>VWZP01000497.1:0-36975 GCA_013396995.1 Dicaeum eximium
GCAGGCAATGTGGCTGGTGGCAGTGGCATGAGGAGGAGGACAGAAGGCAGCTCTCTGCAGCACAGGGCCTTGGAGATCCTTTACTAAGCCAAAATGTGTCTCTTGGCTCTTTCAGTGACTCCCATGGGCTCTGGCAGGATATCAGATTTGTGTCCTTGCTTCTGGTGGCTGTCCTCTCTGCCTGGAGGGGTGGCCCACACCACCTCAGGGGTGCTTCCTGCAGGCAGTGCTGTGTTCTGTTTTCCAGAGCATTTCAGCTCCCTCCGCTCCAAAGTCTGCACAGTGCAACCAAGGATGTGTGGGAAAGCAAATGATGCTCTGGTTCCCCTGGGTGCTGTGGAAAGCCCCACATTTCAGGACTTACCTGAGCTGCAGGTCCCATTTTGTGCAGAGGGAGGTGACAGTGCTCCATGGCCCCGGCTGGATAAGCAGGGATGAGCAGTGATGGGCTGTGCCAGGAAAGCACAGGGCCCGAGTTGTGTTCAGGAGCTGATGGCCTGTGCAGGCTACAAGATTGGGTTGTGAGTGTCACCACATCATGGTGGTGGTTGCTCTGCCTGGGGAAGGGCAGCTCGCAGCTCCTTTCCCATCTGCATCCCTGCTTTTTGTGGGAGTGCTCTGGTTTCAGAGCTCTGGAGCTACAGCCTGTGCCAGCATGCACCGTGCTCTCACCTGGTGTCTTTTCAGCCACTGTTCAGCCATGGTTATTTAAACCCTGAGGTGAAGAATAAACTACTCCTTTGTTAGCCTGTCCCTGTGCTTTGTTGCGCTGCTGAGGCAGTGGTGGCTGCTGTTTCTCCTGCGATGGAGCGTGCGGCAGGACGGAGCCTCCATCTCCTGGCGGCACAGCCACATGGCAGCCGGGCTCTGCCTGCACGAGCTGTCCCGGACAGGGACCCAGAGCTGGCCTAGGAAGCTGAGGGAGGCTTTGGGGTGTGGGGGATCCCTGCCAGGCTCAGCCCCCCTAGCCACAGGTTTATCTGCAGTCACCTCAAGGCTTCTTTGGGCTGCCAGGCCAGGGAACTCTGTTTGGGTTTTCTCTCTGAAACTTAAACATTTTTGTTCTCATCCTGAAGGAGATTCTCGCAAGGTTATTTTAGTGCATTTCTGCCCAATGGAGCCTCAGCACCATCCAGCATCTGTCTGCCAAGGTTTACTGGAAGCAAGGTGCTACCACACAGGCAGTTTCAGGAGGGGAAACTTAGGGATTTTCTCTGATACAACCTCTGATACTGGGCTCAGCAGTTCACACTCACTTCACTCTCAGTTCACACTCTCCCAAGGATACCTCAGAACTGAATCTTTCTGGAGTCCCCCAGAAGGCCACTTTCAAAGTATTTCTCACAAGTAGTAAAGAGAGTTCTCAGCATTGCAGCTGCAGCTGGAGGAACAGGGATTTTTCCTTTCCAGATTTGCCCCTACTGTCACTTTTCTCCCCTCTGGGCTCGTTGTGAGTGTCAAGTATCTGGAACCAAGGGAGATTTCATACAGACATTCAGTTTCTGTTTTGTAAATTATTTTAGAAGATTTACGAGGGAACTGCAAATGGATCTGAGCAAAGATGGAAAATGACCGCAAAAGAGAAAAGAACACGAAGACAGGGGAACGTGGAGCTCTGCCAGCATCCCTGCAGGGCTTGCCAGGCTGTTATTCACCCCTCAGTGCACTGTCAGCCCTTGCCCACGGCAGCTAGGGGACACTGGCCCGTGGCTGATGGGCTGGGGGGACACTGATGTGCTGCTCAGGCTGTGGCCCTGCTCTCTGGGCTCTGTGCTTGCAGGACCAGGGTGGATTAATTAAAGGTGGCAAAACCACCTTCAGAGTCCTGCAAAGACCCAGCTGCACGTGCAGGGCCTGTGAGCTGCTGGCACAGCGTGGCTTGGCCCAGGTCCCTGCTGCCTGTGGTTCCTGAAGTGCTCACAGAGAGCAATCACTTCCCAGTGTCAAGTGCTCTCAATTGCCCATCATCGTGGAATTGTGCCAGTCTTCCCCCAAGACTGTTCTCCTTTCCAAAGACGCCAGCTGGGAGGGTTCTGTGTCCAGGGCCCCCCTGTGCATCCCCCAGGAAGCTGGAGATGCAGTTTGTGTGGGACACCTGTGTCCGCAGGACAGTGGCAGCAGACCCTTGCAGAAGGGGCATGGTGGTGGCACTGATGGCAGAGGCTCCAGGGGCACTCATGCACCATGTCAGGGTCCAGGTTACAGCTGGTGGACAGCTCGAGATGTCCTTGTGGCCAGCAGACCTGGCTGGAAGGGGGACGGTGCTCACAGGGTTCAAACACAGCCTGAGGAGCTGGCAGCTGCCCCAGAGGTGCTGTCCCTCCAACAGGGAGGAGGAGTGGGGGAAGGAGGGGCAGTGACAGGGGAGGTGGCTTTTCCTGGTCCATGTACCCTGCGGCTGTGTGCTCTCAGATCACAGCAAGCTCCTTCACCCCAGGGCAGGGGCAGTTCCCCCACGTCCCCCGAGCGGTCCGTGCCTGACTCTGCCCTGTCCCCACAGGTGTCCCTCAGCCACGAGTGCACCCGTGCCATCATGAAGCTGATGTACTGCCCGCACTGCCGGGGCATGTCCAGCGTGAAGCCGTGCAACAACTACTGCCTGAACGTGGTGAAGGGCTGCCTGGCCAACCAGGCCGACCTCAGCACCGAGTGGAAGTACCTGATGGGTAAGAGACAGGGCCTTTCTCTGCTGCAGCACAGCTGCCTCTCCCCCTGAGCTCCCTGAGGCTGTGCTGGCGAGGGAAGAGGGCGGTGGGAGGCTCAGGGAGGGTTGTGGGCTCTGCCAGCTCCCCCCAGCTGCAGCCCCGCAGGCTGGCTCGAGTTGGGCTGTGCTGGCACTAAGAACAAAACCCCCCGAAGTCAGGGAGTGCCACCTGCCTCTCGAGGGACACTGCAGCATGGAGAGGGAAGCAGAGCACAGCGAGGCCGGGGCTGCCTGGAGAGGGGCCCAGGCCAGCTGTGCCACAGCTGGAAATGCTCCTGAGGGAGCAACTGGGAGCCTCCTGCAAAGGCAGGGGAGGAATTGTCCCTTCCCCAGGGGTTCAGTGGCCCTTTGCCCTTTCTGACCAGAGCCAGCCAACTGTTCCTGTCACTCTCTCCTGGCAGGATGACAGACTCTCTCCTGAAACATCACTGTAGACCTTTCCTTGATTGTCAGGGAAGCAGCTCCATGTGCATTTTGCATTTATTCTGGCTTCCTCTTCCCAAGAGACGCTGTCAAGGGGTGACAGCTAGGAGGAAATTGGAGCTTCTTTCAAATTGCAGTTTTACATTTCAGTGTCAGAGGTCACAAACTGATCAAGGACGGGAGCAAATCGTGGAGTCAAAGGCAGCAGTTCACTGGTGGTGTCCTTCCTTCACCCTTCTCCAGGCCCTTCTGTGTAGCCAGTTATTTTGTTACACTAAATACAGAGTTACTCTTTCAGTTTGATAAATTCGGGCAGTTCAAGTTAAGGGACATTTTTATGGTAAGTGGTTCAAATATAATTTATCACTATTTAGGGGTGCAACCTTTGATTTAAATGTCTGTATCTCAAGATTAGTGCCTCTGCAAGGCACTATTTGTCTGAAATATGCAGTCTCAAAAAATGACACCACAACCCCTGAGTGGCAGCAAAATTAAACTGCAAGCTCTTCAATATTACAGGAGATTTTATTTCCCAGAATACAAAAAAAGTTACCAACATTTACCCCCTTATATTGAGAGCATATAGGCTGTCCTTCCTTCAGACCCAACTGGGGTGTTGAGAGCTATCTCTGGGGGTAGGCAGAGATTGGTAATTCTTTGTAAGCCAAGCAAAGTCCCAAAGCAGCCATCCAAGCAGGAATTTCCAGGCCAGGTGGGAGTGCTTGGACATGAGAGCTTTCCAAGAGGAACTGAGAGCTGAGGCAGCCCCCAGTCACTCCCTGTCCTGTTTACCAGTCAGTTTTGGGCATACTGGTCTGCTCCTGTACCTGTATAGCCTGGTATTTCCCTGGCTCTTGTCCTTCCAGAGGTGAAGGTGAGAAGAATTACTGCTTTTCTTACTCCTTCACTGCCACAGAAACTATTTCCCACATCCACTACCTCTGTCACCTTAGTGACCCCACTTTCTCCTGGCTGCAGTGCTTTGCTGTAGACATGTACTGAGTTAGGAGGGTGAGGGCCAAGTATTGCTGTGTGTTTCTTAATAATTCTGCACCAGTTTTCAGGTTTTCCTTTTTGTATCACCCAGGGAAATGCTGGTTACTTTGGGTGAACACTCTACCCAAAGTCTATTTACCATTTTCAAGAGGTTCCTTTGCCACAGGGAGTGGCTTTACCTCCATAAAGTAAGGAAAACAGGAGTGCACCCGGGCAGTGGTGAAAATGGAGAGGTGTCTCCCAACAAGGAGACCTGCCAAGGGCCCAGCAGCTTCTCCTGCCCAGCGTGAGCTGATCTTTCCCTTGGTTTGACCAGAGTGATGATGAGAGCTGTCCCTGCCTTGTCCCACCAGATTCCCTGATTGGGGTGGCCGATCGGATCGACGGGCCCTACAACGTGGACACTGTGATAGGCACCATCCACATGAGGATCGCTGAAGCCATCTCCAACTTGCAAGAAAACAAAGATTCAATCACGAGCAAGGTAGGAGTGTGTGCCTGGGCCTGGCTGAGGACACCTCATGTGCAACTGCAAGGACCAGGTGCTCTTCTGTGCTCACTCCTTAGCTGAACTGGGAGAGATAATGAGTGAAAGACAGCAAATGCCCACTCTTTTAATGATAAATTATCTTTATCATAGGGTTTCCTACCACCCATCTGACATAGGCAGAAACCTTTGCAAGTGTTTCCAAATACTGCTCCCTGCCACATCCAGCCAGCCTCCTTTGGGTACAGGCACAGGAGGTGGGACTGCATGCACAGTGACCAGGGGGAGGGCGAGGGAATGTGCCATTTGCTGTCAGGGCCCTCTGTGCTGAAGAATTTTGAGATGTTTTGGCTGAGCTGAGGCATTCACACAAATTGCACAGTCCCCAGTGACAAGAGGCAACTGCTTTAACCTGCCTCGAGGGTATCTTCTGCAGTGGAAACATTGGGCTATCAGTTGTACCATGGGACAGAGCTGCAATCTGGCAGTCCATCTGGAGAGTACAAACCAGGCTCTCCTGAGGCTCACCTGTCTTCCAAGAAGTATGCATCATGAAGGTCTCTTCTGTTGCTCTTCTATTTTTAGTATACTTATCCACTTAACCACAGTCACCTCTGTAGCTGCAGGTAAGAGAAGCTTTGGGAACAAAAGCAGCCCTCCAGGGCTCCTGCCTTTTGCCCAGACACTCCCCAGGTCCTGCAGCTATCCCACAGTCAGGGCAGAGATGCAGATGAAAGAAGTGGGACAGGTCCTAACTGGGTTTTGGATAAGGGAAGGGCCAGAAGTGTTGCTTGGCAAACAGGAATTCACTGGCACACATCAAAGCACTAACAGCAGCATGCATCCAAGTACTGGGTCAGGTTTCTTTTCTGACATGAAAGGCAATGTTCTTTCTTCCCTCATTAGGTGGGACTGAGGCTTTCCACATAAAAGCAAATCCACGGTGTGGGAAAACATAGCATCATCTGCAAAGAAGGGTGTTTCCAAGGGGAATACAGAAAATCTGGTGAAATGAAAGGGGCTAAATAGTCTAACTGGTGTTTGATTGGACCAACCAAACATGCTTGATAAGCTCCTCAGTATGACCTGGTGACCAGGTGAATGGAGCACTCTGCTGGTGGCACAGCTAGCAGAGGGCAGGAGCTGCAAAGCTCTGGTTTTGGGCCTGGCAAAGCCATCAGCTGAAGGATGTTCAGGACTGTCCCAGGCCAGTCCTGGCCATCTCAGAGCCAAGGACATGACCCAGGCCGAGGGCACTGCTGTTAAGGTAACCTCCCAGTCTGACCAGTCGGGAGGCACTCTGGCAGCCACCATCAGAGGCTGTCACTGCAGCCCCTAGGAGTGGCAGGTCACAACCCCTGGGTCCCTGCTTGGCTGCTGCACATCCCTCTCACACAGCCAGACCAGGTCTCCTCACTGCTTCCATCCCAGGTTTCCCATGGCAGTCTCAGAACCCTCCATCCATAAAGCAATTTGTTCACAGCACAGTAACACAAAAAGAGCTTGAGCTGGTGCCTCTGAGGACATCAAAGGAACCCCTGGGCTTTTATCTCCTCACAGTCCAAGCATGCAAAAGTGTCACCCATCTCTCTCAGTGTCAGGTCAGCTGGCTGGTGTCACGGGTCCCTGTGCCCTTTGTTACACAAAGGCTGGGCAGTTCAGAGCCTCTGGCTGGCCACTGGAGCTGGATCTGCAGCTCTCCCTGCAGCTGCACCCAAATCACCTGCACAGAATGGGAATGTACTCCTCCACACAGGATGCCTTTTGTGAGAGGAGCCAGGAGTGGACCTTGGCCCCAGTGCCACCCTCAGTCACAGGCTGTCCTGGGATCTGGGTAAAACCATAAAGAAGCACTTGTGGTACTGAGCCTTGTGTTCAGGGCAGCACGGAGCACTCTCCCTGCTTCCTCACACTTCCCTTTCTCCCTGTGGCTCTCATGGATTTCAGGCAGCAGGAGCTATCAGAGGCTTCAAATGCCTCTTTGCTCTCATTATTCAGGAGACTAATGACCCCTCAGTCTGCTGGAGTTGTGTTTTCTCCAGCACTAGTTTGCATTTCTCACTGAAGTGTTAGAGTGGCAAGAGGTTTGCCTTGGTACCACACTGTGCTGGAGCTGCCACTGTCCTGGACACCTCCCCAGACTTTTATCTCCTGAGAAGAGACCAGCAATAGGCCAGCAAGATACAGCAGTGAAACCAAGGGGGTTTTTTGGTAGAACCAAGTGGAAAATGCTCTACATGCAGTTTTCAGGGTGGGTTTTTTGCACAGAGTGAACAAGACTGATGAACAAACAAATTGGCTTTGGTGCTGAACTGCTAGAGTCATCAGATCCATCTGGTCAGCAGGATAGGGCACCCCAGGAGGGACCTGTGGAGGCTGAAAGTCCCTCAGACACACAGACAAGGGACTCTTGGCCACGTTAGGACTTGGCTGTCAGAATCCAGGAGCCAGTGCATTCAGCAGGTGGCCAGAGCTGTGTCAGCAGAGCTCTGTCTGTGGCCCTGACTCCTCTGCTTTAAGGGGACACCCAGCAAAGTCACATTTATCAACAGCTTCTGACAGCACCCTGGCAACCACAACAAGCTTGGAGCCCTCTTTTCAAATCAGGTGGCTTCCTTTGTAAAGTTTGGCATATTCTGACTCAAACTGACAGTGCAAAGTCCCTCCTGACCTCTGGTGCTTTGTCCAGCCTGGCCCTCTGAGCTCTCCTGCCACCAGGGAGGCTCAGCTGCCAGCCCTGGTGATCTGCAGCAGAGGTGTCACTGCCTGGACTGCTGATGCAGAGACTGGGAGAAGCAGGGGTTTCCAGGACACCCTTCATACCTAGTGGCCAGGTATGAGGATTTTTACCTTCCAAGTGCTTCTGCTGCCCTCTGGCTACAAAGCCCACCTGGACAGAGAGTTAGGATGATAGGAGGTACCTGAAGATAACAGATAAATCAGTTCTGCTGCCTCATTTGCCCCTGAAACATCCAACCTGACAGATTGTGGCACATCTGTCCTTGCAGTGCCCTGGTTGAGGCACACTGATGTCCCCAGTGTGGGTGTTAATTGTGGCAGTCATGGGGATAGTCCCACCTCAGTCCACTGTCCATCAGTGAAGCTCCCATGCTCTGTAGCCTTGAAGCCCACACCACTGATGATTACTCATGTAATGAGTGTGAGCAGCTCCCGTCTTTTTCTTCCCAGGATTTTATTTTCCAGTCATAAGAAGAACAGATAAAATTGCTATAAATAATTTAATATCAATATTGGCGACTCATCCAGAAACATGTGTTAGTGCTGCATATTTTGCTTGATAGTGGTAACCAAAACCAGTTACAATGTGCTGAAAACACATCTGGCACTAGAAACTAAGCCAGAATCTCTGAGAATCTTGGCAATAGGAAGGATAAACATACTTAAAAAGGGAAAAAACCCCATAACTGTGGAGCGTTAAATAATTAAAGGAATAGCATTGAAACATGGGATAGAGAATTTGGTTTGTTTTTCAGGTATTCCAAGGCTGTGGAAATCCCAAAATCAGCACAAAAGGCTCCAGTAGTGAGGACAAGAAGAGACGGGGGAAGGTGACATTGGAAGCCAAATCCTCTGCACAAGCACTGGAGATGCTGGTGGGTTTGTCTCTGGAGCTGCTCCTGGCTTCTGGGTTGGGTCACACCGCTCTGGGAGCTGCTGAGCTGCATGTCTGAAGATCAGATCATCAAGTGCTGGTGTAACCTAGGCAGACCTGGTCTTCTTGCCTCTGCACAGGGTTGGGTCTGTGTTGCTGATAACCAATTTCCCAGGGATTTGGTGCCACACTTACCTGAAGAGGCTCCTAGTTTGATGGTCTTCCCCTGGTTGGTCTTGTGGCACTGGAACAGTCCTTGGCATGTAACCTTTGGCCTTGGGCATGTGGGTTGATGATTAGTCTTTAGGGGAAGGTTGATGATACATTCTATTTTGCATAAAAACAGATTTTGTGATGGTAAAATAAAAAATATGCAGAATCCTTGTACTTTCCTCCGCCCTGGGGCACCCCAGAGCTCTCGTGGCTCTGAGCATCCCCTTTGCTTACAGGTTTTAGATGCCAAAGGGAATCTGACAGCTCTCAAGACATACTGGATCACCCTGCCCAGCAGCCTGTGCAGCAAAAAAGTGATGGCCAGCTCAGCATCAGATGACAAATGTTGGAATGGGATGACCAAGGGCAGGTAAGGAGTGGGCCACAGTGCCAGGACCACCAATCTGGGGTGAGAGGAAGAGTTTGAAAAGCACTTACACATCATCACAGCTAGCCCTGCTTGTTCAGAGTGAGCAGTCTGTGCCTGTCCATAGAAATGCTGCATTTCCAGAAAACCTCGTACCTGGGAATCTCAAGCCTGGTGTCATTTTGCTGTGTGTTGATGGTTAAGCACTGAAATGGACTCACCAGGAATTGTGTGTAGTTTTCCACTAAGGAAGCAGTTTTGCTATTCCACATGCACTCAGAAGGCAGCAGGGCTGGATTTACCACACAAGCTCCAGAGCAGCTGCAGAGAATTGCATACACATCCCTCTATCTGTACCTGCTCTGAAATGCTGTTCCCACCTGAAAGGGGGTGACATTCAACAGCTGCAGAAACAGCTCCTACCCCAGCCATGGTTAAAGGATGGCTGAGGGGAGATTGGCAGCTGCTGGACATGCACCTTTCCTCTCTTCTCTCTGCAGACCTCTTGGGCTTGGCTTTGCCAGCCTGAAGTCAACACCTTCAGTTCTTCCATATGTCCCAGATCTGCAGGGGCAGGAGAACCAGGGCACTGTGGAAGGCAGCTCTGCTTGACAGCTCCCAGCTAATTAAGCTTCCCTGGGAGCCTGTCTGGTCAAACTAGGCTGGAGCCATTCAGTGGCCCCAGGGTGTCATTCTCCACAGGATTTAACCACGCAGGGATTAAAATGCTCCTCAGCCTCCCATATGGACAGAGATTTTCCATAGGGGAGTGTCACTGTGGGCCCACTGGCACCAGCCTGAGAGTAAGCTCTCTGCCTTTCCTGCAGGAAATCCCTCCCCATGCTGGGACAGGGGTGCTGCAAGGCCACCCAGCCACCTCCTGCAAGCTGAGACCCCTCTGCTGGGGTCTGGTCATGGCAGCATGGCTCAGCCATCCAGAGAGCTTGGCTGCCCAGCAAACACCAGCTACAGAGGCTGTTCCATAAATCAGTGGCTCTGACTGCAGCCTCTCCAGGGTTCACAGAGCCTGGATTATCCTGGTGTCTGTAGGGAGAGGTGAGTTGAGCTGGGGGTGAGACATCTAAACTTTTTGCCTTCCTTCCCAGTTACCTGCCTGAAGTGATGGGGGATGGCTTGGCTAACCAGATCAACAACCCAGAGGTGGAGGTGGACATCACCAAGCCAGATATGACCATTCGCCAGCAAATCATGCAGCTGAAGATCATGACCAACCGGCTGGGCAACGCCAACGTCGGCAACGATGTGGATTTCCAAGACACAAGTGAGTGTAGCAGAACCAGAGGGGTTTAAGGGGGGTGAGAGGGTCTGAGCAGTCCTGCAGCCTGCACAGGTGTCCCTGCAGATGCTGCTGCTGGGCCCTGGGGGCAGGGAGGGGCTGTGGCAGCCTGGCTTTTGGCTTGGGGCTGCTGAGGGGCTGCTTGAGTGCAGCCAACTTGTGGGGTGGCTGGAGGCTGTGCTGTTCCCAGTGCCTTACTGAAACCTGCAGGGCTGTCTCCAGTCCCAGCACTGCTGACAGGGCCATTGCTCCTGTCTGCTCCAGAGTTTCCAGCTGCTGCAGCAACAGGTGATTAAAGCCAGCAGGAGGTCAGGTATGAGCTTGTATCCCTCGCCGAGGGATGCAGAGAGGAGGGGGTGGCCAGGGTAGGGCTGGGGGCAGGAGCTCTCTGAGGGTGCAGCAAGGGGAAGGCCTTGCCCACCCTAAGGGAAGCAGTCTGTGCTCACCCCACGCCTGTCTCTGTGCAGGTGACGACATGAGCGGCTCTGGGAGCGGGGACAGCTGTCCTGATGACGTCTGTGGCAAAAGACTTTCTAAGAGCCCCAGCACCAGGCAGCCAGAAACACACGCTATTCCTAAGCAGTCTGGACACGGCATCAATGGGGTCAGCAGCAGATCTTTGCCTTCTGCCTCCCTCCTCCTCCTCCTCTCGGTGGCTGTCATCACCGCGCAGCACTTGTGGCGGTAACTCTCTGGCACAGCCAGGAAACAGACTGCGGCTGAGGGCTTCACTTTGCCAAAACCAACCAACCAACCAACCAACCAACCNAAAAAAAAAAAAAAAAAAAAAAAAAGGAAAAAAAAAACCAGAAAAGGATGAGAAAAAGGTTTTCAGAAGGTTTCAATTGTTTGCTATTTCTGGCAGTGCTCGAGCTGTTTTCTTCTTTCTAGGTCTTTCCCCAATGCTGGGCCCTTCTTTCCATACCTCATTGTTTTACTTTTGTTATTGCCACAAACTGGCTCTTGGGGCTGAAAGAAGCCTTTGCAGAGGGCTCCAGGGGAACTCAGCCGAGCCCTCCGAGGGCAGCCGTGCCGCTGCCTCCAGTGGAATATGCAATTGCCCTGCCCTCGTTCCCCAGTGCGGGCCGGAGAGCTGCTGCTGACAGCGCCAGTGCCGCGGGCAGCGCCGGCTCCCAGCGCAGAGAGAGACTGGGATCCTCGGCACGGCTCGTGTGCCGCACCCAGGGGCTCTGAGGGTTCTTCCTCTGTGCTTCCTAGCTGGGCAGAGATGGCCCTTCACTTCCAGTGCTGTACGTAGGAGCGTGAGCAGGTTTGGTGGGTTGAACTGAAAGAGTTTGGCAGTGGCTGTTGGACCCAAAAATGCAGAACTCGCTTTTTCTTTGGAGAGGTCACAAGTGGGTTTCTTGACTAGAGCTCGTAGCTGACGACAATTTGAAGTGTAGGTTTCCTACATCTAAATGACTGGGAATGAGTGTTAGGGGTTGGGGTTTGGGGTACTTTTTCTTTGCATGCTAGTTGGAAAGCCATTTTTTACCCAGGTAACAATGGTCCAATTTCTACCTGCAGTGCAGTACCATTGTAGGTAACAGAGAGATGCAAATATGCACAGTGGGATTCTCTGTGTGATTGTTGTGCTGCCTCCTCCTTCTGTGGCCCCAGCCATATCAGGAATCTGGTTTTTTGTCTTGGTAATAAGAGGGACATTTTACTAACTGGAGTTTTGGGACTGGTTGTGCCCCTTCAAGCAGCTGCCTTAGGGCAGAGAGGGGCTGGTGGGGATCACCACAGGGTCCCTACCAGAGCACTGGCTCAAGGCACCACCCACCAGCAGGAGTGTGAGAATGCAAAACATTTTGTTCAGGATTTCTTTTTACCTTTGGTGTTTGCTCCAGTTGCGTTGTAGGTTTTTAATGGATTCCCACTTTCCCTATTCCTTCCCCATGATCCAATCCACCTTCCCTAACCCCTGCAGGCATGGGCTGAGCCAGGGTCAGACCCCGCCAGCAGCTCCACTTTGGCTCAGGGCAGGGCCAGGCTCAGCCTTTGCTGCCCTTCCCACCACTCACAGCCTTTGGGTGATGTGGGCAGCTGCCCTAACCCCAGATTGCTTGGTGGGGTGGGATCTGTGCCAGGTTTTGAGACTGGGGGTGGTGAGTGAAGTTATAAATGTCCTCAGGTAGCTGTAGGAGTGTCTGTGCTTGTTAGGGCTGTGTGTTTGGGGCTTCCAGAGGCTTCTGTGCCTGATGAGCTGCAAGTGTGGGCTGGAGCCGTGGGTGTAGCAGATGTTGGATACAACACAGTCACTGTGACTGCTTGGGCCAGGAGCACACACAGACTGGGTTTGAGCCTCTGATGGGTTTGTATTGAGGTGAGAGGGAGGGCAGAGCTTGGCCTGTCTCTTGCTTTTGCACAGCATTTGAGCGTTTCTTCTCTGTCTTGCCAGAGGAGATGTGCCTTTGGACTGAGCAAGCATTATAGGGTTGGGGTTTGGTTGTTTTTTAAGAAAGGGAAAAAAACCCCCAACATTAGCAGTTTCTAAAGTGTGCAATTTAAGGAAAGATGAGGACATGAGAAAGGTAATGCTGAAAGCCAGTTCGTTCCCTGCCCTCCCTGGGGCCCAGTGGTGGCACTGAGGGGGCCTCAAACTAGGCAGAGATTTTAGGCCAGCTTTGACCAGCCTCTCAAAGTCACAGTGATTAATGTCACTGACTGTGCATCCTTTCTGCCTTGGCCTCACCTTCTTGTAAGGCAAAATCATTCCTGATCTGATCAGGTGTCAGAAATGAACACTGGGGTGCTGAACAATGGCTGAAGAACAGACAGTGCCCTTACAGAACCCTGGAGAGGATAAATGTAAGTTGTTGTTTTGTCTAGGTTTATTTACTTGTAGACATATGGCAAATTCATGTGATTTTTACTGCTCTAAAGAGTTCCTATCTTTTCTTTTTAAATTTTTAAATAAGAATTGCAAATACAAATTTAATCTTCAGTTACAACAATCCCCACAACCAATCCTGCAGAAGCTTTACATCCAAAGCAAAAAAAATAAGTGGGGGTTGGAGGGAGGAAGAATTAAAACATTGTACCCTCATCAAAACACAGTTGGGTTGGGGTTTTAGCACATGAATGCTGAGGTCAATGTTTTGCTTTGCAGAATGAGAACTTGAAAATTACTTCCATTTCTGTGCAATTAGTTTTTGCTGTCAGCCAGTTATCCTCAAAAGCTTCTTATGGGCCGCTTCACACCTTAAATGTGAAGCCAGGAATTAACTGATTATCCAGCTAGTATTTTAGCAATTTAATAGCCCAAACTAGTGGCTCTGTTACAAGAAAGAAAACTGATAGTACAAATTAATAAGGCAAAACCTCAAAGAAATAGTAAAATCTGTTATGCAGGGGAAACCTTTCCTGATGCCTTCCAGGCTGGGGTTGAGCTCCCCCTTCCCCATCCCTCCTGACCCTGAGGGTGGCAGCTTCCACCTTCCAGAAGCCAGGCCAGGGTGAGAGCAGGACAGCAGCCTGAGGGGAGGGCAGTGCAGGGGGCTCAGCCCCTCTGTGCCCAGAGGTGCTCGATGGTGGTGGTGGCCCTGCATCCGCTGGGGTTGATTTTTGTGTCTGTCCATGGTCAGCCTACACTGCTGCGTTTTGTTGGTCCCTGCTTACTCAGGTTTTCTGCTCTCTCTTGCCCTGAAGTTGCTTCCACAGCTGCTGCCTTTAAGGAGCCTGGGGTTGTGTTTGGCTGTGCCACCTTCCCCAGGAGCTGAAATGGCTGAAAGCCCCCAGGATATCAACTGTAAACTAAAGCAAACTGCAATTACTGCTGATTAAACAAACTTGGTGTGACTGAACAAGCTGAAATCATCCCAGGTCCAGATAAGTCCCGAACCTGTGGTCGGGCTGGTGCAGAACCTGGGGCCTTTCAGTGCTTATGAATGACATTTCCTGGGCTGCTGCCTGCTGGAAAACACTGTGACACAGCTCCCAGCTGCTCTGGGTTGGCTGCATGAGGGGATCTCTGAGGAACTGGGCTGGCTGGGGAGAAACATCTGCTTCAATGTTATCAAGATGGTGATCATCGTGTTCTGGTGTGGAATACTGGACAGGGGTGTGGAGAGGGTAGTGGTGTAGGAAAAAAATATTTACAAAGGCCCCATCCCTGGGAAGGGGAGAACCATAAATGGTGGATTTCCAAGTGTCTCTGTCTTTCAGCCTGCTCTTCGTGCCATAACGTGTGTGTTTTAAACAATGGTGAGGGTCTCAAAAGGCTTTGAGAGCACAGCTACTTCTCATTTACAAATGACAAGCTGCCTGTTGTTTTCTGGTGGGCTTGGTAGGGGCTAAGGTATAGCAGAATATCTAAAGTCCACCTTTGCTTTAAACAGATGCATTTCTATCTGCAGGAGTAAGAATTATTTCACTTATCAGCATAGCTGGACAGTTATCTATTTCTTTCTGTTACCAAGGTACTTGTAACTCTCTTGCACTGTTTATCTAAAGTTGAAATATGTTCTTTGAATCCTTGTATAAATAAAAAGGCTGGAGACAAATCTGTATTTACAGGGCAATTATTTCTTCTCCATTTAAGCCGAGTGTGGCATTTTCTTTCTTTTTCATTTGTTAAGGCACAGATAAAGGCCAGGTCAGGAGCCCTGAGGAGTGAAACCCTGCTTCAGCCACAAGTGTGTAATGGGCTGATGCCAGTGTTGGCAATAGGGATTTGCCTGCATTCCTGTAACATGCAGAGGAGCAGCTGCTGGGTTCCATGGATGTGTGTTTGTGGGAACAAGGTGAGCCTGGCTTGAGCCATCAAAGTGAGGATCCTAAGTTGTCTCTTTCTCATCCAGAAGCACAGAAAGTCATGGCATAACAGTATAAAAAATCAGAAATGCCCTGGGTGTTTGTCATTACAAATTGTTGCGGTAATTACAGACCATGGCTTTGAACCAGTGCAAAGTTGGACGGGCTCACAGCAAGCAAAGCAGTGAGGGGCATGTTTGAGCACCAGCAGGTGCTTGAGACTGAACTGGTGCAGCAGAAAGGTTTGTGCTTCAGCTCTGTCCACTTCCAGAAGTGGGTGAATGCAGCTGTCAAGATGATGTGTTGGAAGCTGCTCATGAAATGTCTAAGAGAGACTTGGTAACTGAAAACTACTAAAAATGTATCCTTTTGCCTGGAAGCAAATATCAGCTAAGTTTAATAAACTGACTGATACCCTTGAGTGAGTAGGTATTTATTTAGGTTCCTCTCCTGCAGCTACAGCTATTTGCACCATGTGCATGCATTTATATAAATACAGACAAGTGCAGAAATATAGGTCTTCTCCTTGGAGAAGTCTTGTGCACACCAGTCACCTGCTTTGCCTCCTCAGTGTCTAATTATGATCTGAAATAACAGCCTCTTACACCCTGGTGTTTACTGAAGGTGTCTGAAAACATTTCTGCAGTTCATAATGTCACTGAACACTGCATGTTTGCAAATTCACTGCTAAGAGCTTGCAGGAGGTGTAGGGTGTGGTACAAGCTCAGCTCTCACTCCCCTGCAGCCAGAAATCCCTGCTTCCCTAGGCATGGAAGGCTTCAAGGCCTCCAACAGCAACCCAGTACATACTGGGAGCTCACCAAGACAGTGGGGCCAAGCACTTTGCAGGTGCATGGCAGGAGGACAGGAGACAGCCATTGTGACTGTGATGGCACTGTACCCCAACTGGCAGTGCCACCAAGACCAGAAATACCCCAGCAAAATCTGGACCAAGGCATCAGACCTTTTCTAAAGAGGGGTGAGACTCTTATCCTGCAGTTCACCCATGTTCTTAGAGAGGCAGCAAGCAGCTTCACTGCCAGAAGATGGCATTTGTGTTTAACTTATAAATTACTCTGTGTGTAGTGACAACTGCTCTGTTCCTAACTCCTCCTCTGCACAGAGACACGGTGCAGGGCGGGCTGGTGGGAAGGGACCACCTTTCTAGCATGAATGACCATGCTTAAGTCAGCTGCAGGTAGGTAGAGAATAAACATCCACAGCCTCAGAGACAGGGAGCTCAGGCACAGCCCCAGTGGCATTTGCTGGTGCTAAAGTGACAAGAATGGTGCCCTGAGATAGTGTCACCCAGGCAACACTTGGACCAGTGCTGGGACGAGCTGCAGGAACTGGTAAACCAGTAACTCACACCAGGCTTGTCTGGCAAATCCTAGAGCAATCTGATGGGCTACTGCTGCCCACATGGATCAGTGGAGAGTTCATGGCACAGCAAGTGCGATGCCATGCGAAATCAAAATCATGGTTCTGGTATGAGCTGGAGTGTGCCCATAAAGCACCACCAGGGGTTCTCTGCAAGGGCCCAAGAGAGCCCACTAATGAGTGAAGGCAGAAGAAGGATGAGCCTCTGTCAGAGGAAGGTGGGGCAGCAGCTGGCTCTTTTCTACAGTGTGGAATGGACACTGTAAGGGAATGGACATGTGCCTGTCCCACGAGGAAGTCCCTGGCAGTGATTGCAGAAAGGCTCCTTGCCTGAATGCCTGCATCATGGCCTGGGATAAGGGGTGTGCCATGGAAATGCTAAGTTGGGCAAGAGCCACTGCCAGAGAAGGTCCAAAATCCCTGGACAGAGTGGCTATGGAGGAATCCAGGAACCTTCCCCACGCTGCTGGGGTGGGCAGCACCAGGGTTCTCCTGTTGAGCTTTCTCCTTTCCAGCTGCGGGATCCCAGCCTGAACCCCCTCCTGGGGCTTTGCACCAGCCACATGCCCTGGGGGCAGATGAATAAGCCTACATGTGGGAGCTGAGGCATGAGCTGGATAACAGGAGGGGATTCCATGCTCTTGTGCTCATGTGAGAGAGCCATCTCCTTTGGCCCCAGAGCCACTGACAGGCTGCTACTGACACAAATGATGGCAGGTGTGTGGCAGGTCGAGTTCTCCTTCCTCCATGGTTGAATAAAAGCTCGTCCTTGTACCTCACTTCTAATTCCCTAATGGGTGGCATTGCGTTTCACACCAGTCTGTGCTCTGCTGTGCAACAGCTCAGGTTTTGTGTCAGCAGCAAATATCAAATGCTCCTGTTTTGCCTGAAAGCAAAGGGTTGAAGCAGCTCAGCCTCCAGGAAGCAGCTGGCACCTGCAACCAGCCCCGCCGCACCTGCCTGGCACTGGCCACTGTGACCTTCCCCTGGCTGGGCTTGGCCCACCCCCACCCACCCTGTGCAGTTCAAACCCAAGTCATCACACTCTGGTGTAAGATACTCTCTGCCCTGCAGCACACCAGCAATTCTACTGAAGTCCAGACAGATTAACACTACGCTATCTGGCCAGCCTAGTAAATCATTTTCTGGGCACTCAAAAGATGCTTTTGTTGTAGGCAAGGGGCACTGAGATGCTCAGGAAAATATCAGATCAGTCACAGAATATGCTGAGTTGGAAGGGCCCACAGGGATCATGGAGTCCAACTCCTGGCACTGCACAGAGCATCCCCAAGAGTCACACCATGTGCCCAAGAGTACTGTTCCAACACCACTTGAACCGTCTCAGGCTTGGTGCTGTGCCCACTGCTCCGGGAAGCCTGGTCCAGTGCCCAGCTGGATCTTCTCTGGGTGAAGAACCTTTCTCTAATACCCGGTCTAAACCTGCCCGGACAGAACTTCAGTGTTGCATCACTGCACCAACAGCACGGCCCGCAGCAGCAGCAGCAGCAGCAGCAGCAGCAGCAGCAGCAGCAGCAGCAGCACTCCTGTGCAGAACACAGCAGGCAAGCAGCTGCTGTGGGGGTAGCCGTACAAGCCCACTGGCTTTCCAAGTCAGCTGTGAGCTCTCAAAGTGCTTTCAGCCTCCCAAGTGCAGCTCTGGGGATGCAGCCGGCGCTAGGACCTGCCTGGAGCCTCTCACGGAGCGGATAAATATAGCAGAGCGGGCTGGCTGCCGGCGGCGCGGCCCTGCCGGCACCGGGAGCCCCGCACCGTGACCCGGGCGCGGCGGGGCCGGGGGGTGCCCCGTGTCCGCCGATGCTCCAGCTCTGGCCGGTCACGGCCTCGCTGCTCCTGGGCACGGCCAGGGCAGCGTGCGACGAGGAGCTGCTGGCGCGGGAGGGGGTCACCTTCTGCGTGAATGTCACCCGGCAGCAGCCCTTCCCCGGCCTGCGGCGTGTCCGCGGCATCCGCGTGCCCGTGTTCGATGACCCGGCCGAGGACCTGTACCAATACTTCGAGCCGTGCGGCAGCGCCATCGAGGAGGCCGTGCGGGCCGGGGGAAAGTGCCTGGTGTACTGCAAGAACGGCCGCAGCCGCTCCGCTGCCATCTGCACGGCTTATCTCATGAGACACCGGCAGCTCCCGCTCAAGGACGCGTTTGAGGTAATGTGCCTACATCCAGATTCGTGTTTACAGCTCTTTTGTGGAAAAAAATGCAATATTTTGTATGATTAATGATGATTTCTTGTAGAATTACTTTGGTGCTTTCTCCTGCCCATCACCAGTTATAGAGAGATTTAACATTTGAGTAAATGGTCCCCTGTAAGTTTTTCATGCCCACCTTGGTCCAATAAGTTTCCAGTGTGGGGTTTCTAGGATGAACATAAATACAAATGCAAATGGGCTTTAAGCACAGGTAGCAAACATGCAAAGCTGGTTGCTTAGTGAACATTTTCTCTATCATTTGCACAGTCACAACAAGTGAAAACAGAGTAAGTGGGTGCAGGCACTGTTATGCAGGGTTTGCTCCTATGTGGCAGCTCCACACAGCCAGGAACATCCTGCCAGGCCTGCTGAATGCCTAGGGACCTGCCAGCTGCCAGCAACAGCTGTATTGCTATCAGCAATGACATGTCAGCTTTCCTAAGAAGCCTATCCAATACAAACTACTTGTGCTCTCTGGGTTTCTTAGTCTGCACCCATTTGTCAGGTGTATCACTTTAGATAGCCAATTTGCTTAATTTAGACTGAGGTGTGCAGAGAGTGACCAAGTTTCACACTATCATCTTAAACATGAGCAGTGTCACTGCACTTGGTGGGAGACTTTCCCATTTCCAGCAAATCAACATCTCTGTCTCGTGTCTTGCCCATGAATCCATTCTGTAACCAGGCCTAGGTGCCAGTTCCTAGCAAGCACAGAGTGAAGTCAGCTCACCAAAATAGCTGTTTGTTACTCTGTATCCAAATCAAAACCAAAGTAAATCTTCTCAACATTTTAAGTTCAAAATTCATTTGCCTGACTCCCAAAAATGCAGGATACCTTGCTTCTACTATGTCTCTCCTGTTCTCTAGGCTGTGAAAACTGCCAGACCCGTAGCAGAACCGAATGCAGGATTTTGGTCTCAGCTGCAGAGATATGAAGAAGATTTGCAGATAGCAAAGCAGTCTGCTCTGCTGAGCAAAGGACTTAAAAATAGCGATGTGTGAAGATACTTTAAAGAAAGTGGCTCGCTACAGACTCTTAAAAAAAAGGAAAAAATCACTCCTAAGTCACCTGTATGTAAAATACTTTACCACCGTAACTGAGCTGATGGTTCATTAAATTCATTCAGAGCATTTCTGTTGGTAATGCTTGGAAAGAGGGCAGATAAGCAGGGAATAACAGCAGAAACAGAAAATGGTTGGAAGGACTGTAAACAAACCAGAGAAAGGCACGGAATCTTCAGCAGTTCTTTTCCCCTTAATGACACTGAATATGGTAACAATGTACTGAACAA
The DNA here is from genome assembly GCA_013396995.1 of Dicaeum eximium. Lineage (NCBI taxonomy): Eukaryota > Metazoa > Chordata > Aves > Passeriformes > Dicaeidae > Dicaeum > Dicaeum eximium. The sequence continues at coordinate 19,736 of VWZP01000497.1, forward strand.
AGGAAGGAGTTACCGCAGAGGGATTTTATTCCTGTTTTTTTAAATTAAACTTCCCAGTGATGCCATTAGAAGACATGATGCCAGACCAAGGAAGTTCTGAATTTCTCTCTCACCTACTGGATCATAATTCATGTTAATGAGCTGACACAACCTTTGGTGGGAAACTGACAGTGGCTGATGCTTTGTCTCTGTGATTTTCCTTAGGTTCAACTAGACCAACGTACATCACAAATTACCTAAAAATCCAGAGGACAGAATATACAGGTGGTGGTAAGGAGCCTCCCACCATGCAGGCTAAGTGCCTTTTCAGCTTTTGAAATTATCCTCTAAAACACCAAAGGAATTATTAAAAAAACTGCAAATGATAGTGGAGGGAAGAAGATGACACTGGCAATCTAGAAGTAATCACCACTCCTTTTAGCTTTACTTACTAAGTCTAACAGTGCCCAGTTCATGCCTTAATGTGTTGGTTTACAATTCAGCTGTTCCTGCATGCAAGCAACATGGCCAAATAATTTCTGCTTGCAGGTTGCCCTCTGAAATTATCTATTGGGCATGAAACTTCCAGATCAGACTGCTACGTGTTTATCATTAGCCATTCAAAACACAGTTTTGTCAAACTGTATGAATACACTTGTAATTTAAAAGGGACAAGTTATGGAACCTGAGAACTGGCAGGGTGAAATTCCATTTCCACCTGAAAGCATAAATACGAAGTAAAGTTAGCTCACTGCCATCTGCCTAAGTGCTCACACAAGGTGAACATATGCTCCCAGCAGTGGAGTAGTTTAAGGCAGAAATTCTAATGATGGCACAATGACAGAAAATAAAACCACTGGGGAATTACATGAATTAGACAATTCCGATGGAATAAAATTTCCCTAAGTTAAAGACTGCTCAAAGTTAAAGTAGTGTTATTTTAAAAGCTGAAACCATAGAAATAAAAATAAAAATTTCAGGCTGTCATTTTCTTAGTTACCACCAGGCATTTTCACACCAGATGCTGTCTCCACTCCCAGCTGTGTTTTGTTCATTCTGTGTCATTTATCTTCTGTACCTGCATTACAACCAACAAGAAATTTGTTGCACGTCTGCAGATTTGAAGGTGAGTGGTTGCTAGAAAAATTTTTGTAGCTTTTATAAACCTTGACTATCACATATTATAAGAATTTCAGTATAGCATGAGATCCTTATTAGAGAATTCCACTCATCAAAAAATCTGTTTCAGTCTGTGGAACAAAGTTTATTTCTTGTCAAAAGCTTAAGCTACTAAACAAAAGAAGGAAGCTAAACATAAATGAAAACACAACAAATTTCTAACTGTGAGGCATATGAACTTGCAGTCAGATACAGCTATCAGTTCCACATGTTTGAGTCAGCTGAAATAGAAACCATTGCTCTTGAATGTCAGCATATACTGCGCTCTGGTTAAATTTTACCAGGTTTCTCAGCATGCAGAAAACCTTTATGCCAGGATTTCTCATCATGGCATCTTCTGTAGAAAGCTATTTACATCTGAAAACCATTCCTATTTACATTGAAAGCCATATCTCCTCCTGGTACTGCTCCAAATTAAGGCATAGGATGGCAACTTGGAAGCAGAACAGAGAAGCAGTTGACTTCTTTATTGGAGTTCATAACTCACTAGGTGATGCAGAATGGAGGCTCAGACATACTCCTTGTTGCTTATGACCATCTCAGAGCTGTTGGGGTACATGTGTGGCTGAGAAGATGCCTGGGCTGCTGAATATGCATACTTCTTGGGACTGGAAATCAAGGAAAAAAAGATACAAAGTAATAGGTATTAGACACATGCCCATGGTTTCAGATACTTAGAAGTTACTCAGCTTTGTATCCAACTCATGGATTGCACATTCCTCACAGCAGGGCAGAAATTAGAGGCCTCCTGTTCTCATTGCTCCGGTAGCTAAGGGGGAATAGATGGGGTCCCTGATGGGCTGCACAGCATCTCTCATAACCTCAATCACACTCTGGATTCCTAACTCACAGATGCTCTTCCTTGAGGCATTTCAGTCAAGGCCCTAAAGCAGAAGCCCTCAGCACCTTTACAAAGGCTGCAGTTTTTAATAGAGGAATCAAGATGGCAGAGAAAGAAAACAGTAGTACCTTCACCCAACCCCTTCAACTGTCATTCATCATGTTGAACTTCTATTTCATATATAAGTTTTACCTGATTTTCAGGAAATTTCAGGACATTTGGTACTTTGTATCAAAGTAAGGTGAGCAAGATCTAAAGTCCAATGTGGCTGGTGAAATATCACCATAAAACTGAAATTATTTCAGATTAGGCAATGGAGTATCAGTGGAACACTCACTTACTACATTTTGATATAATTTGCCTAAGATTAAATACACCAACAGTGAATATGCTCCTTCCTTGCATATTATAACCCTCTCAAGCTCCAAGCTATTTGAGTTCTGGTAGACATGGACCTCTGCTGTTTCTGCCTGTTTCATCCCTCTCCTTCAAAAAGAGGCCTTCTGTACGTATCAAAATTTAAGACTGAAACAAAAAAGCAGGGAAGGTTAAATATTGAGGCCAGAAATCTCACCTTTCCTGATTTGATGTGCAACAAGACATTTTCGTAAAGAACAAGAAACAAAACACATTTCTAGTGATCAATTCCTTGTGCTTTGGGAAATGCCATTATACTTTCTGCAAATTGAATAGCGTTTGAATATTTTACTCCCAGTGAGTACTACAGAGAAACTGGATCATAATACATTATGGGGTTTTATATACTTTTCTTTTGGTGACAGTTTGCTCTTTTGCTGCACATTTTCACCATCAGCAGTGCCCAGAATTACCAAATACAAGTCAAAGGTGACTGCTGATGGTGATGCATCAACTGCTTTGTTTGGGAGGTACAAGTGTTTGGTACAGCATCCCCTGCCATGCCATAGCACTGTTTGTAATTTATGCATATTGATACTGGGGGTAAGAGAGAGAGAGACAGAGTAGTGGTACAGATTGAAAGTGGTTTGTGATTGGCAGCTACTACATCAGCTGACAAATCCAAGATTACCTGTAATTCTGTTTTTCCTTCCCTCTGCATGAACAGGTCAGGAAGAGCCCACCAAATATATAAAGGACAGATCCAGCCCAGCCTAAGTACAGACCTCCTCCTAGTTCATACCTGAAATATGAAAGATTTTATGGAAACAACTTATAACAGGATCACAAAGCCATGCAAATAAATTCTAATCTGCATAGAAATCAGCTAATTGAAAGGCACTTCAACAGTTAACAGAGAACAGATCTGGCTTTGTGTCTGCTCAGTAAAACTCTTATTTGTATAGAGCTGCTCTGCCAAATTAGTGACAGTATAAGCAACATAAAGATAAGAAGCAATAAATAATTGTGTATATTTAACAAGTTTTTGATAATAAACAATAATTACATACCTTCTGTGCAATCCACAACAGTTATTTTGCCCTTTTATTGGCTGAGTCATGAAACAATTTCGTGAAACTGAATGATTCAGATCTTACCATCTATATGCTGAGAAAAAGCTGACCACAGACCTCAGTTTTCTATGAACACAACACTTCACACTTCACTTACACACACTGTAACTTACAAGTAGCTGGTTGTATAGGGCTAGTTTTCAAACTTAGATATCCTAAAGGATATTCAGCACTCTCTCTGGTTTTATGGCTGAAAGGCATTTATGAATCTCCCAGGCTGAAAAATAATAGTTCCCCATTTTACTGTACAAAACTATACCTTTCAGGAAACCCCCTTGTTCAGTCCAAGAAATTAAGTGATAATGAATTTGTCCCAAAGACTAGACACAACTGAGTCTGGAAGAGTCTGGCAGGAGTTTCATAAAAAGAGGAAAAAAATTTTTATGATCAGACAAAAACTATATCCACAATCCACCTGTACATCTCTGGTCTGAGATACACAATATAAGGGCAAAATAAGTGTCCTGGACTGCATTGAAGGTACCATGGAAGCAGAGATTTGTGTTTTCTTTCCACTTGGAAACACAATTATTTAGAAGTGTCAAAGCTTCTGACAGTGACATTCATTGCCAACAGGAGGGTTTCAGAGGTTTGCACAGGTTCACAGCTCTCCGTGTCTCATCCCACATGGGAGCCACGAGGTCTTCACTGGTTTAGGTACTTCCAAAGATGGAACAAGCACAGAGTCATTATCAAACAAACCCAGGAGTACAAATTGCACACTGCCCAGTGCCTGCAATCATTTCTGCTCACCAGTCACCTACAGACAAGAATGCTGTAGATGTCATACTAAGGCAAAGTATATAGGACACATCTGCGGGAGAACTTAGTTTGCCTTCAGAGCTGTAGGACAAACTCCTCTAAGAATTAACAGAGGTCAACTTCAGTAATTTTCTGAAGTCAGACCAAAAAAATGCAAGCTGAAAAACCAGAATTGCCAGTCCCTTAAGAGTGAAGATCAATACTGGCATGCAATTGGATCTAAAATTGTCTCACAGACTGCATGTCCAGCTTTACCAATGATCAAACTTAATTGATCAAGAACTGCTCAGTGAATCAATAGCTTAAACATGAAGTTTAGATATTAAAAAAAAAAAAGGTTTCTTTAGCTACTGAATGCAAACCATCTGGTAACTGATTAACAGGCATTGATGTTGAAGCCCCAAATGTATAGCACATAACTATCAAACACACCAACTACCCGACTAACTGAAATTCCTTATCGACAGTTGTTTCAGCTCTCTAATGTATTTATTACCCTTCATATAGTTCTCTCAAGGGGATATAAAGCAACAAAAAGTAACTGTACAAATACCATTTCTTTCTAAGCACCTCATTGAAAACACAGGGAAAACTGACAAACAACAAAAGCAGTTGCTTAAAGTACTTTGGTTTATCACAAAGCACTTCACCTCTGACTTCCCTGAACTGATTCCTGGAACTTACAAAACACTTCAAATATGAACCTAGCAACTAACAATTTATAGTTTATTGATCTAGGAATTATATACTTGGTAGAAGTATACTACAGATGTCTCATATTCCACACACAGTATTTTTCCCTCTCCTTTTCCCCTCTCTGATGGAGAGGCCCAGTCACCTCTACCCTTCTTCCTCATTGCTAAACAGGGCACCTAGATAAGGTGCCATGAGCTGCCATTTGGTTTTGACAACTGTTACTTTTATATCAGACAAAGAGCAAGGGCTTTTATACCTCAAAATGTGTTTGTATGCAACTGCAGTAGCTGATAATCCCACAGATTTTGCGTCATTTTAGCTCATGGGGCAAAAAGCTGTTGAGCTGTTAATATATAGACATATACACGACAGGCAGCAATTTCTCTGCACGTCACTAGGACAAAGCTCGAGCTGCTTTGCATGTGATTTTCCCTTGCATGTACATCTGAGGTATTTTATTCTAGCCAGAACTTGAGTTTTGTACCTCTTTTGATCTAAATGCCAAAGCAGATTAAGAAGTTTGCCTTTTCTTCTTCATAACATTTCGATACGCACTTAATTGAGTCTCTCAAGAAAATACAAACACAGTACAAAACCCCCTCAGATGCAGGGTTGGTATTGCTCATGCATTCACTAACTCTTCCAGAAAAGAACTCTCCTCCCTCCCCACCAACACCTCTGAGGTGAAAAGATTCCCTGAATACAATTTTTCCCTCCTGTAGGACTGGATAATGGGATCCATCCAGGTTCTGAAACTCTGGAGCAGCTGAGGTTAGTGCAGCTGTCTAACACATGATGGAGTTTGGTATGACAGATACATTCACTTACTTGGTTCCAGCGTACAGTTGGTCAAAAAACTGAGCAGTAACCATTGCAGCATACCAAGAAATAGCAACCATGGAACAGAGACCTACCAGAAAAAGTTTAAAAAGCACACAGGTAAATGATTCCTTAATGGTTGTAACAGATTTAAATCATGAATAAGTTTATTTCATTTAGTCTGGCTGTGAAAGCAATACAAGCTATCAACAGTGCTCTCATTTCAACCTCAATATTACCTCCTAAAATAAAAAGAAATCCTCCTGTGACAGTAAACTTCATTTTTCCATCTTCATCACTCAACCCAATGTTTGTGCACTTCATACCAAGCAGTGAGAGTACTGCAGCTAAGAATCCCAAAAGGATGGAAGTAATCATCAGGGCACGGCATGCCTGAATGTGAGCTAAGACAGAAAAAGAGAAAACAAATCAGGATCTGTACAGAAATTACACTAATCTTGTGCTGAAAGAAATAAAAGTGATTAGAGGCAGTGACAAAATTAACAGGTGCAGTAATGAGTGAATCCTGTCCAACTTTGTCATATGGTTCAGAGAAGCCTCCAAACCCAAGTGTGTTTAGCCTTCAAGTCAAACAGATTTGAGAGTTCAACTATGCCTACACTTTATAAGCTCAGTAAATCTTCTTGTGTCTTTAGTAAATCCTGAAAAACTACAGCAAGCCACTCAGCTCTTACATTCCTGTGAAAATGCCTAGTGGTATACATGGTCATTTGCAGGAGCAGGAAAAAGCCTACTTGTGAGTACAAGTCCTTCTGAATTCCTGACACATGTTCTGCCGAGTGCACAGGACACGTCTGAAATCCAGGTGATAGTCAAGGTGTGCAAGGCTCTGGCACTACTGAGGAACTGGAGAAAGGTGCCAGCTTTGCTGCTTCCAGGGGGAGATAGGAAAGAATTGTGCTCAAGTTAGCAGTGCACTTCAGACTCAGTGTAACAAACAGGAGGTGAGTGTGTCTGAGAGCTGCAGCACTCCTCCCTAAGACATTCTCCTGTGGAGAGGTTACAGCTGCTGTGGGCACGTTAGGGAATGTGGTGTGCTGGCAATTCTGCATCCTTTAAGTTCCTGCTTGTCACATCTAGGTATCAATTGCTCAAAAACCAGGCCTAGATTAATAATCAGCCTAAGAAAGAAGGCCAAATGGGGACTTTGGGCTCCTTTAAAATGGCACCCTACATTTGGCAGGCTCCAGGTCAAATGGCATTTGGGCACCTTTGTTGTGAGATAAACATGCCAAGCATCACAACCTGGCAGGGCCACAACTGCTAACTTTGTTGACTTGATTATCTTTGTTCTCTTCCAACCTAAATGATTCTATGATGCCACAATTTTAATCATACATCAGAAGGGTCAGACCTGATTCCAGCTGGACACTCACATAGTTGATGCCAGCATTCAAACTCTTGCTCCCTGACCACCTCATGTCCTCCATGATAACCTGCTGTCTAGTTCTGTAGTGGAGTGAGCTGTAACTCTCCAGACAACAAAAATCAGACAGAGAGACAGGAGGCAAAGTGACACTCCTGCTCCAACTCAGCCTAATGTGGCTTAAGAGTACTGGTCCTACAAGCTTAAGAGTTACCAAAGATAGCAATAAGCACTCATGAAATAAATATACAGAATTAAAGGCTAAAATCATTTGAGGAGTTAATGCTTTGTTAAGCACTAATTTTTAAATTTTCATGGAAAAAAATGAAGACAGTAGTAAAAGTGGAAAGACCTTTCAAAATACCAATAACAGTTCAAGGTTTTTGCCTGTAGAAGATACTGTTAAGGCAAGTACTCAAGAATGCTGCTTTTAGGTTTGGGATCTTTCACCATGGCAATCACCCAGCAGGATCCAACAATTTACATTTCAGGTCTTGGGGACTCCTGCAGTGTTAGATGGGACTCTCCATATCTTTCCAGGACACACAAGCATACCCTTGCTTGCAATCCAATGGGAAAGGGATTTCATACAACTGTACCACAATACCATAACCTCAACAGCCTTAACTGAGGACCTTAGTTCACAATTCAGAAAACTCAATTTTTAATTTTAAACTTAGCTTATTTAACAAGATACAAAGTCAGTTCATTTTACTAGTCCAGACCAATTGTAAGAAATTATCCCCAAATCCTGTCATTGGAAGAAATACCTATGGAACCTTAAAAAGAAGGGGGTGGGGAGAGGGGAAGGGAGTTTACAAAGCTTTGGAAACTAGTTATATCAAGTGTTTGACTTAGTTGTGACTGGACAGACAGTGGAATAGCCAGTCATGGTTTCAGTCTTGTGCAATATTGCATTTTAAAAGCTCCTCACTTTAAATGTTTGTCATTTAGACTAATGGTTTAGTGAACTCAAAAGCATTAAATTGGTTTCAAAGAACCAAGTCTGACTTTTTTCATACATAAAGCAAAACCCAGGAATTTTCCATATAGCTCAGATGCCAATAAGGAAACTTCCATGGAAAATCTTCATTGTCCTTCTGATGAGAGGTAACAAAAACACTTTTGTTTTTTCTTTTTGCCCTTCCTCCAGTCCCTGGCATCCTCACAGCAGTTTCAGTTAAGTCTCTAAACAGAAATTTGAAACACACCCAAACTGACCATGGTAATTTTTAATCTGCCTTGGTTCATATCTGCAAGTGCTATGGATGTTTCTCAGAGGTCCCACTGTCTGCTGAGCCCTTGGTGTTGCCAAACCCATTTTTTTCCTCTTTCCTGCTTTGCCCAGCTGTCCTTTCAACTGTTACTACCATCCAGTGTCTTCTGACTTTTCTTTTTCAGCTTTCCTTTCTAAACATGTTTTATCTTCACAGGTTTGCAAGCTGTTTTTCCCTTCCCCTTCCTCCCACCTTTACCCCTCAACTATACTGCCATCTTCTCAACTGCAGGACAGATCTCTTCTTCAACAGATCAAACCTAATCTTCAAATTCACTTCAGAGCCTGTCCTAGTAATTTACTTTCTGGCCCCACTCTTCTCCTTCCTGCTGACTCCACGTGCTTATCTGTAGCTCTAAGGAGCCCTGCTGTTCCCTGCCTTCTGTTCTCTTTGCTTTAACACTCATGGTGCTCTTTTCTGACCCCCACCAGCTTCTTTCAAACCCACTTTTTTCTCCAGATGCTGATCTCCTGTGGGCCTATGGCCCAAATCTGCACATACTCTCAGAGGCAACACCCCATGTAAACACATCAATGACAAGATGCTGCCTGGAGTCAGTGGCAGTAAGCTACAAACCAGCCCTTAGAGTGGTTTTTACAAGAACCAAATAAAATCACAGAATCATTAAGGCTGGCAAAGATCTCTCAGATCATCAAGTCCACCTACTAACCCAGCAGTGCTGGTGCACACTGACATAAGAGCTCTGCAGAGGATAATGTCTGATGGAATAATCCTGCTGTTACTGAGGCTAAGATGTTTAAATAGGGTTATGTTCCTCTTCATAAACACACACAGACACACACACACAGACACACACACACACTGAAAGCAATTGTTAGAGAAGACTGAAAGATGAAAAGAACAGATTTTTTCCCTAAATACTGGACACAGTTTCAGAGAATTGCTATGTGAGTGTTGGAGTTGGTCAACAACAAGCCTTTCCTCCAGATTGAGGGAGAAAGTGAATTTAACATCTCATTCCCACTAATCCGATATTACACATTCTTCAGATTAGGAGTATCCTCCTACCTGTTTATTTTAGCCACCTCCTAGGGAAGAGTCAGCTAGAAGGAAGGCATTTTTATTCAGAATAAGTACCTACATACTGCATTATTAAAGATTAATTTTAAAAATGGCTTTACTGTCTATAAACATGCTTACTATCCATAGAATATTGCCTAGTTGGGCATTTGAGGACAACCACAATTATGATGAAGACTGACACAGAAGACAGGGGCCAGAAGATCTAAATTTCTTGATATTTAAAACCACATCCAAACAGACTAATTACTTCAGTTAACTAACTGACAGTAGTTAGCATTAGTTGATAAGCCTAATCATACATTAATTTATAGCATATACTCCTTCTATAACTTATAATATTATTTGTTATAATATGTATAACATATAATCATGTATTTCTTGGATTATCTACAATTTTCAGTCTCAACTCACAGAAACCACTATCACTTCTCAGCTAAAAACAGTATTTCCTATTACATGAAAAAATTCCAGCTACAGTACATTAGCTATGAAGTATTGCAAAATAAGGTCTATACAATATTTCCAAATAAATAAATAGTTTAAAAATGGCTCCTACTAAGACATACCATGAGATGCTAGAGAAGAGATTACAACCCTTTTTAAATGCCTGTTAAATGCTTGATCAACTGATCTAGTTTGCCTTATTTTATAGCCTTTCCTAACATGCTTGACACATTCTGCTACTTGAGAGACTTCTGTTACTTCAGCCCATAAAGTCCTTCTTGGCCGGTTATTTCCAGTATTACTAGATTACCAAAACAAAAGCCTCACTACTTTTTGCCAATAAATTTTCAAGCAATATAAACAAGGCTGCACACAGTCACCTACCAGGCAGTGCAAGCATAGAGGCAAAGTCCCTGCAGTTGGATATTCCAGTGCTGTCTTCTGCACAGCTCTTCCACAGGTTTTCATACAATGTAGATGTTGTGATCACAGAACCATGTAAACTGGAGACTCTCCAGTGACTATTTGGCAAAGTAGCTCCAATAACTGCCAACCCACCCAAGCTCAAAAGAAAGCCAACAATTTCCAATGTAGCACTCATGCTTGTGAGTAGTAACAGGTAAATATCTTTACAATTAGATTACAATCAAGTGAAGCCTTTCAGAAGCCTCCTTGCTGTTTTATCTGTGGGTTTCACTCCAAAATGAGTCTACCTTTGCTCTTTGCTCTTTCCCCATAGATAAGCCTGACAATAAGAAATGGGAGCAGTTCATGATAAAGATATTAACGAGTAAACAAAGTGACCATATTAATTCTTTTTCTAATAAGAAGTGAAAAATGAGCCTATTCTTTTTCTCAGCCTAGAAAGTCCAGTCAGTATTCCTACAAAATACCTTGTAAGAGTGATAATATAGGCAAATATTTTATTTATGTCTCTTTTCTGAGGTCAAGTAGATTTTACACTAGATTATAATTGCTTGTAATTTTATTCTTGCTGTCAAATCAAGAAGCTTTTGTGTAATATTTTCTTGGGGTTTCAAACATGAAACAGCTTGAGAACGGAAGCTTCTTGCTTCTGCTAGAAAATTTAGCACAGTTTTTGGAGTTATGGTCATAAGTAATCCACAACAACTGTACTGCCAACTTCTTTCAGGAAGGTTACGTTTATGGATGAGTAGTTTCCATTAATATTTTACTGTCTACTGATCTACAGCTAAACACATTCAGTCTTAAAAGCCATCCCACTTACACTGTACAACTGTACAATGTATTACAATTGTAATAATGTATGTGTCATGGAATTGAAATATAAGGAAATTAAGGAGCTAGTGTGACAGACCTGTCTCAAAAGGAATAAAATTACAAAGAAAAACAGCTGTAAGAAAAATAATAGATATCAGCAAATTGCATCTGTTTGTTAGAATACATTAGGATGAAAAAAAAGCTATTCTAGGCAAAGCATATGTTAAATTCAGTTTAGTTGGTTCTGCTCTTGGCTAGATAGAATCATAGCCTCAGTTCACATCACCCACTCATGTTTACACTTTAAAGTATTTGTGGATCCAAACGGAGTTAACCATCTTTTGCAATGATAACCTGCTCTTATCTCCAGGAAATGGAGTCAGAGTTTCTTCATAAAATAATTCTGCTATGATGCAACATGGTAACAGTTCCACATCATTTATGTAAACACTACCGGAAGGATTAGCCTTTGAGAGAGCCACAACTTGTCCCTAACAGGTATTTGTTGTTTTTCATCAAAATTCACTGTCACTTTGAGCTGATGCTGTAGGTTGGTAGGTTCAGCTGCCAAAGGGTATTACAGAGCCACTATGACATTTTGGTTCCCATGACAGTCAAGAGGATCATTGCCATTGATTTAAACAAGGCCAGATTTGGCAGTGAGATCCTGTGCAGCTCTAAACTTGCAATCTTTTAAGGAAAGATAGTTTGTGGTAAGATTTGATCTCAGGTGACTATTACAGAATTCTCTCCTTCTGCTTAGTCAGTGCAACTTGAAAAAAGATGGCATAGTAAAATGAACACACTGTACCAGGACCCTGGAGTACTGGTAGAGTGTGTTCATGTGTGGTATGGTACTGGTACTGGTACCTGCATATCATTAAAGGCCCTTCACAGAGTTTCCAGCTAATTTACCCATACACTGGTGCTATGCTGGTGACCTCAGCAATCACTTCTGCTGACAGCACTTTCAAAGGTGAGTAGCTGGGACCTTGCATCAAGTGTCCCTGGCTGTTATACTGCTGCCAAGGATAGAAATAAAAATTTAAGAGTATAATTTTTTAAAAATCTCTTCCCAATTAAGAAATGTATTTCAACAGGTAGTCATAAAGCACACATATAAATAGAAAAGATTAAACTGCAGACCTATATGAGTTTTCCTATACAGCACCTGGCATTTTAATAATTCCCTTCAGGAAATCACTCTCCAATGTGTTAAAGAACATAAGCTATTCATAAAATTTTGTAAACTGTGGCTTGTCGAGCAATGGGCATAACAGCCAGTACTGCTGTGCAAGAGGCTCTGCATCAGCAGGGCTTAAGAGTTGGTGTTGACAGCTTCACATCAGCACCTTCTGCAGCTTGGGAGCTTTCCTTTGGGCTTGCTCTAACCTGCTTGGCTGAACCAAACACTGTCATTGTTAGCCCTATCTCATCACTCCAATTTCCAGAAACTTAAGGCATCCTGGTATCTACATAGAGGAGGCCCTGGAGAGGAGCTGAACGGGTACCAGGATGATGTGAAAAGCTGACATTGCTTCTGATGCAATGAGCAGTTTTTAAAATCCTTGGAAGCATTTGATTAGCCTCATTTTGAGGCTACAAACTCTGGCCTCATTATGGGATGCTGGTACTTAAACTGGCATCCTCATTATGAAGGCCACCAAAGTGAGGGCCCTGCAGAAGAACCGTGAACATGCTGAATCTTGAGAGTTAAATTCTCACCCTTTAGAGATCTGCCTTACAGTTAGACAGCTCTGACTCCAGGGAAGTCCACATCTGTGTCAAGAAAAACAAGGTTCATAGTCTGTGACACGTAGTATTTTTAAGGTTTAAGCACTGCACATTCAGAATAAATCTGCTGGAAGAGTCCAGACAAATAGCAATGACAGCAATCAGGAACCTATAAATCACGGAAGACTTGAAGAAATTATATTATCATCACTCATAAAGTGACTGCACAAAACTGGAAGTTGTAAAAGAATAAATGCAAGGTTCTGTCTAAGACAGAAAGCTTTACAAAATACTATTTCCAAAGGATACAGTGTTAGTGTTTCTACACTCAGTTTGAGGAGGAAAGAATTTCAATGTCAGTCCTTCACAGTCCTTTACCATAAAGATAGTGTTTAGAGAAAGACATTCTTAAAATCCAGAACAATTCAAACAAATACTTTCTGGTCCCTACTGAGGCATTTCTTCTCTTTCTAGCTGCAGATAAACCACCCTGCTAGCATGGTCGACCCCAGAAAACACAGAAGCATCCATTGCACAGACGAATTTTAGTCTAAGCTCACCATCTCTGAGAAATTCCAGAAAAAATACCCACGTACACAGGTTTAACACAATGTATCAAACAAGTTCTGGAATATCTAATAATTCCTGTCTCACACCAAAGCACAAACAAACACCAGTGCTCATGGAACCGTGATCTGCTTGTACTGAAGAACTAGGCTGAGTAAAAAGATGCTATTTCTTCCAAAACTATTTTTTAAAAAATCTCATATTTACTGTATATCACCCATACCTCTATGTCAACATACTAGAGAGGGCAGCAAAGCCACAGCAGTGACTGAGCTGAACTGCAAGTTGAAACACTGGTTTCATGGTGGCCCTTTAAGCTTCTGCAACTACTGCAGGATTTGGCTATACTAGACCCTCTGGGACAACTGCACTATGTGCCCCCTAACCTGCTAACATGCTGTCCAGAAAGAAGGAATAAAACCCCATCCCTGGATTTTATAAACATGTGCCATGACCACTCACGGTCTGAACTCAGCATGTAGGGAAATTTCTTGCACTCTACTGATCCAACAGCAGTTGCTGCACAATCCATCCAAAGACCTTCAGAAACCCAGTCTGCAGGAGCCAGCTCTGTTGTGGTGTCCAAAACCTTCCAACTGCTGGACAGGGTAGTAACAAGTAATGTAGTGAATCCTGCTAAAGCCAGCAGCAATGCACAAATCTGTAGACAGGATGATGCCATTGCGACAGAAGTCTTCTTCAAAGAGGTGTCACAAAATTTCTGGTATTTGAAACCTGTTGAAACAGTTCAATACACACACAGTGTATGGAGTTACCTTTACATAAGCCTGGCCTTTGCAAAAACATCCAAAAAAAGCCTACCTACAAAATAATGTATCACACAAGGGAACTGTAGAGGTGGAATCTAAATTCCATTAAGTAACTGCAATAATTGATTATTCTACATTATTTTCTTAGGAAAACATTTATTATTGTACACATTTACCACAAAAAAAATGCAAACAGAGCAAAACCAGAGAAGACAACCAAAGAATTCTCTAATTTTAATTTGCAATGTTTCATCCATTTGTCTGCTAACTCAAAATCCATTTAAAAATGAAAACTACCAAATGCTTTAGTAAATTATTCATCTCCCAATATCTACCAATACAAATTTAAAGCAAGATAAATTGTGATACTCACGTTTATGGTATGCTTCTAATCCCTTTCCTCTACCTTCCTGTGAGATACTAGTGTCAGCAGTTTGTAAGGACCGATTCGATTGCCCAAATCAAAGTTATGTACTCTTTAGGACCTTTGTCCCATTCTAAAAATCAAGGACCCAGGGGCAAAGCTCTGTCCAACTGTTGCACAAAGATCTGGCATGGCTTTTTGCTATGGCAAAGTGTCAGTGAAAGGAAAAATTAACAGAAAATTATGTCATTTAGTACCAAATATACTCAGATTTACCTGACATATAATTTGTTTTGTCAGGGCCACTGAGCTGCCCAAGCAGCATCAGAGTGCAAAGCACTGCAGAAACATTGCTACAACTGCCACCATGGCTGTTTTACCTGAATGTTTTTATGCATTTGTTTTAGGATGCATCCTACAGAAGAAATGTGCAGCTGGGCACCTGTCCAGTGGATTGCATTAACAAACCAAACTGTTTGTGACTGCAGGCACGGCCCGAGGCAGGACAGACCTCCCAGGCTCACGGCTGAAGGAAGTCTGGCAGCCTGGGACAGCTCTGCAGCCACTTTGCTGCTGCAGCTCCTCCTCTCTTTGCCTTCCTCTGTCTCAAGGAGCCACCCTCACTCACCCCTTCCTGACCCTGTTTCTACCACACAAACCCCACAGGACAGTCCAGATAATACTTTATCCCAACAGCACATCCATCCCCTTTCAACCTGTTCCATGGACACCCTACCCTACAGCACCTGATTGTACCAGCTGTCACACAGTGTCATAAGTGTGAGGTGATGGCACAGCTGATAGCAAATATACTGTTGCAACTGTCCAAAGGAGAATGACAATAAAGCAAAAACAAATAAATACACAAAGCCCAGAGTATCTTCTCTCACAAAGTACACACATAGGCTATATGCTAGTAAGAGCTGTAATGGGATAAAAACAAACCCTGGAGGAGCAAAAAGGATCACTGCAACAGTAAAAACAGCACAGCCAAAATGTACGTGGTCTGAACACAGCGCAGGAAGGGTTAGTAAAGAAAAATATTGAAGTCACTTAAATAAACAAATTATTCCTGATGAGGTCATTGGAAGCAAAAATGAGTGGTAAAAGTGTCTAAAATGGAAAGTTAAAAACTTCGTTTACTTCTTTTTCATTTTTTAACATAGAAAAACAGAGAAAGAGCATTGATTACAACACTGGTTTCATTTATATATATACATTTCTAACATCAGCAATATATATCTTTGAACCTACTAATCACTTAGTTCAGGCAAATTCTGAGGCTGACCCATGGCCACCAGCACAATCAGAAAGAGATAAAATGCAAATTTAAATACAGTACTAAACCACTTATAGCAGTTTCCCACCACAGCTCACAGAGGTTTTCTCTGGTCAGAGTCTGACCTTGGGGTGAGACAAGCAAACTCTTTTCACTACTAGTTAAGGGGAAAAAAATAAAGAAAGAGGAGCAATGTTTAGTCATTTCCTACCACTTCCAAAGCATATGACTTTGTAATTTTGTTCCTGAAATTGTCATAACATCTTAACAACCCAATCAGTATTATATGCACTTGGAATTACAATATGCAGATCACTCTCATCTTGCTATTAACTTTGCCTTCACACAACGAACCACAAAATAACTTGGGTTGGAAGGGGCCACACAGATGCCAACCTCCCACTAAAGCAGAGTTTCAGGGCTGGGTCAGGTCACCCAAGCCTTATCCAGACACAACAGAGCGATCTCCAGAGCTGGAATTTGCACAACACTCTCCTGTGGAGCGTGTTCCTTTCACCTGTGCAGTACTTTTCCTGCCACAATACATGACTGCTGCCTCCTGTCCTCCACGTGCACCTGTGAGATAAACCACTATTTATTCTGCTGCTGGATTTTGGCACTCTGTCTGATGGCCCAGGCATGACTGGCATCGTGTAGGCAGCTTTGCTGTCCCATGACTATCTCCATGTCAAAACAGGCAACCAGAAAGGTGCACGCAACTTCTTCAGACTTAGAAGCTACTTTCAAAGCAAATGCCTGTTTTCTTTTCCCATTTAATTTCAGGAGGCTGGCAGTGTGTACAGTGGACTGTTCTCTGCTAACACAGACCTCCAGCCCTGCAGAGTTTTGCTGGCATGGAGATGGTGCTGGGAAGAGCAGCACAGTGCCAGAGAGCAGGAGCCCCAGCCGGCAGCAAGGGCACCACAGAGCAACTGTAGCACCTGCTCAGGAGTGTGTGGGTAACTGCAGAGTCATAGAATCACCAAGGTTGGAAGGGACTTTTCAGATCATCCAGTCCAACTGCCCACTCAGCACTGCCACTGTACCCCTGAGCCACTAGGCCACATCACCCAGCACCACGTCTAGATGCCTTTTGAGCACCCCCAGGGTGGGGACTCCACCACCTTCCTGGCAACCTGTTCTGATGGCTGACTTCCTGAACAGGGAAAAATATCTTTCTAATATTTAATCTGATTCTCCTGCCTCAGCTAAAGCCATTTCCTCTGGTCCTCACACAGCAGACATGGCAGAAGAGACTGGCCCCACCTCACTACAGCCTCCTGCCAGGGAGTTGTACAGGGCAAGGAGGTCCCTCCTGCGCTCCTGGAGACTAAACAACCCCGGCTCCTTCAGCCACTCCTCATCA
>VWZP01000500.1:229-88375 GCA_013396995.1 Dicaeum eximium
GCCCGGCAGCTACAGCAGCCGTCCCGCCGGGCCGAGCGCGCCGCGGCTGCTCCCGACTTCCTTGTCCCGGTGCGCCAGCGCTGGGTGGTTTTCAGCAGAAAATTCCTGACGGATTCCTTTGCATAGTCTTTCCACCAGGATAAAGAACTCCTTTTGTAAATCCATAATCACCAAAAAATGTCAAATGGAAACCCGAGCTAACGACTCTGAAGCTTCCCGTGCCCCCTGCTGAAGCCCTTGGAGAGCCCCCAGTGCCCGGCCGGGCAGAGCCAACTCGAGCGAGCGCCCTTGAAGCAGAGGAAAGTAGGAAAAAAAGAGACTCTCTTCCGATTTGCTGGAGGTTTCAT
Source organism: Dicaeum eximium (assembly GCA_013396995.1). Classification (NCBI taxonomy): domain Eukaryota; kingdom Metazoa; phylum Chordata; class Aves; order Passeriformes; family Dicaeidae; genus Dicaeum; species Dicaeum eximium. The sequence goes on from VWZP01000500.1 coordinate 577, forward strand.
CTGGAATGCAGATTTCAGCCTCCAGGGCCATGAACAAAAACCAACGAGACTGGTTTCATATTACCACTGTCCTTGCCGTGCACAGCTCCTGCTGAGAGGCGCACACAGGTACTTATCAGGGAGCGCGGCCGCGCCCAGGCACCGGGAGCGCTGGGCGGCGGGACAGGGACAGGGACAGGGACAGGGACAGGGACAGCGCCCGGGAGGGCCAAATTAACTGTGTGGAAATCGGATAGCCTTGCGCATCTGCACGGCACCAGTCCTGCATGGCTCCGAACCAGAACAATCTCTGCTGACATGTTCTGTGGTGATCTTCACAGACTGTATTGCTATATGGGTGAGATTTGTTTAGTTGAAATGAACAATTTGTGTAGTGAAAATGAACAAGATGAAATGAACACATGAAATGTACAAAACTGTCTAACTCAACATGAACAGAGACTACCAGGGATATGATATATTTTTTTATCACTACAGATGGAGAAAGTACAAAATACTCTTAAGCGCTATTGGTATTCAGAAAATCAGTAACATTTGGAGCAGGTTTCCATCAGAAGTCTCCACTTTTGCTATTTTTTGTTATTTTACCTAAGTTAAAAGGTCATTCTACCGTCGGCCATTTAGCTGTGATGAGCAATTTTAAGCAAGCAACATGGGAAAAGCTATCCTTCACAGGGAAATCAGCTGCAGATCACACTGCTGTATGTGATTACTGAAAAACATTTACTAAAAAGCTAAGTATTACAGCCACCAAACAACAACAACAAAGTATCACAACACATTTAGCTTTTGGTTTAATGTTTAAAAATGTAGACTGTACAAAAAACCATTGTTTTGTCAACAGCAAAAGCAAAAGCCATTGGTATCTCCTGCAGGAACAAAGTTTCCTGAAAATCAGATTGTAATACTAAGGGCTTAGATCAAGCTTACAGACACCTTTTCAATTACAGGGTTGTGTGCATACCTATGGACAAAGGGCATTGGAATCATTCCCTCTTTATCTGTGATTTAACATGGAGCAGTGCCTTGTGTCCTTAGCCAGCTCTGGCCTTGCTTCTCCGCTATGCTTAATCATCAGGTGCCACGGTCAGAAACAACTGACAGGTCATGGCTCCCCTGGTTTCTAGGCTTAGTAGCACAAAAGGAAGCTCTATGTAAAGAAAGAGATACAGAGTTCTTATCACTCCTTATGCCAACCTATTCTTAAAATTCCAGGATTTACAAACAGGTTGAAGGAAGCTACCACAGCACTGGTTGGTGTCGTAGCCAAGACAAAATTTCTTGAAGGCAAATGTAAAGCAATTCTAAATTCCATTTTATGGCAGAATAATGGGGCAAAGTGACAATACTGAACCATAGTTTTCTACATTTAAATGCACATCTGTTTTTATGTTCAATTACATAATTAATTGTTCATTGTTCTGATAAATTGTATGGTTATGTCTTGCTTATTTATGTGCCTGCTTATTTGGGGTTTGATTAACTTCTGATGGATTACATCAGAAACATTAAATCATATTTTCAAGAATAGTTTTGTTAGTCACTAACAAAAATACACTGCTATGAACAACTTCATGATACTTTTTAAACTAAACATATTGATTCAGATTATGCCAAAATATTTATTCATCTGTTTATATTAACATTAACCCATACTTAAAATAAAACTTCCCTGTAGTAAAAAAGGGTCACCAAAGCTGTAACAATCGTGTGAATAGAAGGTTAGTGATTACAGCCACTATTTAACTATTTAAGATTTTAATGGACTTATGAAAAGTTTAGTTAAAAGTGGACTTAAAACAGGAATCTCATACTTTATGTCTAAATAACATCCCAACAAAATATAGCAGACCAGGATCAAATTAGAAGTGAAAAGGATGGTGCTTTTAGTGTAAAGCTAATGTTATACAATGTATTGAGGTGCTAGAAATCCCAGAGTTGAACAGTGAATAATTAGAACCACAGAAGCAGAAATATACCCTATATAACCAGAGGTAATTCTCACAAGCCTTCAGAAAATACTGCTTTATGTGCACCACTTTGTGTAGTAAACTCTAGGAAGTGTGGAGAAACTTTCAAGCTTTTTGAGCTCTAGGATTAACAAGGAAACTCATCTCTACACATATGCCTGGAGAAATACTCAAAAACTGAATGTCATTGTCATGAATGAGTCAGCCAGTCTCTGAAATTCACCACACAGTCCATAAACTCCCAGCCTAAAATATGGCTTTTGTAGAGACCTGCTTCCTGCATTCTGATGATCAGCCCAGTGGAGAGTCCTTTGAGGGACTGAATAGCTGATAACCAAATACATATTGGTTACTTACTCAGTAGAGTGTTTCTGGGTAAAATACATACATCGGTATGTGCCCTTAGTACTTTGATATAAAAAAGAGGTCATCATTGTGATGTAAAATGAGATAGAGTCAGTTTGTTGGCAGAAGTGTTTTAATGCTGGGTGGATCTATCTCATAAGGAAAGTCTCTCTGAACAGGCTGTAACACAAAGGAACAACTTCAAAATCTTTAGTAAAGATCAGTTATGATTATGTTACAAGCCTCTTTACTTAATAAAACTGACAACTCTCTGGTGCCTCAGAAAAGCCCTTAAAACCTGTCATAGCAACTTTCAAGGCAGTCAGTGCACTAATTATACAAAAGGACAACCATTCCTTACAGTTTAAAGCACATTTAACAATACACACCCTTTTTGACCTACATTTCATCACAGACAGAAGTCACACCCACAACTCACTCTAGTTCTGTTCTTGGGGTGTCTAAAAGCTCACCTGAAGAAGGTTTTGAAACTGGCTTTGAAGAAAACACAAATTAAACCAGAATAAGGTCATCTAATTTCTACAACCATCTTGTGCCAGGGCTCAACACTTCCTGACCCCATATCTATTCAGATTGCCTTTTCAGATCACTGTAATAACAAATGAGACAAACATGAACAGGACAGAAAGACATTCTACACAACAGCAAGGTTGCTAAACTGAAAACAAATATTCTACTGTTTTTTCAAAATAAAGAACCCCAAATCTAGAAAAGGTTGCATAACTTCTTGAAAATAATCCTGGAATCAAATACGCACCAATTGTGCCGTTCTTCAGAAGAGCCACGAGAAGCAGCAGGCTGTTTGTAGCTCAGGTTCCTTGAACTGATCTGAAGTTCAGCTGACACAGTCTGCCCTCTGCCCTATGCCTCAGCCCAACCTTTACTGTGAGGGTTGATTATTGTCTTAACATTCCCCTGCTCTCCTGTTTGTCTCTCCTGCTGATTACCTAATTTTAAACTTAGTATTTTAACTCGTTAAATGCTCAAAAATAGGAGAGGCAGGGAAGATAGAAGAAAATCTATAAGGCCTTGATTTTCACCATTATGTGAGCAGCTGTCCTGAGTTTTGAGGGAATTGGGTATCGCCAACATAACTGCTTTAAATTTATGTAATTAATTTTGGATATAGCAACAGAAACATAGACATGATAATTTTAATCAGAATTCAGCAATATATGATGTTAACAGAATGTGTAGATACCAGACGGATTTGGTGTAGGGCTCTATATAAATCCATCTGTAAAAATGCAAAGTGTTTTTTCACATTTTCATCTAAATTCTGATTGACATTGAGATATGGACTACTTTAAAGAATTTTAAAAAGCACTGCAATAGCTGTAAGTTATAAAATCTGAAAGCACATTAAGAAACTCAGTTTACTATTTTGCAGGAGTGCATACTGTATGCTGTATCAATAAATGTATGTAATATTAACCTGTAAAACCTGTCATATGAAAAAGCAATGGTAGATCTGAGACAGAAGTTCTAGAAAGATGTATTGATGGATCTGGTTAACATGAGCAGACATACAAGTAACAAAGACAGGGAACAGAAGATCACTATAAACTGTGTAAATAAAGTAAGGTCTTTGTACATTAAGGCACAAAGGCTGGCACTTAGTGTTACAAAGAATGGAGATGAATTTTTAATCCTTTTTATTTTTCTAGGTTACTCTCTTTTAATCTTCTTTTCATTTCAACAGGCCTTTTGCTCCCCATCTACAATATGATATAGTAGTTAAAAGCTTAAATAAAAAGCTTTATAAAATAAAATCCACATAGTTACATTCATTTACCATAATTTAAGTAGCTACTAACTGTTAATTGCAATTTTCACATCTCACTTATATGCTTTTTTATCTGAGATTAAATGCTGTATAAAAAATAGGGTGGAGCTGCGTTTCTATTTTGTTTCATTACCTTCCATATCTCTGTATCTTCTCTCCACCTAAGGTTTAAAATCTAATGCAGGATCTTTTTTCATGCTTCTGGTGTAGATTGTGCATTTAAAAGTCCTATCGGGGTAGAATTAATTCACACTCTCTCTCATCTACATTATCTACCACCTTCCAACTAATGGAAACATAGAAACATCTTTTCAATAACATCTTTTCATAATGGACAAGCTGGAGAAGTGGGCCAATGGGGATATTATGAGGTTAAACAAGCCCAAGTGCAAGGTGCTGCACCTGGCTCAGGGCAGTCCCTGGTACCAGCACAGGTACCAGGCTGGGGATGAACAGATCAGAGCAGCCCTGCCCAGAGGGACCTGGGGGTGCTGGTGGGTGAGAGGCTGGGCATGAGCCAGCCATGGGCACTGCCAGCCCAGAGAGCCAAGGGTGTCCTGGGCTGCATCCAGAGCAGCGTGGGCAGCAGGGGAGGGAGGGGATTCTGCCCCTCTGCTCTGCTGTGACAGCACAACAAGGACATGGAGCTGCTGGGGTGAGTCCAGGTGAGGGCCATGAAGATGATCAGAGGGCTGGAGCACCTCTCCTGTGAAAACAGCCTGAGAGAGTTGGGGGTGTTCAGCCTGGAGAAGAGAATGGTCTGGGGAGACCTTACAGCACCTTCCAGTACCTGAAGAGAGTTTCAAACTGAAAGAGTAGGTTTAGATTAGATATTAGGAAGAAATTCTTTGCTTGTGATGGTGGTGAGGCCCTGGAACAGGCTGCCTGGAAATGTTCAAGGTCAAGTTGGATGGGGCCCTGTGCAACCTGCTGTAGTGACAGGTGTCCCTGCCCATGACAGGGGAGTTATAATTAGATGATTTATAATGTCCATTCCAACCCAAACCATTCTATGAATCTATAATTCCATAAGCAAACTCTAGCATATCTATATATGCACATACACAATTATATTATACATTAATGTTAGGGTGCTCCTAATCCAGAGCAAGAAGAGCTTTTCAATTAATAGCTTTTTCATATTATTATTATTATTATTAATATAAGTGCATTTTAAAACAATAGTGCCAAACATTCGATCCGTCAGGCTGAAGGTTTTCTTCTAAAAGCAGAAAAGGGTCATAGATAACATGACTGGGTGTAGTGCAACTGTGAATAAATAAATTGGTCCATTTTAGATACTATTTCCTGGGAACATGATCTTAGCTTCAGAATTGCTCTCCAGACACTGGCTCATTTTTTACCACAATTGTCTTGCTGTCCAGTCTGATGACTGCCCAGGGAAGACAATATCTGGGTGCAACGTCCCACCCTGAAGAGGAAGGGAACACCCAAGGGTTGTTGTCACCAGAGCAACTCATGCAGCCTGGTTTTGGCCACTATCTTTCTTACAGGCTACTTCTAGCAGGGCTGCAGTCCAAACAGATTCTGATGGCAGCAACTGCTGCAGCAGCCTTCCCACTATTGTTCTTTTGGCAACTCCTCCTTCAATCCCATGGACTCATCTTGAAGAGGGAAAATAGTCTTGGAGATGCAAGGGCTCTGAAATTCAACTCAGAATTCTGTACTGAAAAAGAGAGTCACAGTGAGTGAGCTGCAGGATAAAGTGTCTTGGTGGGTCCCTAGCAGTCCATCAGCCCATGTTGGGCACCCTTTTTTAAACAGAAATTAAGACTTTCGTGCTGAGTATTTTAAAAATATTGGAATAAATATTTGTCCTTTTTAACTAAAAGAAACTGAAATTATTCCATTTCTTCATAATGCAATTAATTAGATTTTTAGACATAAAATATTTCTTGAAAAATAGTAAGAAAGATGGAAACAAACTGTTTACTAATCTCAGATATCTCTTATTTTACTCAAAATGTTGTTCTTAAATGGCCTTCATTTGTAACTCCTCCTGCTCTATACAAGGACTTTTAATGCAGCTGCAAATCCTCAAGGACTATATACTTCCTGTCGCAGCATATATTTCTAGCAGTGATAACAGCTGTATCACTGTTCCTCTCAGTTCAGTTTTCATCTCAACAATTCATTACAAGGATAAACCTGTACCTTCACACTGGTACAAAACTATTCTAAATAATTATTTTAAGAAAAGAAAGTTAGGACAAGAAATAAATTTTTTAACAAGCTTAAGAAAATACCAACAGCTACTGTAAACATTAAAAAGCATTTTACATGTACCTTTAAGTCAATTCTTGTATTTCCACCAACAGATGTCACTCTTACACAAATTTGTCTTAGTGTTTCTTTGCACAAACTGTATCATGCAATCTAGACTTTAAAGCAATTTCTTTTGACCATTCAATAATGTTTCTTTCCTCTTCTTCTACATTTTGTTTCCTTTCCTTCCAATTTGACAACTGCCAAAACCTGTCTCTGTAGGCTGCTTACTGCTCAGCCTGGGAGCATGTAAGTATTCCCTGCTACATTAAGCTGGCCTGACATTATGATGAACTCAGGTTGCCCTCTGAAGCTTCATTGTTTCATACCCCAGGAAGTTTAGAAACGTGTCCTGTCAAAATCACGGCCAGTCTGGCTCCAGTGCCAGTTCAGCTTGTCCAAAGCTCTGAGAAGCAGCAGCAGCATGGCTCCCAGTGCTTGGGCTGCACGCATGCACAGGAGCACACACGCATGCACACCTGCACAGGTGCATACACACACTGCTTGCTCCTGCAATGCATTTCCAGGAGGCAACTAATTCAAACAAAACACCCGTCAAGATTTTAGAAATGGCACATCATGTATCTTAATCTATTTATATAATTTCAAAAATTTCCCACGTGTATTGCTCTCAGCTGCACAAAGACATATGGGCTCACAGACCATCTGGAAAACTGCATTCCATCCAAACCTTTGCAGTTTGTCAGATATTTTGGAACATGCTTTTAGACTGACAGGAAATAAATGCGTACCAAAAATGTAATTGTATAAAATATTTATTTTATACAATTGTTGAAATCCAATATAGCATGAATGCAGTCCTACTCACATTCAGTTCCAGGTTCAGATGCAACACACTTCTGTTGATCTTCTCTTTCTCACTTGAATGAGGAAATGAGTTTGATTGCCCCAGTCTGCAATCCAGAACCCACGTGTCTTCATCTCTGTTTGCCACATCCAAACTAGCCAGCCGTTCAGTGAAGTCATCCTTCAAAGCAGACTCTGCTGGGAGGCCCAAATTAAATTAAATTAAATTAAATAATTCTATGCATCTGCACATAATCCCTGCATACAGAAAGTTCTGTATCTTTCTGAAACTCTGGTACACACTACCAATATGTGCAATTTTAGTTCTCCTATTTGTTTAAAGCACAGCAGAATGGTATAAAGGGGGTACCAACTTTGTTTTGACTCAGAAAAATCTTTTTGTCCTTAAATTTTGTGGGTCAGATCTAGCATAAAAAATGGGCTACTTGTCTTCCCCCCAAATACAGACACGGACTGTGTGTAAGATGCTTGAGTTTTTCTTCATCTTATTCAGATGAAATCTCAGAGTGAGGTCCTATCAAAACACAGCATTTCTGCAGAAGAGTATTACACATACCTTTACACATTTTGAAATTATGCACTGCATATAATATTAAACTGTATCAAGATATTCAAACACAAGACAGCACATTTTAAGACATTCTCAGGTCCAGATGTGCTACCTTTTCAAAAGGGAGAGCTGCTTTCTGAGTCATTGGTTTTCTGTACATTTTTACACAGTTGATAAAATATTTCTTTTGTTGGCCCTTATGCCATTATGTAAGTGTTATGGTTTAACCACAGCCAGCAACCAAACACCATGCAGCAACCATGTGTCCAAAACACAGCCCTCTACCAGCCACTGTGAAGAAAATTAAGTCTACCCCAGCTAAAACCTACTCACGAAATAATTATGATATTTAGAAAGCTTTAAGATCAGAAATACAAATATTATGCTTTTAATATTCAATACAAATATAACGCCTATAATAAGCTGAATAAAATGTATTGGTTGAATTTTGACCTCGTTTTTGTTGCATCATACAATTAGCCCAGTTACTTCAAGCCACTCCCTTTTACATGATTATGATGTGGAAAATACAAAGGAAGTTCCAGGTGAGTGGAGAGGAGAAAGTAAAAATCACCATCTTTAAGATAATTGGACATTATTTGTATCATGTTAACAAACCTATCATTACAGGTTTTGGTGCTTCTCCTGATTTCTGTCACAGATTAGTGCTACAGTTTTGGTGGGTATCTACTGACTTTTCAGCATGAAAAAAAATTGGAATCCTGTCGTATAACCTATAAAAACCATATATGCTTTCATAAAAAAAATTAAAACAGCATTAAAATACAAATATACATAGTAAAACCCAGGAAATACTACCATTTTTATTCAATGCTCTTTGGAAATTAATTTTATCTTTGTAATTACCAATTCACTGGCTGCCCAGTCTGTTCACCATCATCTCTAATACTTCAGAGTTTGCAGTCATTTTGGATCAATTATGTTTAGTTGTGTTGCTCAAGGTGTCTGTTCTATGTCAGCTACTGCTAAAGAGCAAATTCCTCTGCAGCAATGATTTTTACCCATAATATGCTTACTCTGATCATTTCCATTGATTCATTAAGTGATACAGAGCTGTAGCAAGAGGCCACAATCAGAATTTCTTCTTGCAGCAGCTGGTATTTCCCATCATTCACTGTGGCCCAGCTAAGAACAGTCAGCCTGCCAAATGTTTTCTGGGCCTCTAAAAAAATGAATGCGTCCCCCAGCTGCAGAGATTCAGTTTTTGTCCAAATTTAATTTTATGCACCACTATATTAATTTATGGCATTTTTTGCTGTTGGCAAACTCCTCCCAAATCTATCACCAAACCTCTATTCTCTACCCTCTGTGTAATTATTCCTTAATGTTCTGTTATCTATGCATTTATCCTGGTAGCTGATGATTGCTTTCCTCCCTGATCCAGTTCTCACCTGCACATACCATTAGCATACAACTACTTGTATGGTAAGGGACCCATCCAACCCAGCAGACAGTGGAATATGAAAGGAGAACTTTAACCATCTCTCTAAGTATTCTATTTTAAGCAAATTCTTAAATGTTTGGCCATAGTTTTCCCTGAAGTTCACCATTCTGTCAGCTCTGACAATGGATTTTACTCCTACTTACACTTACCCAGGAAAAGTGGGGTTTTTTTTAAAAACTAGCAACCTATTGTAATCTGATTGTAAAGGTCTTTACAATCTGATTGTAAAGGTAATTTTAAAAAAGGTCTTATATATTTATGCATGCATTTGCAAACATGTATATATCATTGAATCATAGGCTAAATTTAGGCAGTTTTAAAATGCATATGTTTGTCCTTTAGCAAACTTAAATGAATAGACGTAATTTTTTCTCCTGCTGAAAAAAAAAAAGAAAGCTTTCAAGAAAGTTCAAATGCTATTCACTGTCTTCCAGGTTTTAAAGTTTATACCACTTAGGAGTGCTTCCTGTGTGTGTGCACTGTATGTAGGAAGAAGACTGCCCAAACACAGATCTGCTGCCATCTATTGTCCCAAGGGAAGACAGAGCAATGTAAATAAGGGAAGGCTGAATACTAAATGCTTCTTTGGCAATTTTTACCATGCAGACTTTGTGAGTGTAAGGAAACAACTTTTTTTATGCTGTCACAGGTAAGACAGACGAGGCACTCAAACCTCAGGGGTACAGAGAGGGTCACATCATCAGACTGTGACAATAAATAGTACATCCAGGATTTCCTAAGCCCTCTAGTCCTATGCCAAGCATACATAATTATAAGGTAATTGCATCTGACTTTTTTTGCACAAATTGCCATTCTTGTCATACAAAGTCTTTTAAACACAAATCCTTAAATTAGCAAACAGGCATGTTAGATACCATGTAATGCATTTCTGTTAAGTCCCTGTTGTGGAATACACAACCCTATGGAACAGATTCTATGGGCAGTCTCTCTCTATATATCTAGAAAACCTCTTGATGCTTTCTCAGCTGTCTGGGAAAAGGAACTTGGGGGGAATATATCAGCTTCCTAAGATTTTTTTTTTTCCTAGTTCAAGGAATTAGGATGCCATGATATCCATTTCCTTCAGTATATGGTTTGCTTAACCACAACTCACTTAACTCTGAGGCCAATGTTTACACTGATTGCTTTTAGCCATGTTTCCTGACCACTATATATTAATATTTCAATCACACTCCATTCTTTCTACATTGCTTTACCACATAGGATAAAAATAAAATGCTTGCTCCTTTTGTATGTTGATTCCTGTGTAATGTAATTCTGTTGCCTAGTTGATTGAATGCTATAATCATTCTTATATGCATGAATAAAGAAATCGTGTGACTTAGATACTTGTATTTACTGCTTGCCTCTTGGAGGAAGTGCAAAGAAGGTAAATAAAATTTAAATCTTTGAACACCATTTGGGAATAAGTCTCAGAATGCCTGGTTTTGAGGAACTTTAAAGTTTTTGGGAGTCTTAAATTTTAGGACAAAAAATCTCAAACAAGCAAAATAAATAACCAAGTAGGTTTTTCAGCAAGTGAACCACAAAACTGAAACAGTCTAATTCAGATGTTTCAGGCACCATTTTGACAGTAGAAATGAACACTCTAGACATCAGAACTACATTTAAAGGATTTACAGTATTACTGACTTAAGAGAATGTTATTACTGTAGGGATTTAGCTCTTGCAAGTTCTTAAGTCAAATCACAGTATGTTACAGAGTCTTTGGTACACTTCCTTGTTAAAATAGATGAGACTTGACCATTCTTACTGAAAGCATTGGTGGAACATGAAGATAAACTGAGCCAATATATTTTTTAAATTATGGAAATACAAAATATGTAGATCCTACTAAATTTTTTTTTGTTTTGTAGGGGTTTTTTTGTAGTAGGAACCTCAAATTTCATGATCCATCCCTCTGATCTGACCTTTTCCTTTCTAAGCAGTAAAAACTTTCTAATTTTTCCTCTTTAAAATGTCTCTTTAATTTTTGTTATTACAGACATCAATGTATTAAATCTCAAATTAAAACAGCATTGGAAGTAGTCTCAGCAATTTCAGATTTTGTGGTTAGATGATATTACACAGTTCCATCCACATGCGATCTTGTGGTATCTCATATCTGTTAGTATATAGACATTAATTCTGTATAAACATATAAGTTATGTACTCAGTGTTCCTGTGTATGTAGCTGACACAGAGGACAATAGGATTTTATTTTCTGGAGTTAAAATCTACTATGAAGTTGAAGAAATATGAATAAGTAGGGAGAAAGATAAGAGAAGTAGAGAGGGAAGTTAAAAACCTAGAGGAAGCCCTCTTACCTACCTTTTAATTTTACAGATTTCCTTAATGGGAAAGAAGCAAGTAGAAGAAACCTTTTTGCTCAGGTAGAGACTCAAGAGAAGATTGAAATCTCAGCATCAATACAGCTTTTTTCTGTTTTATTGGATAGAATGTAAGAAGTATGTGGTTGTCTGTGCAGAAAAGTGAACATTGTGCACTCTGTAGATTAATAAATCCTTTTTACCTTAAGAAAACTCATAGTGCAAGGGTAGAGAAACTGGAAAATTATACTAAATGCTGTCTTTGGGAATGAAGACATATGTAATCTTTCCCCCTAATTTATATAGTTTTATTTAATCTGTACTGTAGCATGGGCAATTCATAGCATAAGCAGTTTAGCAAAATCCTTGCTGAAGATTGCCGGTTTCCACAGTACATTTAGAAATTCTTTTTGCGTGATGACAAATTGTGGATTTTAAAAAGCAAACCTTAAGTCTGCTACTTGCTACATTGCTCTAACAAAGAAGCCTGAATTGCACAGTCCTTAAATCAAATCTCTCCAAGTGGTGAGTGTGGGAACAAAGCCCTGGAGCAGCAGCACCCTGAAGTGGCAGTCAAGGTCCTTGTCATGCTCAGAGAGCTAGAAGCTCCTCAAGTACCAATATCCAAAACAATCAATCATTTAATGTCTTTTGTCTGTGTCCTCCTTCTCCTTGCAAATAGTAAATACAACTTAGTACTGCTAATAATGGAGGAAAAAATGTGTGACTTCAAATCCATACAATTACTAACAGAAAAATTTATTTCCAAGTAAAATTAAGTCCTCCCTCCCTTGCTCGCAAATAAAAATCAGTATGTTATTCTGAAGTGTGAACTTGAAAAGGGATATCTTCCTGCAGGAGAGGAAAATATAGACATAGCTTGACATGAATGTCTATGATTAAAAGAAAAGAACAGCAAAAAACAGTGAAAATAAACCTCTCTGGCCTAGAAAGTTTGACTGAACAACCACCAAACATAAGACTATGATGGAAATCCCAAACACTTATTTTCTTGTAAAAAATGCTTGTGCAACTTCTCAATGCAGAGTATATCAACTATAAAAGCATGTGATACATCTCAAAGCTTTTCAAAACTACTTCAGAATCATCCCATAAACCCAATAAAATTAGCAACATCTATCAAATCCTATAAATTCTCTATATAAATTTAAAAATTAAAGTAGGTTTGTATTAAAGTAACTTTTCATTTAGTCTGTTGGCAGTGAATGTGATTTAATTTTTTTTATTTATTAAGGGTTTACATTTATAGTAATTTATATACTTTATGCTGTTTTTTTTCCTTCACCTCAGTCTATTCATTCTAGACAAAAATCTCCAATCTGTAAGAGAGCAAACCCTAATAGAAAAAATAAGAATACTTATCACTAACTCAGTGTAAAAGGACTAGTAGAATTTAGATTAGGGGAAAAAAAACCCCTATAAACAAAATCAAAACAAAACAAAGAAAAAGGCAAGATGGTCAGCAGAAAGATGAGAGAACCATATTCAAGATTCAATGCTGTACCATCCAACATGTGCCTGAGAAACCCGAGGAACAGGAGCTCTAACAAGTACAGAATGTGTTTTCTGAATTAGGCTACAGACCTGAAGGGTGCTGAGCCAGGTTGGCCTCATACAAGCCCACTGCTTTAGCACATACTCCGATTTAACGAGTTTAGCTAGAATGAGCAAATAACGAGCAAGACCTGCCTTGTCACTTGCCAGCCCACTCTTGCTTTCAGATGCGAGCAAGAAGCCCTCCAAGTGTTCTCAATTGGCACAATAACAAAGAACCAAAGGGAAAAAAACACCCAAGAGGATATAGCACAGGAAGCGATTGGTACCTCAGTGCAAAGTCTTCATCTTTTACTATTCCCACAGAAACTTCACATGTCCACAGTCAAATGCCACAATCAATGTTCAGGCCAAGGTTCTGAGCTGCAATGCCAGGAATGTTTAGTGAAAGGCTCATTTTTAATGCCAAAGAACTCCAGTGCTCACAGTAACTTCCAGATGGGGGTAATAACCAAAGTAATCTAGTTAAATATCCAATCAGCATCTATTAATTATACAACATTTCCCAACTGAACCTTTTATGGACATACAAATATTAAATACTACAGAAAACTTTAAAATACCTGACAATTCACATATGTTTTTCTTAGTAAGCATATGCTAAGTGTGTTGTGGGGCTATAAAATAGATAATGATAATTTTCCAAAACCAGTTTACAACTGTTTATGACTTCATTACCTGAAGTAATTTCTATGCAATTAGAGTACATACCATATTTGTTATAGATTACACTCAAAGCAACTACCAAAAATGGAAGCATTCCTAATCCTGTAATTGCTGGTAAGGGGAGTGTTTCACTGTGACTTTTTACAACTAGTTCTCTCATCTGTGGTATTAGCCAGTTAGCTAAAAGAATGTGGAGGAGGAGACTGACATTTACATTTTTTATTCCTTATTTTGTTTAGCAAGATTTGACCTTGCAAGCAACAGTTTTTGAAAAGATTAGAAAACTGTAGCTAATGCAATAAGGAAAATTAAGAACTATTTATAAAAACATATTACTTTTCTCTTAGATAAGTAAAAAATGAGTGACAGTAGGATTGACTTTAAATAAACTATATCTTTTACTTTACACTTCAAAATTTTGAAAGCTGACTAAAATAAGCTTTAACATCAATGCATCTATTTGTAGAGGTCACTTAGGCCAGCCACCTCTACATTGCATTAATGTCATTATATAAATATTTTAGTGCAAATATTGAGATTTGATATAACGAAGTGTGAACAGAAACATGTAAAAGCTCCAGAAGCAATAATCAATGAACAGCCTGTATAGATAACAGAGACATTATAGACAGCAACAAAATCAATTAACACTGAGCATGTTATTTACAACTAGACCATGATTCATCAGTGAAAGACTGCACTGTGATAATAGGAGAATGCACATGGCCTGCCTGGCCTGTGCTCTTCCTTCTGCTCTTGGAATAACATTGCACTGCATGTGACAGTCTTCTGCCTTTTATCCAACAGGAAGACACACAACAGCCCAAAATACACTGAAAATCAGGAAACCAGGAAAATGGGCAGCAACCTTGCTTAACATTCATTAAAAACAAAATACACAAGACTTTGCAGCAAAAAGATCAACTGTTTAATGTCCAATCTAACAGAACCTAAGAGATGGAGTCAGGATTTGACAGCTAGAGTCTCCTTTTCTCTCTAACCTCATTCCTAATGCTGTCCAGACTGCTTTAACAAATGCATTATCTGGAGTGAGGATGGCAACATCCTGTGAATGTGCAGGATCAGCCTGGACTATACTAAAGTCTTTGGCACTGTGTCCCATAGCATTCTCCTGGAAAAAGTGGCAGCCCATGGTGCCTCACTGCGTAAATACCAGGCTGTGTGACCAGTGGTCATGAAGGAAGTTACATCCAGCTGGTGGCCTGCCATGAGTGGTATTCTCCACGGCTCAGTATTGGGGCCAGTCCTGTTAAATATATTTTGTAACAATCTGGATGGGGGGATCAAGGAAAAAGACTTTGGGTAGGATACAATTTTTGTATATGCTCACAGTAAACTCTCAATTAAATAGATTTTATCTTTACTGCAGCATAGTGTGACTCACAAATGGGCTTCAATTCATCCAAAACCTCAGGGAAGCAGTATAACCATATTCATGGGGCACTGAGATGTGTTTATCACATTTCCAGTCAGCATTTATATAAGAATTTGAGCTATGTCACTGACATTGCCTTGTATTCTCCTTACCTCTAAATTTAAATGGCTTTAATTTTATTTAAATACTGAATGGCCTACTTTACCTTTTTTTAATCCACTCTTTTATTTTATAAATAAAATTTATAAATTTATAAAGCTTTCCAAAGCTTCACTTGCCTCAGCTCACTATATTAGACATTGGACAAGAAATCAGTTAAAACAAAAAACACAAAAAACATCAGCTTTTTTCTTAATTAATTTAAAAAAAAAATCTTTATGAGATTTCCTTGGTACTTAGGAAATCTTAAGTCAGATTTAGTCCACAACCACTGTACAGTTTTTCCCATTTACAATGCTGTTGAATATTCCAGATTTCACAAGAAGTGAGAGGTGAACAGCACTTCTGAAAATATTTCTGAAAATTATGCCACCTATATAGATACTGTTACTTGTGAAAACATGGGGGTGTGGAAGTGATAATAGATTGCTTAAAGTATTTTAAACTTTCTTTGAATAAATTAAAGGTTCAAACTATTTCTCCTTTATATTTATGTTTTTCCTGGCATCTTGGGTTTTTTTGTAAGCATGTATGGAGATGTACTCTACATGAATAGCATGTGAGCTCAAGATTAAATTAGTGGCATCCATGAATGAACTTTTAAAAGCTGTTGCCAACTGAAAATTTTGCATTCAAAGAAGATGGTGTACATTTACCATATTCATTCCACCGTGAATATTTTGGTGCACTTGAGCCGGTATAAAGGAAAGAGAGAAAGAAAAATCCAGCCCTATCCAATTTCTTCAGCCACTCAGTTTTACAATCTCTTTAGGGTTTTTCTCCCAGGCTAAAGACAATGTTTTTTGTACTTTAAAATATCCCGTTGTCCTTTCCTGAATATGACCCAGTTTTACCATATACTTTTTGAGACAGAGAATGAGAACTGCAAGATATTTGAAGTGTGAGAGCACTAGATCTCATAAAGTGGAATAATGTTTTTGGGGGCTACTTCTCTAAAAATTCCCTATTTGCTTCTTTTTGAAAATTACTGAGTTTTCAACAAACATTTACATGGGACTATCTGTCAAGATTCAAAGCTGTCGTTGGTGGAAGGAAATGGCCAGCTTCATTCTATATGAAGTGAAATTATAGGGAGTTTTTGTGCATGGCTTCACATTTATTTCCTTTAAGTTCGCCTGCCTTTTTCTACTTAGTAAATGCTTTCTACAGCTCTTCCCAGCACTTCTCCCCAAATACCATGACATGATATTCATTGACTAGAGCAGTGTTCCTGACTCTCAGAGAGGTCAGGCTGGACACTAGGATATGCATCCCCAGGCACAGAAACATTGATTTTACAACTAGTGATGAAGACTGATGAGGACTTGGGTAACTCTTGGGATAAAAAGAGGAATGAAAGGCAAACAGCACAGTGGAGGAGGTTTCAGAAGTCACAATGTGCTACTTTAGAACAACTACCTCTCAACATGGCTCATTTCCTTTATTTTACAGTGTGATGCAGTATAGGACTGGCTAATTATACCAATCTTAAAATTGCAGAGCAGAAATGATGCAAAAAAAGAGCTAGAACTTTACTAGTCCCCACCTACATGTCTTTTTATTAAAGTCTGTATTTATTCATATTTTAACAAGTATCTGCCAAAATGACAAGGAACATTTCACAGTCTCAACTCTGACACATCTACGTGTTAAAACTAGTCAAATTTGGAGACAGCTTTTTATTTTCTTTAAAGTACTTTTTTTGGGAAAGACGTTTTTTCAGTGTATGGCTGTTTGCATAACATCTGCAAGATACTAAATGCATGTTCAATAACATTTGTGTGTCAAAATAACTGTATAAACAACCAGAAGAAGCCACAAGCATCTCAGCTTTATCAAGGTTTTTTTGAACTCAAAGTGTTCTATTACAAAACAAAAGAAAACACTCTTCATTGTGTAACCTAGCCCTTTTTATTGGCCTCAGTTTGGTCTGGCAAAACAAAGCCTTAGATGTCTAAGTACCTAACAAGTGGTCTGCTTAATCCACTAGAATGTATTTCTGTCATTCAATCCACTTTTGCAAGTGTTTTATGCAGTTATATTACACTACTGAGGAAAAAAATAAGCTGTATTCTTTTGAAAGTTCAGAGCCTAATTAAAAGGTGGCTCATTAGCCAAATGGATTTTTGTCACATGAAATTTTTCACTGGGTTGCTAATGAACCAGATATAAATACCAGTCACTCCTGCCATCCAGCAACCTCAAGGCTGCCAGTATTATTACATTTACTTTAAATATAAAATTACAACTATGCAAGTGTTGGCCACCTAGCATATAATTTTGTTTTGGGACGCATTCCTATTTAAATCAATCATAAGCATATGCTGTCTGTCATGCTTTGAGTTAAGCCTGCATTCAGTGCTGTTGTTGAAGAGGGTGGTTCTCTTTCAAGGCACACTGATAACATACACCATCCTGCAGAACACCACTACAGGAACGTGACAGCAAAATGCTATTGGTCATATTTCTGATTCTATGAATTATGTACTTCCTATTTTAAAAGTCCTTCATCTTCAACATGTAGATGCCAAAGGAACCAAGAGAAAAGCGTAAGTTCCTTTTATTTCTGTGCTCATAGTTCTGTTGTAACAGTAAACCTGTTATGCAGATTCTGCACACTGGCCAAAGACCTCTAAGGTTTGTCCTCCTGAACCCTATACTTGTGTCACCAAGAAGTACAATTAGTTTCACTTCATCAGTTTTCCTGCTAGGTTTTAGAAAAAAGGGGGATGCTGTATCTGTGGACTGAGTACCATAAAATCATTTTCCAGAAAATCCCAACATAGTCTGTTAAGTTTTATGGTTAAAATTCAAAAGAAATGCCTTACTGCACTGACACAGAGACAATGACTGAATTATACATAAGTAGAAATGTAATACAGAAATACAGGTAGTTCCCAGGAGAAAGAATACAGAGTTACATAGAGCTCAATTTTTAGAACAACGAACAAAAGCTACAAAGCACCAAAATTTACAATGCGAGTCTAGATCCAAATTCAAACGCATTTTTAAAAAATAATTCTTTTTCTGAAGGAATCAATCCATTTTTTAATAGTTTGGCTAGATGAAGTTAACAACATTGCTGCAATAAAAAGCTGAAACATCATTTACAATGCAATTATTTGGACTCAGTTGCTTAAAAGAATGTTAGATGCCAAAATTAATTTATCCCAGTCCAAAAAGGTGTGGATCATTCCAGGTCAGATTTGCCAGCTCTGTGTCTGTGCCTCAGACACCTCTAGGGCACCTAAACTGTGCTTTTTCCATTCTGCACAATTTTACATCCATTGCAAAGGTCTTGTGCAATAAGGAGGTAACATTCAGCATTCCTTCCTTTCATTTATCTTACAGGTAATTATCTTACAGGTAATTTCCCAGCATATTGAAAATGGTGGCAGAGATTATTTCATGTGAAGAAGCAAAGTATGAGCTTGTTTCAAAAGGTGCAGATAGAGTGTAAGTCAGATGAAGGAGAAAAGTAATGGAAATGGAGAGATGATGAAGGGGTGGTGGGAGTGTTTTAAGGATGACTGCTGAGTAAGAAAGCAAAGCAGCATGCTACTATATAAGAGGACGGGTGGAAATATTTCCATGACTATTCAAAGCCATGACTATTTAAATATTAGTATCGTCAGATGTTGTTTTTAGCAGCCAAAGCTGCTAAAGCAGACCTGAATTCCAAGAAACCTTTAATTTGTTCCACTGGAACACCCAGCTGTCATCTCCATTTGCACATTTAACATCAATTTCAATGAATTACACATAAGAGAATTCAACCCTCTGATGACAGAGCTGCAACTTACTTTACAAAGTTAATTGAACCTCCTTTTATGCTCAGTCTCACTGACCATCCACATTACTAATGCCTCAAACCCAGGCTATGTCACAGCCTTGCCTGTGGCATGGAATCCCCTTTGAGCCTATGGTCACACCTAACCCACCTAGGTGTGAGCCTATAGTCACACCTAACCCACATGAGGAAAGCTTCAGGTCCTTGCTCTGTGCCCCAGGAGTGCAATGAGTGCAACTCACTGGTGTGAGGGAAGCTGTGTAACACCAGCCATGCTATAGGGATGGATTGTGATGGATGCATGAAGTCTGTGCAGACACCTCTTAGCAACTGCAGCTCTGCAAGAATTCTTCAGGCTCAGGCTTCTCTTTGAACTGCCTGAGTATCCATCCAGTGAGTCTCATAGGCCAAACTGGAAAAACAGTGGGTGGCTAGTGTGGACTAGACATGCCATGCAAACACACCCTGTGTGACTCCTCTCATACAAAGCATCTGCATTACTATAAGTGAAATGCAATTATGCAGAGCAAAAAAACTAGGACTAGAAAGTCAATTTGTATGAAATACCATGGAAGAGGGGGGAAAAAAATTCTCACTTACTTAATTTACTTTAAAAAACCCCAGACTTCTGCCTGTTTTCGATAAAAAACATTGCACTTTGCAGGAGCTACAAAAGAAAGTCTTCTCACTGTACTTAGCTATCTCAAAGGTATATCTTTAACAAAAGAAAGACCTCTAGCAAAGTGCAACCCTGGAAATCTGAAATATTTCTTCTAACTTCAGCTCATTTTCTGCTATAGCCTTTGAATAAAGCCTTTAAATTCAAAGTTCTTGCACAAAACCAAAATCTGAATAGAATGGAAACAAACCTTTTGTTTTGGTTGCAAAGTGAAATAGTTTAAATGTTATCCAATCACTTTGATGAAAAGGACTTGACAAATATTCTATGCCAGATGAGATGAAAAATAGGGCTCTTAGGACTAATTAGGTATGGCCTCTTTAACTAATCCACAGATTGGAGAAAAACCCTCAATGTGGATTAAGACTGATAAACCAAGCCACAAAATTAGAATTTTTTTTTTCCCCATGATATAAGAAAAAAATTCAAATGGAACACTGCCATTCATACTATACATAAGATGACAAGATAGAAACCTGAAGGCTATAAGGTAAGAGATTTTTGAAAAAAAGTGAAAACGTGAAAAAGTATGTCCTAATATTTTTCTTCTCATATTTGGATGACAAACATCTTTCATTTTCGCCTAACTAAGCATAACTTGCATAAATAAGTATAGAAGTGAAAGAAAAAACATGTAAACAATTCCTGGGAATTGATATAGTGCTATTTATCTTACTCATAAAAATTAAAACGATGCTTTCGCTATATGTCAGATTTAAAGAATAATCTGTTGTAGTAAACTAGTACAAAAATTATTAGGTCCATATCCCATGAAAGAAGCATATGAAAGGAAGTTAAAGGACAAAAGTATGATAAGTACTTAGATTTTTTACAAGACTGTTCTTTTTGCCTATGCAAAAAGATGCATTGCAGTCTTCTGTTCTTGGTATATTAGCTGGATTTTATTATTCACCTGGAAAATAATTTTCAGAAGGCTGCTGCTTCTGAAAAAAAAAAAAGTGGTTTTTTTGTTTTAAATTTTATTTTATGAAAGCTGGCATTTTCCAAAAAGAAGAAAAAATCTGAGTGGCATGACTTTGTATAACTGTCAAATACATGCTCATGTTTAAACTGTAATGTCTATTGGAAAATGTACAAGTAATTGTATATAAATTATATTACATTACGCATAACTGTAATTATATTTTAATATGCATTTTTTTAAAAGCATACACTCTCCAAAATTGAGTAGTTTTTATTTTAATAACTTTTTCAATATATTTTTTTCATACTTAAATACTTTAATTTCTTAAGACAAAACAAATTTAACTTTGAAAAATCAGAAATGAGTGACCACATGCTCAAGTTTACAATATATTGATAACTACATTACTGACAAAAATATATACCCTAGAGGAAAGAGAAGATAAGATCTAAATTTTAGTTACTGTGAGATGAAATGGCTCAATGCCAGCTGCTTTACAGGTCATATACATATATGTTTTAAATAAACTTAACACAGAAAAAAACATCCCCAAAATTTTACTTTCTCCAAGAAACTTAACAAATATTTAGATTTCACTTATGCAACAATAACTATCAGACTCAAGTATATGTTAACAAAATGTTAGTTGAGGGACTACAAAACCACAGACTTCAGTCCTGCATACAATAAAAGAAGCCATTTTTTGAGTAATTGCTCCAAAGATCTTGGAATGACTACTGCTGACTAATGCACCTAATTTACCACAATACACTTAAGAAAATTCTGCAGCTTCTAACTATGCCTGCCTTAGCAGCTGTAGTGTTGTTTCTCTGGGCATGGAAATCAAGCTATTTGTTCCAAGTACACTGACAATATGAATCAGATCCCATACACAAATTATGTATATGAGGTAAGCCAGATTAACATTTTAGGTCACAGAGAGCACCTGGTGTTTTGCAAATAGTAACATTTGAACCTGCTGGGAGCAGGTTGGGAACTGAGGGTGTGCCCTCCAGCTGGCTCTGGGCTCCTCCCAGGGCTACTAGCCTAGCTGCTGAAAAATGTCAAGTGTTAGGGGGTAAAAGGATGGGAACAACCAGTTTTAGCTTTTCTACAATTTTTGACTCAAAAATAAGTTCATGCACTCATAGAAGTAATAACTTTTTGTTCACCAAACTCCCCTGTAATACAGTTTTGTTAGTTTTACTTATGTTTCTGTAACAGAAACACTGCAGCTTAGAGAACAAGAATCAATTTACTTCATTTTGTACACATAATAAGGAATTATTTTCTATTCATAAATATTTGGTCGTTTTGGTGACTCAACAGGTTTAGACTTGCAGGGGTAACAATCAATAAACATATCATTGGATAGGTAAACAAATACTGAAATGACTGAAAATGTTATAGAGTAGAAACTCAGAATACCTTTTCCCATAAAGTCAGATTTTTCTAGAACACATTTTCCCTCTTAATTTTCCAACATATTCAAGAAAAGTGAGAGCAAACATGGAAACAGGTTAGCTAAACCATTCATCAGTTACACCTTTAATCTTGGTAGTTTTGAACCACTCAAGACAAAAATCATTAAAATGTGTATCAGTAGCAAAGAAATGCTAAGTGACTGCTTAGGACAGTTTCAGAGAGGCTCATTGTATTCAGAATGCAAAAGTGTCCCATATGCCTCTTCATTGTAAAAGCAAACCTTATAAGAAAAAACAATAGCACTTTCCAATATAACACAAATGTGAAAAAAAAAGGTAGACAATGACAAAGCACTGAAATCTTTATTGCACAGGACAAGTAGCAGTATATAGAGATTGTCACTCAGGTGAGGGACTCTGAATTATTTCTGTTTCCTTCTTTCCTCACCTTTTGTTCTGGTAAAGATGAATTTCTCATAGCCTTTAAAATTCCTCATGTAAAACACATCTAACAGTTCTCAACATCTCACCTCTATTTTCTCTGTCCTATTTTTACCTCGCTGATCCCAGCAACAAAACAGAAAAGCCTGAAGAGATCTTGGAATATGATCTAGAAAATCAAACACTTAGTGCAATTGAGAAGTCACCATAATCTAAATGCAAGGGTACTCATAATTGAAGCCAGAAGAAAATTACTCTGACACACAATTAAATAAATCATTAAATCACTAGGTGCACTATTTTAAAGCTATGACTCATAAATAATATTCACTACTTACAGGTATTATTTAAATGTGTTATTATAGATTTATGTCACATCTGAATAATGAAATACTATTCAAAATTATTTACTGGTTTACAAACATCAATTGCATCTTTATTAATTTTCAGTATTTTAAAGTATATTTTTAGCGGACAGTATGCAGAATTTTTTACCACTTTTACAAGTTGGATTTGGTGCTATATTACTTTTTCAAAGACAAAACATCAAAGGGTAGCTATTAGAGATTTTAAAAATTCCTAAATACATTATTAAATCATACTTACAGAGATAAATATCTGAATCTGATCTCAGTTTATATATCATCTTGATCCGTCAAGAAAATTTCAGCTGAGCCATTTCTAGCAACTTGTTTAAAGTGGCCATAGAGATGGTAAGTGGTACATACAGATTTAAGAAACAACAACGACCACATTATCCCAGTATTTTACTTCAAGAAATTCATTCTGTACTGATGAGAAAAGAAATCCATTTCATTACAGTAAGTTTCTTAAACTGAGTGCACAAACTGTAAACCAGAAGGAATGTTTTGGCCTTTTCTCTCCCCATGAAACAGAAAATTGTTAATCTATGACCTGCATAAAACATTAAGCTGTCTCTGGTTTTCCATTCCAGTTTAATTCACTTGATTTCCCCTCACTGATTGCCTTTGACTGAAGAGTCACATGTTTCAAAGAGAGAAGAAAATATAACTGTTGCTTAAGTGTGTCATGCTGAGAAGCATTCAAGTAAAACAGGAGCTATTTGTTCACAGAATCCATCAAGGCCAGTTTTCAGAGGGTCTTTTTAACTCAGAGACCATGTCTTGAACTTACAGTCCTGCCTACATTCATTTCAAACTGCCATAAAGTCTACCTTTCAATGCAGCATTGCCTTATTTTGTTTATACAGGTATGAAAAGATTTTGGCTTCACTGGGATAAGTATTAAGGATCTTTTATCATTACCATGTGTAATAAGACTCAGTAGAGAATACAGGATGATGTCCTCGAAGGCAATCACAATATAGTGTACAATGAGTAACTGCACTGAATATAACAGGAAAATAAAGATCCATTGAACAGCTATGTAGTGACTGTAATTTTACTTGGACACACAATTAGCAAACTTTCCAAGATTACATATGTAGAAAGAACATGTAAACTTAACAAGTAAAATTTTTAGATACAGCTTGTAACTATATCCAGAAGGAGCAAGAGAAATCCTTATCAAAGAGGATATCTATCTTACAGACCTAAGTGATATCTATCTTACAGACCTAAGTGACAGTCAGGATAGTGGTGTCACTCACTGTGACTCAGAGAGCCAATAGCTAGAAAGATCTTCAGAAGTAATTAGCTCTGTTTCAGCCACACTGAGTCTGTAGGTAACAAAATTCCCATAGGGTATTAGAGACACACTGGGCTAAAAGAAGCAAGTTTAGAGTAGAAGTTAATGGTATTTATAACACTGGGATGGTAAATTGAAAATTTACATAATTCCACCTGAACTAAGGAAAACGCTCTTACTGTGAGAGTCACCAAACACTAACACAGGTTGCATAGACAGGCTGTTCATCATTCTTGGAGAAATTAAAAAGCCTGCACACAGGCCCAGGCAATTTGCTCTAGGTGACTCTGCCTGAGCAGAGGGTTGGACTAGATGATCTCAAGTGGTCCTTTCAGCCTAAATGATTTTGAGATTCCATGATTAATTCTCTCTTCTTTTTTATTTTAATTCTCTTCTTACACCAGTCGGTTAATTCTTAACTCCTCCATAGCATCTTCAATGAAAATTTATTCTGAATAAGATGGGTTTTGTGAAGCAACACACTCATGTATATTACTTTCATGTGAATTACCTGTGAGAAACTATGCATCATCTTTCCATGTGATCCATATGCAAACTTGCTTCATGAAGTGCATACTTGCTGTGGACAGAATGCTGTAGTGTTTTTAAAATGCTAATTAGTAATTCTCTGAACCACTTCAATTAGAGAAGATATTTATAAACCTTTCCCTTCCCTATAAAAGGAACATCAAAAACACTATAATATAATCTGTCTCCTGTTATAAGAGCCTTCAAACAGAGTTGTTTATATGAAACTTCATTTTCCAAAACCATGGTTCAGGAACACATCATAAGGCCTTGTTATTGAATTTCTCTGAACTGACTATTTGTCCCTTTTCAGCTTAAAGTCAGTTAAGTTAGGAAAAGACAAAATAATATTCAAATAGCATCTTGATATTAATTATTTTTTGCTACCTTCATTACATATCTGGAGTGAAATGTTGTCTGTATGCCATTTTTCAATTACAAGTCTTCTGGCACTGGCACTGCAATAGATTCACTATCATGTATTTAATGATAATATATCTAACCCAAGCCAAAACTAAAGCTTCTCACATCCTGCTACTTTAATGCTGGAAATTTAAATGGGTGTGTAGAACTATAGACTATATAACTGCTCTATTTGTAGAATCATAGTATTCTTCACATGGAAGTAAGCTGTGTTTACACTGCAAACAGAAATGAATGCAGGAAAACTGGGATAACCCAGTTTTAGCAGGCAGTTGAAAGATCTAAGGAGTAGGGCAGCTCTTAGAACACAGGTATGAACAGTTTCTCCAGCCACCAAGGAGTGAACTATCAAACTGAAAGTATCATTTTGGGCTTTTCACTCTCTTCAAGATCTTTGAGGATTAAAATACAATCTCATACCAATTTAATAATAATACTTATTCAAGTGTTTATCTATGTAGTAAACAGTTCTTTATAGGTTAAAGTACTTTTATATTTTAAGACTGCAAAACTGATTTGCCAGAGATAGCCATTAGCAATTGGCATGTTTCCAAATGGCAGTGTGTAATTTTTGACAACCATTCAAAACTACCAGAATGTTTGTTTTCAGTTCTTTCTAATGGAAAGTGAACTGCTGCCATAAAATTCTCATTGGCAGAAACGATCAAACACAGCATTCTCCATCTAATAATCAGCAGGGACAGGGATAGATGCATCTGCAATTACATCCAGAATATATTGCAAAGAACTCTTGGGTAAACATCTTTAACTAGTCAATTAAAGAAAATTATTTGAGAAATAACCGTAAAAACTTACATTCACCAACATTTTCAAGTAGTTAAGATACCTTCCCTACAACATAATAAACATTATAATTTTGAAGACCTTAAAACCAGAACTCTACCTCACTTTCCATTTTATTCCTCCCTTCTCTTCTCTGCATCTCCAAAATTTCATTATACTGCACACTGACTTCATGAATCATCAGCCAGCCAGATAGATTTATACCCATAATGTACATGCTAATGGTTGAAGTTCCTTTTGCAGACTTTCCCAACAAAACAAAAATAAAAATTATCTCTAATCAGCCATGTCGTACTTGTTTTGTGATACTCCATAAATGCTCTGTATCACAGCCAAGGTAACACTCTCTATTTAGTCCTGGAGTTCCCCTTTCTCACTTGTCCTCCATCTCTTGTTCTTCTTGCTTCAGTATAAAGAGCACCCACTCAAAATATCACAGTCCCTCCGTATCTTCATCCAACTTAATTCATCTCCTTTCCCAATCCTAATACCTTCTGTTTTAGCCTGTCCCAGCCAGCCTTCTGGCTTCCAGTTCTTGTTTGCAACTGAGATTTTTGGGGATCAAATGATTCTCTGCAGGAGGGGTGGTCTTGCTCACTTGTCCTTTGTGCCACACTTGCATGTCCTCCCTCATCCTAGCTGTGGTTGTCATCAGCCCACTGAACTGTTCAGCTCACTAAACCAGCCAGAGCTACTCACCTCTCCTTGCTGGCTCAGTTTTCCACTTGCTCAGTGATTTGACTCAAATTACCAAAAAGTAAGAAAAAACACCAAAGCTGTTGCAGAGAAGGGGAGGAAAAGTGAAGAGAGGAAGCCTTTGCTGGAAGAAGGAAGAGAGTAAGAAGAGAATAGGCCTGTCTTGTCAGTCCCTTAGGTCTCAGCCATTTTACCTGACACAAACCTTAATCATTCAGTTCTCTTCCAAGTCTGGTTTAGCTTCTCTACAGTCCTACTAACTTTGGATTTCTGTGTTTTCTGGTTATCTTCTTCCTTAACAACTACTAGATACCAAAAAAGGAGCATTATTCATTGGGTGGGGATAGGGTAACACCATCCTTCTCATTCGTTCCCTTTCTTGCTTTCACCATTCCCCCTTTATGGCAGATTTTTATTCTGTTTTTCCATATTAGGAGTAAAAGATATAACAAACTGTGGTGAATGACCCTTGCCAATCTCATCCTGATTCAAAGCACAGTCACCAGTCACTGTCCTGGAAGCTATATCACAACCAGTGATTTTTATTTTTAAGTTTCCTTCTCTGAATCGAATTCACTTCAATAACTAATTGATAAAAATATCTCTAATCTTTTTCCTCTTACAGGGAATACTTAGTAAAATAGCACATTGGTGTCAATCAGTGCTAAATTAATACAACAGCTCTGACAATTTTTTTTCCTAGTTTTTTTCTACTGCTGTGAACAACTTGAGAGAGAAGCAGTGACAGGAACTAAAAGGTCTCAGAAAATCTTTCCCTGAGACAATGCATCTGATGGTCAGATGCATTGAAGATCCTTTCAAAGGCTTCTCCAAGACTACAAAAGCATGATCTACTTCATACTAGAGTAGAAAGAATTTCATACAGAAATGCAGGAAGTATGTTTCTGAGGATTTAATAAGTGTCATTCTATGAGAAATTTTAGTGTTTGTACTTCTGCTTTTGCTGCTCACAACTGAGCAGTTTATGATTTGAAAGCCCTAAGTTATTCTAAAGCTTTTTCTTAGAGTTTTGACAACTCAAACAGAACTATTGCACGCTAATACAGGAATTTTGATTCCCAGTCCCACCTACAGAGAAAATTGCCAAATAATTACTGTTGAACTACAAATTATTCCCAGTTAACTATTAACTCACTAAGATGAAAGCTGTGGCCTATTCCCATGGCCAATAGTTGCACTTCAACAAGAAGATACAGTGAACTGTACTTTCAAATTAACTACTAACAGAACTTTGTGCAATGAAACTATGATATATGTGCCATATATGTATCTATATTTCTATAAAGGAAATTAATTTGAGAAAATGTGGAAGTACAGAAGTAAGGCACTCTGCCTTCGTTGTTTCAATTTTGACTAAAGGAATATTCTCCAATTATTGAGAAAGACTTTGGAGAATCATGATTACAAACTACAAGAAAAGAGAATGAAAATTATGTGTAGAGCTGTATGATGAGTCAAATTTGTAACTTAAACTAATAAATTAGAATATTTAACTAATTAATGAAATTTTCCAAATACAATATTACATGGGTAACAAAAGGTTCCAAAAGTTTTTCTGGAAGAAGTACTGCATACTGTGACAGCAACAGAACTTTGAAAATATTTAAAAGGCCATCATTTTTACCATGAACCAAACCTCCAATCAACCTGAATGATAAAAAGCTGACCAAAATTCTCCATAATTCTTAGAGTCATTGTAGATATTTACACAATTTAATAACAGACTGGAACTGAAAGAAAACATTTCACAGTAACACCCCATTGAAGACAAATCTGGAAAAGAGTCTTGAACTCTGCTCTTCACACATGAGAGGAATCTGATAAGAATCAAACCAGGAGTGCAGGTTTATAACTGTAAATCTTAATATCATTTACATTAACTAAAATTGGAGACACATCATTTGTCTCATTGAACTATAGTCAGTTAGTTATTATTCATGTATGTTTACAGAAGAGTGGTATTCCAAATGCCCCATCAATATGAATGATTCCATCCCTGGTTCAGATGGAAATGGAAGTCATATATCCCAGATCCAGAGACATATCTGCAGTATTATATATGACAGCAAAAATAAGGATTTTTTCCTTAAAGTCACAGATTTTCTGACACAACAGTAATAATGTTGGCATGCAATCATGCTTGAAAATGAAAAAAAAAACCAAAAACAACCCAAAAAACTTGTTACTTTCTGCCTGTAATAATGTTGCCAGATAATGAAAACAAGAACTAAAATTGGCCTTGTTTGCTTTTCTTCTCTTCACAAAGATGTTTCTGCTTAATAGGCAGGATTTCCAGCCAACAGATACCATTAGTATGTATGTGTGTTGTTTTGCTTCTCACAAAACCATTGCGGGTTAAGCCCAGAGGGAAAATAAGCACCACACCAAGACTCATTCCCTTCCTCCTCCCTTCCCCCAGGTGGCATGGAAAAACCCCAGCAACTGGGGGTCAAGATAACAAACAAAAAATTTGTTTAATAAGTGAAAGATAAGCAGAAAAAGAGGGAAGAAAAAATGAAACAAGTGATGCTCCAGCAATCACTCACCGCCTCCCATGGGTAGACTTTGCCTGCCCTGCCAGGTCCCAGGCAGAAGATGGCTAACCCCTCTGAAACCCCCTCTTTGAACTTTTATTCCTGAGCATGACGTTATGTGGCAGGGAATTTCTCTTTAGTTAGTCTGGGTCATCTGTCTGGTTGTATCCCCTCCCAGCCTATTGTGCAGCCCCTGGTCTATTCACTGGGGGGATGCAGAGTGAGAAACAGAGAGGGGATTGATGCTGTGCAAACAGTGCTCAGCACAAGCTAGAACATCCCTGTGTTATCGAGACTGTTTTCATCACAAATCCAAAACACTGCCCCATACAAGCTACTGTAAAGAAAATTAACCCCCTCCCAGGCAAAGACAGTACAAGAGTACAGCACAATAGGTACAGCTCCACATCCAGCAATTCTAAATGACACATTAATTTAAAAAATACTGATGTAAAACAGAGAGAAAAATATTTGCTGTGCTACTTCATTCTTACAAAGGGGTGAAATTGCTGGTTTTGTCAGCTACGCCAGCTCACCGAAAGGTGAGGTGAGTACAAGACATAATGAGAAAGCTAGGACAGCACACCACAACAGGAACCAAGAAAGGAATGAAAGAAGAGCAGAGCACCCATCTTTTCAGCCTTCTCAACTCACCAAACAACACCTTAAATTAGATTTAGTCTTGAGTGGAACTAACACAGCTTCTAGAAGTAGCAGGCATAAATGCAAACCTCATAGGCAGTCTTCAACACCCTCTGGCCAAGGTAATGGTTTCACATCCCTACACATCCCCCTTTGTGTCCCTTTGCACTGCCAGCCCACCCATAAGACAGGGGGGTCAGTCTGAGCCACACCTAGACCCCTGCAGAATTAGGTCCTCCAGCCTTCCTGTTTCTTAAGTTAAAAATGAAGGGTATAGATGTTGATGTTCTAGGTAACAAAAATAGCTATTCAGGATGTCATTTAATTATGCATTTTTACACAGTATATGTTTATAAATAAACTCAGGCACTGTACTCAAACACATTGTAACATGACTCCTGTATGCAGTCATTTTAAAGACAAGCCTTTTCTTACAGAATTTATATCAACCTCTTGTAGCTAAATGGTCAAAGCACCAGTCCTATACTTAAGGACTAAGTAAATTAGCTTGTTCAGAAAATACTCTATCAGTTAAGCTAAACAAACAAAAAGAACATTATGGAGAATAAATGTTACCATAACATTTTGAAATACTAAAACACAGCACAGGAAAAGCAGGAAATAAGCATGTAATCTTTTTTTATTTTATACAGAAAGATTTTTCCTTAACTTTGGCTAAGAGGTCATTCAGTAACAACAGGACTGAAATAAGCTGACATAAAAGTGTACTTTGAAATCTTTTATAGCTGTGACTTTTGTTTAGAAACTTCAACAACTTTTTACCCAATCTGTAAGTCATGAAAAATACTTTTTATTTTATCATAATATTTATTATTAAGAGCTAGTATTTAAAAAACCCCAAACTAAACAACCCAGAAAACACTCCAAGATTTTAATGTTCAATTGATTCTATTAGTTTAAAAATGTATGAAATAGGACTGACCTGGGAAGAAATTCTGCTGTGTCTGAGTAGTTAATTTTTCTTGTACAGCACACTTTTCAAAATGTCCTGCAGTTGCATTCTGGCGTAGGCCCCGTTGTCTGGTGGCAAATCCCAATTCTCCAGGATCAGAGAACTTCCGATAAAACTGCGGCTCCAAATCACTGAAAGAGAAGTTTATAGCCCCGTGTCTTCCATGGCCATAGTCACTGAACACGGACTCGTCCTCGGCGTGCTGCGTGGGTAACGGGAGGATGCGGTGATGCAGCTGCGGGCTGGGCAGCCTCGAAGATAACGGAGAAGGAACGGGTGACATTTGCTTGTGTGTATTAGATAGCGGAGATGAATTACTAAAAACATTACTCACTGCTGCTAATGGGGGTGAATGCAGCCTTTTCTCTTCCAGTTTAAGATTATTACTTGTCTGAGGAATATCAGGACTTTCATTTACAGGCAGGTTCAAAAATAAATGCTTGCCGTTTCCCCGGGATACCGTGGTCCTTTTCTCATGGAGTGAGCCTGGCAGGTTTCTGTCTACTCTTGTAATTTGTTGCAGTCTCTTCCATTCTGCAGCTTCATCTACACTGTCGCTCCGGATAACTTTCAGAAGAGCTTTATTAACTGCTCCCACAAGGTTGCATGACTCATCAGTAATGTGCACTCTCTCTGCTTTGTACTGCAAACCAGAGCTGTCTTCCTCCTTTTCCTGCTGCACACTGTTATTAGAGCCTCCAGCAGCTTCAGCTACAGAGTATACATCACTTCTTGATATAAACTCGTTATGTGCTGTTGTGAGAACAGGAGAAATAGTTTCATTATCTCTGTGAGAATCAGGTAAAGACTCTGCAGGGGAGTTGGTAACTTTTTTAATACAAGTGTCTAAATCCTGGACTTCAGCAAGAACTGTGATTCTTGGTTTCTCATTGCATACTGGCTCAGCATACTTGTTACTTGTCAAGATTTTAGCAGCTGCAGATTTACTTAATGTCTCGAGTTTGTTAGAGAGACCGTAGTAAGATGAATTCACCAAAGTGGTCCTCTGTTGTACCTTGGTAACTTCAGGAATGCATTCTCCATTATCCACTGGTTCAACTGCAACAACATCATTGATGTCTTCTGAGCTAGAACTTGGTAAGTCAGCATCCAATTTCACAGCTTTGTTGCTTTTAAGAAAATACTTCTCTTCTATCCATCTTTCCGGTTGCATTCTATTGTCTACTGGTAAATTATCCTTACCTTTTACTGTTAGCCAGCTGGAGGGAGAAAAGGAGCTAGGATAAGTCCTGGTAGAAAGTCTTGTGGAGACCATGTTATTTTTCTGTTGCATGTCTTGTGTACTCAGTAAAAAGAGATGTTCATGTATCTTTTTTCCCTCTTTCCGTTGTCTGATCTCCTCAAAGCTCTCTTTCCTTCTGTGTTTCCTCATTTTTTTGTGATTCAAATTGTCTTTCCTTGTAGAATCCAGCAATAACTCCTGCTTATGTGTAAGACTGGAGTAATTAACACCTTTAAGTTTTGGGACTGCGGAAACATCCTGTCGCTTTTCCTCCTGATGTCCTGCCTTAAGGTCCAGAATATGATGAGATCCCAAAACACCAGATAAGAGTTTTTCCTTTTCAGCAGTTAGTTTGTACATTTCATTGAGAAGGTCTTTTGTGGTAGTTTGCTTGAAAATAACAACTCCACAGCCTTTACATGGCCGTTCTCTCAGGTCCGTGTCTACCCTCTCCCTTACTTGACAGCAGCCACAGAAACTCTTACTGGGCCTGTCCAGAGTTCCAGAGCCCCTGTAAGTAAATCCTGTGACTTTCCCATCTGGCTGATAGAAGCTGATGTAACAAAGCTCCGTAATGGGTTTCTGCAATTGAAGGATGGTATGCGTGCCCTCCATTACGCTTGCCAAATTAGTCATTCATTTAAATTATGTTCTAAGTGTTCCAAAGCTTGCATGACATAGCATGTGAGGCAGGGAATGGACGGAAGGCATCTGACTAATCTTCAACAATAATATTGTCTGCTGGAAAAAATAAAGAGAAGCCTGTCAAACTTGATTATGGCAAACTTAATATGACAAATAACAAGCCTGCAGAGGCACAATCTTCTCTCCATGTTTCCTGATACAAATCTTTTACCTTGAAAATCTGACACAAAACAATGACATTGCTAACACTCATAGCTGGAGTCATAATCTTTCTCTCTCATACATCATTCCTCTGTCTCCAGGGCTCTCAGTCAATGCTGTTCCATCAGGTCACAAGGTGGTAACTAAAACACCCTTTCAAAGAGACTTTACTTTTGAATGGTGGAATCTCTTGCCCTCTCTATGTTAAAAGTTAACTTGCTGTTGAACATTTAGTAAAATAAATCACTCAAGCATGCCTGTTGCCTTTTTACTGTGCACAACCACCAGCATAACACCAACACAATGTAATTAAGTCTCGCTGCTTTATTTATCAAGGAAATATTTAGAAAATAAAACAGGCTGAATATTTTCTTCTTGTACTATTTTGTGGAACTGCCAAGACATCAAGAAAACTTGTAATAACAAAAAAAACCCCCCATAGGTTCTGTTTACTTGGCTAACAAACAGGCACTATACAAATCTATTTTGAATCAACATGCAATAGTGTAACTTATAGGCAGATTTATTGAAATTTTTTATTTCCTATTCTTTTCATCACATTTTCTTCCTAGAGATGGGATATATTTACATTCTTTGGATACATAATGGAAGTTAGTTTGCTCCTTTTGAGAACTAAATTGTTTTTTGTCCAGAAGGAACTCTGCTACCACAATTAAAGTGGAGAAGTCGGAAGTCATCAGGAAATGCATAAGCATCAGGGAAATACCTAAAGCCCAGGAGCACAAAAAGCTTGAGAACACCTGCTCCTTACACTGAAAAATGCAGGAATTTCAGTTTTCAACTGAAAAAGCATAAATAGAACAGAACTTTTCACAATTTTAAGAGTTAAACTTAGGCAACAGTATTTAAAAGGAAGCCATCATATTATTATGCAACATATTTCATAGAATAAGCTGATTTGGAAGGGACTCATCAAGACCATCAAATGCAATTCCTGGCCCTGCAGAGGACACCCCAAGAGTCACACAAATAAAGATTTGTATCAGTTTTTATTATGTGGAGTTAGATATAATTTTATAATGATGCCCATAACTTATTAGTAAAGCCCAACTGTAAGAATCAAGCAGCATTTACCCAAAAAATCTTATCAACCAGCAGTCATTTATTGTAGTGATTTAATTGCATCTGTTTATAATGCAATTTAAATCTTTAAACAGTTTCAAACTTTCCATTTACTTTGAGTAGTATCATTCTTCATGCCAGGAAAATTCTTAAAATGTACACAATCCTTAAAGACAAAGGAGATATCCTAAGGAGAGACACTACAGTAAGAACAATGTTCCATTAGAGCCATATGAGTTTCTTAATCATGTTCACCAGCAGTTACCAGCTGAGTGGTATGATTCAGAATACTGTTCAAGTATAGGAAGTGGTAGGAAAGGTGCAAAACCTTTAGTCACTACTTTTGTTGAAGACTGGCTTGTTGTTTCATAGACCTGTAAGAGCTTTTGAGAAAAACAGGCCATTTTATTGCTGTTTTAACAGGCCTGTTTTATTGCTGTTTTAACTCACTGTGAGAGTCTGGAGTTTGAGATACAGGCAAGGCTGAGGACCACCTAAAAGAGCAGCCTCACCTCTTGCCTCACCAGTCTTCAGACCCAGATATGATCAAATTTACTATCCTCAAATGACATCTATGATGTCACCAGGTTCAAGTCAGCCCCATTCTGTAGAGCACATGACTTTTGGTAACATGCATGATTTTGGTCTGGGGTTCTTTTTGTGGCAAAAGGTCATATGTGTAAATAAGAGAACTAACCAGCCCTTGTCTCGGCTGTGCAGATGTGCTGAGCTATGCCCCTCCCAAAAACTAAGCAGCTCCTCCAATCTAATCTGAGTTCTGAATCATTACAGTACTGAAACAAGACCTACAGCTCTCTCCTTGAATCATATTGCAAAAATGATTAAAATTAAAAGCTCTTTTTCACTTAGAAGCAGACAAACCTATTGATCTTTTTTTTTTTTAATGGTATTATCTTTGAATAACAAACTTATACCAGTTTGAACCTAGTATAAAGTTTTTGGCTACATCCTATTAGTTATCTTCTTAGTTACACCAAATAAAACAATGGGTTTGGTACACACACATTGACACATTAAAATGTAGAACCACTGTGAGCAGAACATAACTCATCTGCTTGTAAGGAAAAAATTTACACAGACTTTGAAATTAAGTATTAAAAGTCAGTTATTAGGAAAAAACAGTAATAGTAACAAGAGCAGTAACAGAAAGGACATTTTGTTACTATTAGGTCTATGACATATTTTGTGTCAAAACTTCCACTGATTTGAAAGAATGTGATACCATGCACAGCACTGTTTATTGGTATTTTGAAGCTTATTTCTACTAGTAGATATATTTATGACCACGAGAACATTTCAACTACATTGCCTTCAGCATCTTATTCTACCTTTTTTATAACCTTCCATCAGAAAACAAAGAAAGAAGTGAACACCCTGCTCTATAAGCAGAAGCATTTTAAGGAACTATCAGGAGAATTATATTAAGGAAAGAAACTGGTAAAGGACTTTTGAATGTTATTACAACCCTCATCCTCAACTTTTTTGTTCACTTTGCAATATGTTTTTAAAACTACTTCCATTTCAAACCTTACTACAGGGAATAAAATATTGTAAAATACAGTCACATTCAGGCAAAGTATACAAGTTAAGCAGAATGCCCCTTATTCCAAGAAAACTTAACATTTTAACTACAGAGAACATATAACATGGAGCAATGAAAACAACCTTCAGCA
This sequence comes from Dicaeum eximium, assembly GCA_013396995.1. Classification (NCBI taxonomy): domain Eukaryota; kingdom Metazoa; phylum Chordata; class Aves; order Passeriformes; family Dicaeidae; genus Dicaeum; species Dicaeum eximium. The sequence goes on from VWZP01000500.1 coordinate 36,368, forward strand.
TGATTGCTAAGTTTCTCCATGCAGCTTTCCAAGGCATAGTAACAGAGCAGTGGGATTTGTGGGATTCAGGCTGTGAGAAATACTGCTTCAAGGAAAAACCATCTACTTAGAGAAAGCTAATAACTGGAAAGAACAGCTGAAATTGTTAAATAGGCAGCTGAGAAGCAAACCTGCTCTGCTGAGGCATTTTCTTTCAGTTTAACAACAAGAAAAAATGTCACAGTGATCTTCAAAGTCTTATGCCAACACATCAATTCATCATGCTGTTCAAAACATGCTCTTAAAAACCCAGGACTCCATTCCTACAGCTCCTTTTCTCTAGCAGGACACATCATTCACTTGTCAGCATGACAGATGGTCATCCTCCTTTCTCTGATACTTATGTCAGCCACAACTGAAATTCCTTACTTTCCCAGCTCTCCCTAATATCTGGTTGTTACCGGGTGACAACCTGTTTCTGAGCACACTATGACTAACTCTCTGAGCTATGTAGGTAATTAACACATCACAACAGAAAAATCATGGTAGAGGAAAGGTAGTAAATATGTGAACAGGCCAAGGCTTCACATCACAAGCTCAAAGACAATGAAATGAAATTACCATAATATATGTTTACTGAGCACAACTGGTTTGATAGAGACAAACACCATCATTTTCTTCTCTTGCCTAAACTCTCAAGTTTCTCTGAGGTTCTTTCAGATTTTCATTGGGCTTACAAATATTGTCATTAGAAAGATATAGGTTATAATATCTTCATGAAGACAAAATATTAGAGCTCCTTCCAGCAGCTTTTCCAGCAGCAAATAAAAGAATTTCAAAAAGAACTTTCCAACTCTAAGTCTACATTGTGTTTATTGGATTGTGGCAAAACCAACAAAAAAACCCCAAACTAAACACCACACACAAAATTACCAACCAAATTTAGAGTATGTAATTATTTGTATAGTAGTTTGAACAATACTGCATATTGTTAGCAATAGTAGTTTAAAATACAGCTCTTCTCAACTTCACAAGTACTGAATTACACCAGCAAAGAGAGCATTAATGAATACAATACAGAGCCCATGCCAGACAGGAAGCTGCTTTATTAAATTTTAGCTCTCATCCAACGGTACAAGGGAAGTATTAAAGCATATTAAAGTCCTGCAAACAAAATCAGATTAAACAGAGAAATAACCCAAGACACAGGGTGGAAAGTCATTAGGTTAATCCACAGTGCAGAGCTTTGTATACTAAAACCAATTTTTAACCATAAGTACAACCTTTGGCTGTGTCATTCTGTTCAATCTAATCCAACACCAAGAACCAGGAAATCCAGGACAGAGTCCATGAAATGAGAAATCTGAAACCCAGATCTCCGAATGCAACATCCCTGTGATCCAAAGATGAGGAAATCTAAACTTCTTGAAACCAAAAGCCATAATTTAACAAAAAGATAATTTACACAAGGCATGTGAAGCTAATTAAAATGGAGTTTAAAAGTTTCTGTCTGGACTGAGTAATATGATGACGCCTCACTAGGAGCAAAGACATTCTCAGTAGCCAAAGTGTCCCATACTTGTCCTGGCTCTTTGTAGATCACTGCCTCATTTGACATAGCTGCAAACATGCATATTATCCTCTTAGTGTACAGAAGATGGAAAAAAGCAGCGATGATACTTTGGGGTTTAGAACTAATATCCACCCTTTACACAAAAAAAGTATATTATGTTTGATAGTCAAATATAAAATTATGTATATATTATTTGCACCACCAGGTCTCAAAAAACATTCCCAAAAGGAGTCTGACATAAAAGGTTTCATCCCTCTGTAGCCTACTTCAGTTTATCAAAGCAATATCTATCTTTTTCTGACAACTGCATCAGCAAGTTAAAAAAAAAAACCAGTTGTCACACAACATGTCCTCATGAAACTCTTGTTAGAGTCAACCATACCACAAAATGTCAAAAATCTGTTTGTCAAAGGTGACTAATTTGCAAGAATTAGTTACCAAATGAGATTTCCATCACAAACTCACCCATCTGACAGTTTAAGAGGTTGCTAATAAAAATGTCTGCAATGGATATTACAAATATGAAAAGTCTTTAATGTAGGAAGAACATGAAGTAGCAAATTAGCAGACATTAAAGGCAATCTGTACGCATATCCCAAAGAAATAACACCAAAGAAGTAACAGCCTGTTTGAAACAGACTATTTCAAGAAGTACAGCACTTGAGCAAACAAAAAAAATTCCTTCTGCACTTCAGTCAGATTTTTACACTCTCCACCTTGCTCTTAGACATTTGGCATGGAAAGAAACAAGAGAGCAGATGAGTCAATCATGCTTCTAGTTTTGGTTTTTGTTTGACTAGAAGAGAGTTTTCTGACTGCTGAAGAGGCAAACTGAAAGGTGAGTACCGTTAAAAACATTCCTCATACTCTCACCATATGTACAAACCCGAACTTACGATTCAAAGGTTTATAAGCAAAAGATGCTTATAAACAAGCAAACAAACATTACCCCAAACTCTCTTTGATCATAAGAAAACCTGTAATTAGCTCAGTTGGTTAGAGCATGGTGCTAACAATGACTAAGTTGTGGGTTCTATCCCTGTATGTGCCATTCACTTAGGAGTTGGGCTCCATGATCATTGTGGGTCTCTTGTAGCTCAGAAAAATCTGTGAAAAGAGTACTTTGCCAAATCTGGAAATGAAAATAAATATTACAATTATCTTATCTATTTCAAAATAAAGACAGGGTTCATTCCTCAACAACAATCACATGGTATACTGTGCTTTACCAGATTTACATCAATATAAATCTCAGACAACTCTCCCCTACAACATTCCTAACACCTTCCCTATATCCTAAGATCAACACTCACAATGAAACCCTGTAACTTAAAGTAGAAAACTACTCCTTGATATGTGTATAGGGGGTAGTGGCTAATATTCAGTTGAACTCATGTAGAGATGTAAAAAGTAATTCGAGGCAAGAGGAAAACATCTTTTGCCTCAGGTTACAGATGTCTTAATGAAAAGCTGCACTTATTGTCAGCTGATTTTCAAGCAACAAAGAAACAAACAAAAAGCCATGCTCATACTAGAACTGCTACTACAGACAAACTATTCACATTATCTAAAACCTAATCTTCACATATTTCAATACAAAAATATTATTGATAAATAAATATCCTGATAAAATGTATTATCAGGAAAAGTAAGAAAAAAAATTACATTTACAGTGAACAAAAAGACACAAACTTGCAATATCATATTTGTACATTTCAGACTTGGGTCATAAACTGCACACAGGACTTTTCCCAGTTTTAACCCAGATAGACAACACCCTTACAATAAAACATTTTTTCTCAATACTTTTATCAATGGATAAGTTTCACAGGATACACAGTAACTTGTTTCCTCTTCTGGCAGCAAGTATAGGCTATTTCTGTAGGAAAATAACATGAATTAAATAAGTATTTTCAAAATAAAAGGATCATCTTGTTAATCTTTGTCCAAAAGCTTTAATTTTGTTTGTTCAAGTAGCCAACTCTTCAGCAAGAGCTGCATCTTGTTCTGTATTGTAATAATAACATCTTTAATTTCCTCAAACCGACAAAGTACACATTTATTTATTTAATTATTGAATGCCCCTGCTTTTTAGTTCCATGAGGATATTTAAATGAGGCATTTAGTGTACAGCCTTTCAGATCAGAGGTCTTTCACCAAACATCACTTTCAGAGACGTATCTGGCCATGTATTCTGAACTTTAAACCCAGTACGGTATTCAGGGAAAGCAAAGAAACAAAAAGGCTACATTGCAGCAAATGTTTGAGCTACTTCATGAGCAAGGGAAGGAAATACAGCTGCAAAAAGTTTGGACTAATCAAAAAAGGAGGCGGAAATCATAAGGAAGCGTCAGTGGAGAAAACAAGAGAGAAATTGAATTTAAAGAATAACAGCAATTAAAACCCCTCACATAACAATATTTTATACCTCTAGAAGGACTCCTTCACAAAATTCAGCAGGTTTTGAATACATCTTTCTATAATTAAAGGTCAAAGACTCCATCCCATATTAAGTTCTAAAGAATCAAGAACAATTTTCTAAAATTATATATTTGGCAAGTTAACAAACCTATTTTTAATTATGCATATTTTTTCAAAAATTATGCAATGGTTGAGAATAAACTCAGTAATACTTTTAACTTTTGTCCCTTCAAAAATTTTAGTGTTCTTGAAATTATTTTAGCCTTAAGGAATGTTGGGTTGTTTCAAAAATTCTAACAATAATTAAAGTTTTGAAAACCTTGGCTGTACAAGATAAAATGGGATGTAGTGACTTGGGATGATAATACTACCACTTTGAAGCAGAAAGTATTAAATCAGAGAACTATGGTCACCTTTGTTTTCTTCATTCCAAATTTCTGCTAGTAGTATTTCATGCATAGCTGAATGGTTTCAAGATATGACTACAACTAACAAAAAATTATAAACCAAATTGCTAGGAGAGGTTGTAGGCTTTCAAAAGACCTGTTAAAGAAGTCAGCACTGGGTTTTAGATATACATTTAGTCTGTTCTATCAGTCCCAAGTACATACCATTAACATTTTTAGAAGTCTTGAAAATGGTTAACTGCTTGTATGTCATTGTCATTTTCTTGGTCTGCTCCCTATCATGGAAGCCTTTTATTAAATTGCACAAGTCTGTCAATGGCAAATGCATTTTTACCAATAAAATATTTTAAAATAATGATAAAACTCAAATTAGTTTAAGATTAAACAAGTTACATAAACCCCCAAGGAAGTTCTAACTTAAGCAACAATACAACCCTCATTGGGAAAAGAAGCAATAAATGAAAACATGAAGAACACAGTATTTCAATATAATAAGCTTAAAATACCACAGGATCCAGAGAATGACTGAGGAAAACGTCAACTTAAATCCTGACATAAGAAATGCCCGTTTTACTTCAGATTTCAGTAGTGCCATTTAAATTAATCTATAAGACTTGATGTATCTGTCAATGGAGGACAGAAGCAATTCAATATTAAGAATTTAAAGGTCTATTGTAATTTTCTAAGGGCCCAACTCAACAAAAGGTATATGGTCATGTGGAGATAATCAGCTCTCAATTATTGCCCTGTAGAACTGGATTTAAAGTCAAGCTGAATGTCCAAAGTAATGATTGGAGGTTCAATCTTCCATGGAAAAAGAAGAAATGCTAGTACCAGCCTGGCTAGGACACAGTGACTTGGATAAGAACTCTTGCATGGCATTTTGTGTGCTTTCTTTCCAACTTGTCAGCCAGAAGTGCTGACATATACATACTGCATATTTAGCTATACATATTGTATCTCTAGTCTGGCAACACCTACAGGCAAGAAAAATCACAAATATTGATCTGGAAAGATGTAATGGAATTGCATAAGACTAAATGATCATGGCAAAAAGAACCCCTTCCTTGGGTTTCTCATTACAGGCAGATCTAAGCTCTATAGGCTCCACTGTCTCAGAGGAGGTTTGAACTACTCTGGCCATTAGACACAAAACCAGATTTAAAAAAAAAAAAAAATCAAGAACTAACTTGAGCTTTGTCATTAAAATATTCCTGCAGTCTTTGCTCCTACTCCATCTAAGTATGGAGAAATAAACATTAAAGGTCACAACTAGCAACTACAGCAGTGACATGATTATTAACTGAAAAATGAGGGGCTGTCATCAAGGAATAATGTATAAATATATAAAACATTCTGAAACGGTAGAAACAATTAACACTTGGTTAAGGTTCAGATTCCATTGAGTTATATCTCTTGGATTTTTCCGTGATGGCCAGTTTCCTGCCTTTTGGTACTCCTCCTGATACCTAAAACCTAATGGAATATATATTCAGATTATACATCTTTTTAAGTCATGTGAGATCCAAGCTAAAAGAGGAAGTTATTTCATGCCAAAATAGCTAAGGAAAAATTAAAAGCTGACAGATTTCAGGAAGACTGGGTGGAGAAAGAGATGCAAACTAATTTTTGGAAACAGCAACGTAAAGGCACATAGAAAAGTTGGGTTTTTTAAAGAATAGAACTCATTCAGTTCTTAAGTATTATACTATAGGAGGAAAAAGCCATCCAACCCTTGAGCCTTAATGAAGACCTCTGTGATTGTTCTTGCCTTTTTTTTTTTTTTCCTACTCTTGGCTACTGTCTGGAAAGTATTATTCGGATTTAATTGCAAAGGCTGCTTTTGACTTTTGGCTCCATTTTCAAACATTTTATTTGTGCAAGTTAAAGCAGGATCAAAGCTTCAGAAAGGATATTGTGAAGGCCCTAGGTCTTTTCCTAAGCATAAAACAACCAAACACGACAAAAAAACCCAATCCCAAGACTCCCAACGAAACACCAAAACCACAAAACCCCCATTCTCCACCCCCTGCCAAGTAGTTCTTCATATCCCAGGCAGAACTCTCTTCACCACCTTTTTATATCCTGACAAATTTTGGTATAAAGTTGACATTCATTACCTTAGCATTTATTTTGAAACCCAGCCATTTCCCCGTTTTCTACTTGGTATTTGCCTATAGCTTTAACTTCACAGATATGAAAATCTGAAAATAGAAATTGAAAGGAAAAGTTCAAATTTCCTGGAAATACCTGTCCATGTAAGAAAATCTCTACACAGATAATCTTTTACCCATGCCTCTACTTCAACCTTATCTTCACAAAACACAAAATATTCGAGAAATGTCCTCTTGTTTACTACTTAACACATGTAGCTGTGCCCCTCTAGCTGTACCCTGTACACAGACATCCATTAAAAAACCACACACAACATGCATGTCCATGCCACTTGACTTTTAGTGAGATACGTTCAACTCAAGTGAAAACTTATTTCATGTTTGATTTACCAAAATATAACTTTCTGTCTACAGAAACAGTCCTTCAAGTTACATTAATGATGTTACACGTTGACAGTTTCATTTTTTATAGTAACACAAAAAAGCAGTTCTTCTTTCTTTCACTATCCACTTAACCCAACATTGCTGAATTGCTTCTGCTGAAACTTACCTAAACAAACCTATTCACTTGCAAGCACAGTCCGAGATATCTGAAAGATGAAAGTTTCACATGATGTGAAAGTGATTTACCTAAACTTCATAGGAATACTACAGATATACTTGTAGAAATATCTTTAAATGTGTACATAATAGTTTAATGATAACACCTGCACAAGATATTTCTACATGTAAAATGACGTTAAAGCTATCATGAATGATTCAAAGGATGGGTGTAAAAAACTAACTCAAATTAGGAATGTATTCATAATTCCTTCCTCTGTAATTTCTCAGCAATTTTTAAAAATTGGTTGATTTTCTGTGAGGCTACAAGAAAAGAGCTCATTATGATTCCTGCTACACACTTGAGAAAACAAGTATCACAAGACAAGGCTAGGACAGCCGGAAGGACTAAATATATACAGTTCCCAGACCAACTTTCTGTCTGTTGTATCATGATGTGATTTAATATTGCAGCTGAAGAAAGGAGACTGTGCAAAGCAGCAAGAGAAGGGTTTCTCCAGAATGTCAGTATTTGTCTTTTTCCTACATGTAAAAGACATTAACAAATGCCAGCATACAAATAAATGCATTCTAACTCCGGGTACCAGTTCATCAGCCTCATCCGCAGTGGTGACCCCTGTAAGCTCTACAACACAGAGTAACAGATTGAGCTCTGTAAATATTAATCACGTGTTTCCCACTCATCTGCCCTCCCGAGCGCCCGACGGTGTTCGCGCACATCAAATGCTACAGAATTACAGCGATCTGCATTCCCCGCTCCACTGCGCCCATCCCGCACACCAGAGTAGAACAAATCGAGGGTAGCTCTAAGAGTCATTTTGGGGCGGGGGGAAGTAATGCAGTTAAATTTACTTTAATAGCGCTGTCAAGAAAGGGGGAGGGAGCAAATGTACGGACTTTCTTCGGAACGCAAGAGAAACTGAGAGACCCCAGCTCCCGTGACCCCACAGAAGCTATTTATAAATAAGCAGCCACAGAGAAGACGAGATGCCAATGACGACCAAACAGATCCCTTCCCTGCAGTCCTGAGTTAGTGGTTTTATTTTGTAACCCACTCGATTGCGACTGAGCCGCTGCGGGGAGCCGAGCGGATGGGATGGGCAGATCGGCGGGCAAGCGAACGAGAGAGTATTACCTTGCGAGAGGCAGCGCGCCGGGCGGCGATGCTCCTGCTGCTGTTCGCGGTGCCGGGGAGGACACGGGCTGCCGGGGAGGACACGGGCTGCGGGGCCGTGGCTGCGGGGCTGTGGCTGCCCNTGCCCCTCGAGGTGTCGGAAACAGAGTCCGGCAAAGCGCGGGGCCGCGGGAAGCTAACGCACCGCGGCGGCAGGCTGCTTATTCTCGTCGTTAACTGACGTTGCGTAACCCGTCCAATCTGTTCTCCTCCTGGATGAGCATCGCTGCCAATCATGCCGCCACGGCTCGCCACAGTAATTGCAATACAGCCCTCAAGCAAAGCAGACAGAACTCTGAACTGCAACAGTAGAGGACGAGAAATCCTCTCCTTTACTCCCAACGCTGCTAGAAGAGGAACGTCAGAATAAAAGCTGCAGTCCTAAACCACCTCATAGGATACCTTGCTATTTCAAGGGACAGAATTTTTGGTGGAGCAAGAACTGAGTTCATTGGTCTGAACCTCACTTTTGTACAAGTCATCTTCCTGCTACTCTTCCCTGGAAGTTCTCCATTCTGAAAGGCACCATAAAGGGAGAAAAAGAATTCTGGAGTAACTGATTTAGGTAAAAATAATAGTGACAATTCAGAAGTAACAGAGTTAGGGTTAAAATCGGTCTAGTAACAGACACAATTAGGAGAAAGAAATTATGTTGTAAATTTCATAGGCATTTAAGACCCTTGTCTGTGTAGTGAAATATTGCAACAAAATACCTTTTCTCACTGTAATTTGTAGCCTCCTGAAAATGTCATATTTTGTTCTGCTGAATTAGTTCATTAAATTCTTGATTATCTCATTGCGCAGATCTTTCATAAATAATTATGTTCATAAACTTCAACAGAAATCACACTTGTATTTGAAATACTAGAGATTATCAAATTCTTATCACTTTAGACCACTCATGTCTTCCTTTCCGTTTGAAAACTTAACAAAAGGAGTTTTCCTACTTTTTACCTGCAATGTTTTCATCATCAGCTGGTCACCTACACAAGTGCTAGCTCTTACTGTGCATATTGAGACGTGTCTGCAGACTAGGGAATGGAAAAAACCCTGGCTGAAAGTAAGTCTTGCTCTTCTTATGTCTGGTACTTTCAAACAAAGATTAACAATTACTTTCTTAGTAACTTCATTTTGCAAACACATGACTTATGTGGAAACAAGAGTTCACAGAAAGCAACCAACATGAAATGATTATGTCAGGCTGGGCTGCAATGTAGGGCACAGTGAGAGCAAAACCTAATCTCTGAGAGGTTTCCACTTCATCTGCACTCATCTGCGTAATCAGCTTTTCATCTTGTCATAGGATAAATGCAACCTGCCTTCTGCTTCATTTACCCCATATAGAACACCACTACACATTTGTAAGAAGCAACCGGTGAGAGCTTGTGTAGAAATGTATTCGGAAAGGAACTTAAAACCATTCCACTTTTAAAGGAAATTAAAGGCTGGAAGTCACCTATTTGCTAAGTTAATACACTAATTAGAACTGAAAGCTATTCACCACATCCAGTATGCAAACTGACCCCGCTTTAGATGGAACAACCTTTACTTTCAGCTACTGTTCCATTTCTTAAGCTGTGACTTTGTGTGTGGTAATAAACAATAGCTGCTGCTTAAACCTTTCAGGAGCTTTTATAAACTGCTAAGTTCTAGTGAATAACCCAAGTTGTTAAGTGGAACTAGTGTTATTATTACTTGTTTTCGTTGCAGTTCATCTGAGTGTGGAAGCTCATACAAGTGAATGCCTTCATGGAGCAAAGCAATGAGTAACAGCTTCCTGTTCAAGCTGCTCCTTTATTTGGAAAGGTTGGAAAACCATCAGAAATCATAGCTAACAATCAATGAAGCACTTCACCAACAGTGTTCTCAGAAGTAATGTCTGATTGGCTTTGATGTCTTGCAACCTTAACTCAAAACTAAGTTCTAAGGACTAACAATGAGGATTCAGGCTGGCCAAGTACATATTTATAATTCTTTGTGTCCTTCTCTCAAAGGATGAATCTTTTTCTGTATTATTATCACAAACATGTTCATGTATGGTAATCTAAACATGAAGATAGATGGGTAATCTACAGATACATGAGGAAAACTTGAACTGTATAATGCAAAATCGGGAGTAGGAAATATATCACAGCTTGCTGCCACAGCAATTGTTACCAAAGTACATTTGCACTTGAAGTTCCAAAAATCAAAGAGCTATTATGCATAAGACAACTTTGTTTTCCCTTTTTCCCCCCCATACATGCAGCACATTCTCCCTGAACAGGTATTTCAGTCTTTTGATATGTTTATTTTCTTGTCTTAAAATTGCACATCAGAGCTGACACTTCCATATAACAGGGATATAAGATGTAATATTTTCATCTTAAAATTAATTTTCTGAATTCCCAATAAATGCGGCTCCACAATGCAAGAATTCTTTGTCTACTTCAATTTACAGGGCCACTTTTGCACCAAAAAGTTTTAAACCTATTCATGACTTGTTTAGAAACATGAATATATTTACGGCATGGCAAATGAACCCAGAACTCTTTATTCTTCAGTTCCTCCTCCTGCACCCATCAAATCTCCCTAGTGTCATCATGCCATAGTCTTCAATCCAAAACCATCCCATGCCTTGGAACAGCAGCATGAGTCATCATTCCAGGATACCATGTACTAACTATTACTTCAGACTCTGATCCCTTCTGACCCAGCTGCCACTTTTGTTCTCATAGCTAAAAACTCAGTAGAAACTCTGCTCAATAATAATGAGAACAAATTGTGAAATTTTATAGGATCCTTAACAAGACTAATTACAATTCTTGTGTTATTGTCTGACATAATGGAGAGACAAAAAAACAAACACACAACCCCTTATCTCATTAAGTGTAAGAAATCATCTGTTTACTTAAAAATTATTAAAATAAATAGAATTTGAATTGTAGTACCTTGATTAATTTGTATCTTCATAAAAAATGATAACATTGTTTATATGAGCAACATAAATGCGCATATATTGAATTGCATGTTTAAAATTGATTGGATCAAGGGGTTTTGAGCAGTGGGGTTTTTTTGTCTCTACAACATATACTGCATTGTCTTACTTTGGTTTATTCATAAGTTCTTGATCTAACTGCCTAATATGGAAATAATAGTTTACATTAGTAATCCATTACATGCATCAATATCAAAGATCTTATCCTAATGAGAAATACAGATTTGCCTGTTTCAAATTATATCAAATCACCCAAATGATTAAGTAACTTTGGCCAAAATGGCGTTTTCTCTGATTAATAAAATGGAACTTCAAAAGACAGCAGAGGAGAATCTTTGTAATTTTTAAAATCTTGGATGTATGACTTTGAAGTGCTGCCAACTCTTGTTATTAAATGACCTGATTTTGGACAGGGAGGAAGTCAATCTTACAACAAATACAAGTATGTGTATGCAAAGTTCTGAGAGCAGGGTGAAAAATTACTTATTTTTATGGGAAAAGAACAATCAAGATTGTTAAAGAAAGCAGACAATATTTCAGAAAATAATGTGGAAGATCTCTCTGGAAATGAGTATGTATTTAAGTGACAAAGCATTGCTAAAGGTGAAGTGGTAGGATCAATTTCATCAGTACCTCATTGAAATTGAGGTATTCTCTGCCAGGCTTAAGTACAAAAAGAAAACTAAGGAAACTAAGGGAACTGCTGACAATTAAAATTCCAAAATAAAATTATACCAAGAAAAACTGTCTTTATTTGCATATTGTATTCTGTAAATAAATGCATGGAAATGTCAAATGTTCTCTAAAGACTATAAACACCAACTACTTGTCTGTTATTTGAAAAAGGAGGAGTTTACTGTATGACATATGCTACAGACCAACAGATTTACATGAATCTACTACACCATAAAATCCTTATAAAATCAATAAAATATTGACATGACTTCTCATGCAAACTAAACACTAGGATTATGAGAAAGTGTGTGCGTGGTATTAAATACCTTCTGGGAAGGATGAACAGCAACTGTAGTTACAGCCATTTATTTAGGTCAGTAGTGAAATTCTGTGTCAAAAAAAAAAAAATAGGAAAAGTAAAAGAAGGTAGTGTATAATGACCAGATATATGTATCAGTTGTATTGGTTGAAAGCTTATGGAGACAAACTGCCCTCAGAAATGGTCTTAAGAATATAAGAATCTTGGGACAGCAGAAAATAATTTTTACTCCTCTCTCTGGTACATCTATTTTACAGCCACTAGTGAATCTAGAATCAAATGTAATACAGATCAATTTCCTTAAGCAGAATGGATTCTGTTTGTGTAGAGACATTAAAAGCTATAACCAAGAGCCCAATTTCAGTATGCTGAAAGGTTACATTCAAAATACAGGATCCATGGAAAACTGTGCAGAGCATGAGTGGAGAGCCCCTTGGTCTCCATGTCAGTCTCAGCACACCAATCTATAATGCTGATAAAAACAATTCAGGCTTCCCTCCCCAGGATTCACTTTAGCATTTTTATATTTGATGTATATGCTACGGTTTAGTATTTTAAAAGTCAAGAGAGAAAATAAAGAGGCCAAAATAATAACAAAAGCTTACTTAACAGATACAGCATATCTTAAAAATGCCTACTTAAGGAAAATCCACACCAACACTCAATGATCCAATGTTTTCAGTACAAAACATCCAGCAGTTGTGCACAATAAATAGAAACACAGGAAACCATCGGTGTTGTTCTGTCTATATCAGAGGTTTTTTACACATTTCAACTAGATGCATCAAGCAACAGTAGAATTAATTGAATGCAAAAATTATAATTCCTCAGGCCTAGTAGTCTGAAGGAAATGTGGAAGAGAAGAAGAAAAGCAATCTATGTACAAAAAAAGAGAGTTATACCTTCTGTAAAACATGAATGTTCAGCATCATTGTCTGAAAATACTTGCAAAATAAGTTCAGAAGCATAAAACAGCTCTTGCAACCTCCCTGAACTTACTTCAACTGTTTTTGGAAATGTGAAGGTGCTTTGCAAAATTTAATTAAGCTATTACCTTGTGAGAATCTCAGTTTCACACTTTGAGTCCAAGAACAATCTAAGGGAAAGTTGCATGTCTAAGGTCACCCCAAATAAGGAACTGAGATGAAAAACCCAATTCTTTGCATATTTTGCAAAGATGGACATTACTTTTTCATATATAATGCAGAAAAATATCTGTTACTCCAAGCAGTTACAGGAGTAGACCATGATGTAATACTGTCAGACCACAATTAGCTACTCAGCTTAGATATAGTCTTTATGAAAAAACCTTTATTTCAAACAATTTTCTCTTCATGTCTGTAGGGTTTTTTCATCATTTTTTTCAGAAAAAAGAAAAAGCTGCCTTGCGTGCAACAACACATTTGGAAGGAGAAAAACAGATAACCTTGCATGGTTTAATCACATAAGCCACTTCATAAATTGATCACATGAGTTTGACATTTGTCATAAGACTATTTAGCTTAGAACAGAAGCACCTTTTTTTGCTGGAATGTTACTAAAAAATACTTTTACAGCCATCACTTATGTAATCTCACTGCAATAAATCCCAAAGTTAAAATGCTTCAGATATTTAATGACTGCATTTCTTGAAATTCTGTCTCTAATTTGAGCTTTTTGTAACTGTCTGATGCTGACCAGACTTGGCATGCACACTGTCTACGAAAAAGCAGAGCATGCCAAGTCTAAGGCAGCAGAGAGCAACACCATTTATATTCCCAATTATTCCAGGAAGAGGACTCACATGTAGCAGTGGTGCTAGTCTTGCAAATGGTACTTAATTTACCTTCAGACTCTAAGCAGTTGGAAGCTTTGCAATCCTAACAGATTTGAATGCAGTGGTTACAGTGTTAAATAGGATAACCAGCTGACAGTCATCAGTCTGACTGTGCTAAAAATTTTAGTTTAGCTTTAGCACAATGTTTCCATGACCTTGAATACCATGGAATTCCCCATGCCCCAAGCTATACACTTGGATAAACTTTGTATCTTTCTGAAGTAATATTAATCTTTGGATGTAGAAGGCAAGAAAATGTTTAGTTCCAGTGATTTAAATAAAGTTTTTATTTTTATAAAAGCTTCTACATTTGTTACGTTTAAAGTATAGTCTTATAAACAATATTACATCTACATACTTTAACATACAATATAAAAGAAGGCACTGACATCTTAAAATAAGCTCAGTGAACAACAGATGAAAAAATAATGTTAAAAAGCTGAAATATTTATTTACATAGTATTGGCATGGAGGGAAAAAAAAAAGCAAACTAGGTATAGCAGAGGAACAGTGGAGCCACAACCAACACTGAAGAAGGCTTCAGGCATCTGCTCATACAGAGTAATACCACATCACTCCAGAAGGCTACAAGCATCTGCTCTTTACTGTTCCTCAGTACAACCTTTTAAACCCTTGATCTCACCTGCATTCCACCTGTGTGCCCTCTCCACCCTTCTGTGGTTGGTCAGTGCCCCTCAGCGCTCCATGTCCCATCCCCTTCAGTACCAGTCACTGTCCCACACAGCTGTACCCATCAGGGATGGGGCTGGGCCACAGCCCCACTCCCAGTTACCACAAGCTGTGTGCCTACAACAACTAGGAAGTCTATGAGTAGGTAAAATGAAAGAATAAACTGGAATTGCTTGAAATTGATTGTTATGGGCAAATGGACTCTCATTCAGAAACATTCTTGATAGCTGTTCTTTGTTAAGGATTTGAAAATATGACAATGGATCACATTGATAAAAGGCACACTCTGAAAGGGAATAAATAACCTATTCTCCTCATACATGCCAGTCATTTCCTCAGAGCTCATGGTGTAATATTTATGTACTCAAAAGCAGATGACAGTGAGGGATTGGCCATTATATC
Organism: Dicaeum eximium; assembly: GCA_013396995.1. Classification (NCBI taxonomy): domain Eukaryota; kingdom Metazoa; phylum Chordata; class Aves; order Passeriformes; family Dicaeidae; genus Dicaeum; species Dicaeum eximium. Next base: position 51,476 of record VWZP01000500.1, read on the forward strand.
TACTCAGCAGTAGTTCAATCATGTAAAAATACTAGAATAGCAAAATTTTGGGTTTTTTCATTCAACTTAATGGTCCTAATATCCGACTTGGCCCCTGAACATAGGATTTGAAACCAGTATGTGTAGTAACAGCAATCTAACTTCTTATCCAAAGCCACTTTCCAGTGTAAAACACAAACATATCTGAAGTGTATATGTCAGAAAATCACTGGAAAACAGATCCTATAGTAGTTACAAAGATACAAAACATGTCTTCTGTTATTAAAAACTTCCACATAGTAACTTGTTTTACTAAAGTCTACTTGACAGGAAATGCAAGAGTTAGCTATGTGCAAGTTCCTGAGATTAATAAACAAATTGAAATATGCCCCTCTGTACCCTGAATGTGTAAGAAGCTTTTAGAAGAATACATAAGCTATTGAAATTTTGAATGCATTTTTCTTCTGTTGCATGCACAGAACACTTCTTCATGCATTTTTCAGAACATTTTCGTATATTAATTGCATAGTTGCAATTTGATACTCTAGAAAATTCTTCCAGTTTGCCTCTGGGACAAAAATACTCAAACACTCATAGCAGAAGCAGGATACCAAAAGTGTTTATTTCTGAAAGCATGTTATAGAGATGTAAGATACCACAGTATTTAAGAGAAAGATCTTTTCTACAAGGAAGTTCTGCATGGAATTAGACTGGCTCGATAAATAAGGCTCTTACACCTTACTGTGAGAATGGCAGATGTCAGAGGAGCAGGCAAGGGACATTGCTGAAATGCCATTCACTGATTTCATGTCCTAGGGAGAGCTAGACATCCCCTGGAACCTCTGCATCAGCCAAAGAAAGCAGTTACCAATTTGGCTATGAGGTATTTTAAAATTAATTACATGTTGCAGACTCTGATCATTGCAGTAAATCAACCACCTAGAAAGTGAGCTACTGCTTGGAGCAGACAAATGACCTTCAAAAAACTCTGGCTGGTTGTTTAAAGATAGTGTCAGGAGAAGGAGGACAACAGATTTTAGATTTGCAGTGCTCAGTTGCTCCAGTCACTGTTGAAAAATCCTTTCAGTTGAAGTACCAATACAAATAATGACCACAGAATAGATAAAACCTCAAAATTTAAACTTACACTGAAATAGAGATAGCAACTTTGTAAAACTAAAGAGTGTGAAAATACGGTTTCCCCACACACTTTCAGGAGAGATAAAGGTAATTCAAGCTTGTGTGATATATTTGATCAGAAGAACAGCTAAGACAATGTCAGAAGTAAAAGAATTCAAACTGAAAGTTTTCATTGTCACAGAACTAGTTCTCAACAAGGAGTTGTATTGCCTTCATATTTACTGTGGAGGATCTGTAATAGAACTGCTCAAACAAAAAAACCACTCTCTTCAAAGAAATGTATGCAAAACTGACAAGTACTTGTGACAAAAAAATTCGGAGCAAAAGATGTGATTGAATATGTGAAGCTGATTAGGGGCTTAAGGAAGCACATTTGAAGGTTGAATTGACATAAGGTTCAGGAAATAGTGCTAAGCAATGGTATGTATATTGAGGGAAAAAAAAGAAAAATGCACTTTATAGCTGCTTCATGACATGATGTTGTTCAGGGTTATGAAGCTTCAGATCAAGTTATTTTGTCGTTTTATTGAACTACAAATTACTGTTTTAACTTCATAAATTACCAAGCCACTTTCAAACCACAAAGAATGTTCTTACAATTTTCCACATCAGATGTTAACATTGACCCTATTTCTGACAGGCTTTTAATTTCATATTCATCCTAATTCAGTATGTTCATTAATGTATGAATATTATGAAATTTAATATCATTTTCCAAATTTGTTATAAACATTAAATAAAAGTACATTTTTCATGTTTTCTCATTAGAAACCACATCCAGCCTCCTTGCTATTTTACCAAAACCTTTATAAGAAAACTGCTGAAGATCTATAATGTACGTACAGATTTCTGGGAGTGGTGGTGAAGGGAAAATAATGGTTTTAATGTGACATTTTGCCCAGAAAAACATTGTCAAGATAATTTAAATGCAGTTTTGAGAATACTTACATGTATTAAGAGAAACGTGTCCAGAAAACAAGGTTCTCAGGGAAAAAATCCAAACCAAATGTGTGTATTTTATAACAATACAGGTTAAAGCCATCAAATTATTTACTGAAGAAATGCAAAGTAGAATAAATTAAGATATCCAAAAATGTTATTTAAATGGCTATATGTAAACCTTTATGTGATTTAGGATTTGCATATGCTCATTCAAATTCACAAGTAATTGTTTTACTTTGTTAATTTCAAATTAGAAGTATAACTTCATCTGCAATTTCTTTGAATGATTTTAAATGCAGCAGAGTATTCCAATCTGGTTTTTATGTATTTTATATACTTGTCCCATAATTAAAAAGAAAATTTGTACAGGTAAATTATGGAGAGTGAAAGAGCCTTATAATAGCCTTCTAATATATAGAGTATCATGGATATAATTCTAGTGGCACCAAACAAGTGGTGACCACAAATACCTAGGAATTAGTCATTTAGGATTTTATGGATTAAAACTAACTGCATAAGCTCAACCATAGCCCTAGCAGGAAACAAGTGCAGATGGTGTGCTGCTCAGCCCATAAACCTGTTAGAAAGATGGTATTCTACAAGTGTCTCTTACTCAAGCGATCTATTGGGCACAATATGTGATACAATAGAACTAGGGAGATGTAAATGCTATTGAATTCCTTCATTCATTGTCAGAAAGGTTTGTTAATAAATTTTCTACTGTTGGTAGAACTTATGTACCTTTTTTAAAAAATATTCTGATGATTGATGACCTTGGAAGAACTTAGACATGTGACAAAAGCAATACTAGGCAAGTGGTGTTATCTCTGTCTGAACAGAATAATAACAGGCAGTCTCTGACTTTATCTTCTGCATTGTCTAGAAGATAAAGAGAAGCAATTCATCTTGAATAATATTATATTAATTACTGCTACAAATCAGCATTCTGGGGTCAAAGTTGACAACTTCCAGAAATTAAGGTGGGTAAAGATTATGAGAGAAAGCAAAACAGAGAAATAGAAACACAACCATATATAGAGTCAGATATAGTGACTCACAACTATCTACATTTTCCCAGTTTGTTAGTGTAAAATGGAATTTCTTAATAGATAACTGTGGGATGAACTTATGTTAAAATAATAATACTTGTCTTTTGGAGAAATTACTCAGCGTGTCTGTATGCTATGAAAGTTTCAGCTCAACTGGCCACTGATATACAAACCCTACAAATAGAGATGTACTTGTATTTTAAGACAGTTCTAAAAGACAAAATGGTAATTGAAATAGAAGTATTTCCAAATAACACTTTTTCAAGTACGTTTTGGAAAAACCTAGGATGTCAGCCTAAGAATGTTAATGAAACTGACAATATTTAAATATATTGTAGTGTAAAAAAGTAATTTCATTTTTTGAATTGTTTTTAGATTGGGAGGAAGGATATTTCTTCTGTAAAAGGGGCCAAAACCTTTAATCTTTTACAAAAATAAGTTTGAAATTCTCATAAACTATGAATCTAGAAACAGTTATATTGCTCTAGAAATGGGGAAATGAAAGAAAAATTAATCTTTGCCCCTTGATTAAAGAAACATGGTCATGCTAAGACTGAAATAGCTATAAATCTAGCATGAGGGTAATCAAAAAACCCAGCAAAAACGATATATTAGAAAAAGACAAAATGTGATAGGGATCTTAATGCCAAATTCACAGGGTCAGGTACACATGGCCTCATGCATTTAACTATCAGAATGTGCCAAAAATTCCTAGACGTTTGTAAGTGTAAAGATATATGTATATTCAGGTCAAGAAGCAATTAAATAGTATACACATTTTTTTAAATACAACTTTTTTGAAGATATATTTTTGAAAAAGGAAAAATTAAAAACATTAGGACCAATACTGTGTGGCACTTTGTTTGACTGCAAGTTGAAGTAAATCCGCATAACAGTTTATGATTTAGCGATGATTTTCATTAACTCAAGAACAATTAATGTGTAATATCTATGCAAAGCATTATCTAGATTTATTGTTAGTTTTATTTTTGTTCATGAAGAAAACTGTTTATTCTCCTTTCTCAACTCTTATTGTTCTTTCACAGCATGTTTTCAAACACTGACCATACTTTAAATGGTAACTCAAAATAATTTATTTTATTTTATTTTTTAAGAATTTGCTAGGACAGTTGGACAATAGGGTTTTTTTTTTATGAAAAGGCACTAATAACATTAATCAAACGTTTCTTGAATTTCATTGTAATTCCCTTCCTTTGTGAAGCCATGTTTGGTTTACACTTGGGATTTTTTTTTATTAGAAGTATTTGTTGGAAACACTCTCTAGGGCAAAAAAGATATTTATTAAAACATTCTGCCCACCCTATACAGCATAATGACTCACACATAATTAATGAAAACCACCAAGTTAACTCCATAATGGTTTTCAGAACTACAAGAAACTTCAGTTACCTGCTAGTTAAAGTAGTGAGGAGCTATAAAGGAAAACACAAAGCTATAAAATTAACTCCTCAATCCAAGTCACTCAGTTACACTAATACTACATGAAAATATGGTCAGGCTTACTTATGCATAATTTGAGTGGAGGGGTAAGAAGATGATCCTAAATTTTGATTGAATTTTCTTCTCATTTTTTAGAGCTGTTTGGACAGATATCCTTTACATGTAATAACTTAACATTGTTATACCCAGTGTGCTAAAGGAAAACACATGAAATTAATTGCTGAGGGATGATAAAGGCAAGCCCTGCACCCCTAGTGTGTGGTCAGCTTCACCTTTGCAGTTGTTACTGCAAAGGTAAAGCTGTCTCTTACAGTTGGTACAAATGGCAGCAGCTGCCTTTATTTCATTTGCAAAAGCCATAAGCTTTCTTTGGCCGCAGACCTGGTTCATTAGAATCTAGGTAAAAGTTTGTGGCATTTTGAAGGCTAAATACTATTTCCCATCAGTTTCTCATTTCAGCCTGCAGTGGTTTTGAACCTGTCTATTTCGGGCTCAGGAGACTGAAGCAAATTTGAGAAAAGTGAGGCAGCACAGCATTAACTACTCCAGATTTTCTTCCTCTGTTCCCCAAGGCGACTCAGTGGGGCAGGCGGCATTTAACTATGCTTACAAAAGGTAAGTAACAAAGAACAGCTTGGGTTTTTTTGGTTATTTCAGTTATTAGACATTTGTAGATGGCAGGTCAAGCTCGGTCTCGCGGAGCCAGTGTCCCAGAGCAGGCTGGCCCTGGGCAGGCAGGGCTGCCTGGCCCCGCAGAGCGGCACCCCCGGCGCTGCCGCAGCGCCTCCGAGCAGCGCCCGGGACAGCGGCGCTGGCAGCAGCGGCCCTTCCCGGCCCGATTCCGGCCAGCCGGACCCAGACCAGCGCTGTGACAACGCGGACACGCGGCAAACCGAAATACATCCATTCAGGCATCTTCTCCTCGAGCCTTTTTTCGGGGACCCGCTCGCAGCCGCCCGTTCGGAGGGCGGCCACTGCGGCAGCCCTGCCCCTGCTGGCGGTCCGTGTCCCCCGGACCGACGCCTGCCCGCCGCTGTGCCCGGCAGAGGCTCGGGAATGCTCCCAGCCCGCACCGGACCTTGCTGCCCCGTGGATGGAGCAGAGGCGGCCGCTGCATGCGCGATCTAGAACTGACATGATTCCGCTCTCCTGGGAGGAAGGGGAGGACAGGATGTGCCAGGTCTCGTCGCTTTTCAGTTAACAGGACTGCGAGGGTCCCCTCTGCATGAGCACTGCCAAACCTGTTAGGATGGCTCCTGACTCGCACAGGATCCTCTGACGGTGAGAAGGGGCTTAAAAAAACAAATGGTCAAGTACACTGAACCTAAGCAGTTTACTGGGCTTGGTGGAATAGTGCAATAATTGAAACAGCATTGAACAACATATCCTTGCCCTATTTTTTAATTTTACTTTTTTATGAAACAACACAATTTTGGAACAGTTTTCTTTGTTAAAGCTGTTCAAAGCTGATGGTTAGACCATCTAATGGTCTGAGTGATCACAGTCTTCTCTATCTCTATCTGGGCTATTCTTAGATATTCTTAAATATTCTTATTATTCTTATTCTCTATCTACCTATTCTTACTTAAGCTCGGGTTTCTAGGACTGCTTTATCTCGAGAGCAATATCTCTTTGTAATTGATCAAAGTAAAAATATCCCTTTTCTTGCATCCAGGAGATGAATGTAAATAATTAAACTAAACATTTCTAGAAGAGCTCTTGAACCTAAATTAATCCAAAGTAGATGATGAAAGCAGATTTTTAAAATTGCATTTTTATTGATTTTTTTTTCAGATTTAGACTCCTTTATCTTGGGAATATTTGGAAGAGTTAGTCCCATAATTGGTTTCTACATTTTCCCAAGAGATTATATCTAATATTTTCAGAATCTTGTTACAAAAGTTAATTAAAGCATCTCCAGCACACTTTCATTTGCTGCAACACAAGTAAAATTAATACGTTCACAGTGTCTATGCTCCAGTTGAGAAAAAGCATTTGATTAACAAGTTGTGACAAAAGTCTCTACATTTGCCTATTTAAAGCTGTATAAAATTGACAACAAAACTTGAAAGTAAAACCAAGTAAACAAAGACATGAATAAATAGGAATATGCATAAAAGTAGAAGTGAGAATGGCTACTTCTTTTAAAGCACACAGCAATACATATCAGTAAGTTTGTGCTAGACCAAGGAGCACTCAGTACAGCACAAGTCATTTTATGGGAGAAAATTTTAGGCTTCCTGGTTTTTAGTCATTGAGAAGTGAGGGAAAATATGTGGGTTTTTTTTAAAAAATTAATGTCTTAAAAAGTAGAAGTTGGAATTCTTTATTGAACGAAATACACATTGTGTTCAATTTTTTACTTTTTTCACCTCTTTATCTTATTAGTTATGCCAAATTAATTTTTAAAAATGCTGTTTTCTACAACTGATTTGTAGTTAATACATTCAACTGTTCAAATACAATGTGATTTTAAAATCCCATATTTGTAGTTTTGCAGAAAGTGGAAGATTTTGTAAGACTATTACAGCATATTTACTCTGTTCTATTACTTTTTTTTTCCTGAAGTATTCACAAATGGGCAATGCCAGAAATGGGCTGAAATGCCACTTTATTTTGACTTAGCAGTCCTTATGTAACTTTCTAATGATATTTGCAAGTGTTTATATAAATTTTGAATTAATATGGCTATTCAATTTAACTTAGGTCTAACTTGAACGGATAAGATGAAGATCATTATGGTTTGAATAGGTATGGTTGTGTACGTGGTATCCCTAGAAATCATACCTGTTTATGTGATACACAGTCTAATTACCAAATGTGTAATAAGCTAGAGTAAGTTTATGGACATTTATACTCTGGAAGACTGTAATATCAGCATGGGAAATAGGACAATTTTAATTGTGTAGTAATATTCAGAATGGAGTTTAATAATGAGTATAGTCAAAATTGGTTTTGACTGCTAATCCCTTCCTGTGACACTCCTAAAGAAACATTGAGCCAGATTGGTAAATTGTCATTTGCAGACATTTTTCATGTTAAAATTACATGGGAGTGATTCTAATTCACTTTAGGACCTGATTCTAGAAAAGTGAATTGATCAGACTCTGTAAAAATGAAATTTGGCATGTCACTGTGGCCTGCCTTTCAATATTGATTTTAGCATTTCCTGCATGTAAATTAACATTGAGAAGGCACACTTACAAGTGTTTTCTTTCTCAAATATGCTAATTATTAATTTTTTAATTACTGAGTTTTTCATATAATTTCCTTTAATATTTATCTAATGAAAACTGCTTGAACAATTTTTTCCGAGACAATCCAGAAATAGTGTTGGGAAAAATATTTTACCAATGACAACAGAACAACATAGCTGAATACAAAACACTGTATATATGCAATCTGTTAATATTCAGCTGTTCAGATTAGAAAAGCTATAGTAATTTTATTGACAGCAATTACCACAATCTTGAAGGAAGTTAGCATTTAGAAAGCTTTAAGATTTTACAGAAATTTAGACTATTTTTATAGTTGACTGGGATTGAAGGTGATGGGACATGGAGTGCTGAGGGGCACTGACCAGTCACAGAAGGGTGGAGAGCACACACAGGTGGGATGCAGGTGAGATCAAGAGTTTAAAAGGTTGTACTGAGGAACAACAGAGAGCAGATGGTTGTAGCCTTCTGGAATGATGTGGTGTTGCTCTTTGTGAGCAGATGCTTGAAGCCTTCTTTGATGTTGATTTTGCCTCCACTGGCCTTCTGCTGTAGTAAGTCTTAATTCTTTCATATTCTAGTTTGAGAATTTATCACCTGGCTTGTGTCAGTACTCTGTATTGTGTTAGGGGAGGGAGCTACTTGGCATTGCTAATACAGAATTTTTTCTGTCTCAGTTCTTTGGAAATGGCTAGTCATGCTTTTATTGAATTCAAACTGAATTAATGCAGTTCTTTGTTGGCAGATGGGCTGAAATTTTCTTTGCACAAACTTTAGGTTTTTCATAATGTGTTGCCGTAGGCACTTCTGTATAATTCACTTTTATTTACTTTCAGTGAACTTCATTCAAAACCTTGAAAATCACTCATTAAAATTTCCTAATTGGTCATCAAAACAGTCTGTGCTTATATGATTATAAAAAATTGTGCTGAAATGGTCATGCTTCATCTATGAGTGATGGATAAGACTTGGGAATATATGACAGATATTTCAAGAATAAAGCAAGCTTAAAAATACAAGTTTGTCCATATCATATATAATAATATGAAGGAGAAAGATGAAATTTGGTGTTGGTGTCATTTTAAGACCAGGAATGGTTTTGGTTTCCCAAAGACAATCTCCCTATATTGCGTAACTGTTGTAAGAGAAAACACCAGCATTTTCAATTGCCGTAATTAGTTAAATTCTTACTCTGTTTAACCTCACTCAGAATGAGGAAGTGGATGAGGCCTTCTACAGGCAGCCAGAAGCAGTCTCAAAGTCACAGCCACTGATTTTTTTGGGGAGCTTTAACTGGTCCTATATCTGCTGGAGAAGTAATGCAGTGAAGTACAGTCCAGGAGGACTTTTTTCATGAAAAGCACTGATGACAGCTTCCTGTCACAGGTAGTGGAGGATCCCACAAGGAATGATGTGCTGCTTGACCTTATGTTAACAGCTAGAGAAGACCTTTTTGGAGATGGGAAGGTAGAGGTCAGTCTTGGCTGAAGGAGCTGTGAGACTGTGGAGTTCAGTATTGGGTGAGGATGAAGCAGGGCAACAAGTAAGGCTGCAACCACAGATTTTAGGAGAGCTGACTTTAGTGCCTCTTCAGAGATCTTGCTGGCAGAATCCTGTCAGAACAGGTCCTGCAGGGAAGAGGAGTCCAAGAGAACTGGTTGTTATTTGCAGATCACTTCTTCCAGGCTCAAGAACGGCGCATGGCAGTGGGCAAGGAATTGGGCAGAGGGGGCAAAAGACCTGTATGCATAAATAAAGAATGTAGTCATGACATTACTCAAGTCTAAGCAAGAAATACATAGGAGAGGGAAGCAGGGTCAGGCTGCTTGGAATAAATGCAGGTAGGTTGTCAGAGTAAGCAAAAATTACAAAAGACAGACAAAGGCCCCTCTGGAATTAAATCTGGAATTAAACAAGAAGAAACATAATCAGTAACAAAAGGAAAACTAAGGACAATGTGGAGGATGCTGGTAGCTGATCACAGAGCGGCAGAGTTACTGAATGCTTTTGTTGTATTTGTCTTTACCAACAAGACCAGGCCTCAGAATCTCTCACCCAGGAGAGCAGAGTAAAGAAATACTGGAAGGAAGAGTCCCTTGGCCAAGAAAGATTGGGCTAGAGAACACCTTGACAAAATTGACATCCACAAGTCCTGATGGGATCTATCCACAAGTGCTGAGAGAGCTGGCATGTGCAATAGCTAGGCTGCTTATGATCATCTTTGCAAGGTTGTGCTGATTAGTAGAGGTTCCTGAGGATTGTAAGAAAGCAAATTTCACCCCAGTCTTCAGAAAGGCAAGAAATAGGATGCCAGTAATTGGACAGTCAGCCTCACATCAGTCCCTGGAAGATGATGGAGCATCTCATTCTTGAGGCTATCACTATCCACAAGAATGACAAACAGGTATCAGAAAGATTCAGCATGGATTCACTAAAGTTTCACACTTGACCGGCCTGACTGCCTTCTGTGGTGAAACAATTGTCTGGATGGATGAGGGAAGAGCAGTGAACGTTGTCTACCTCGACTTCAAGGCTTTGGACACTGTCCCTCGCAGCATCCCCATAGGCAAACTCAGGAAGTGTGGACTAGATTAGTGGACAGTGAGGTGGATTGAGAACTGGCTGAACAGCAGATCCCAGAGGGTTATAATCAGTGGCACAGGGTCTTTTTTTGAGCTTGTCACTAGTGGAATTCCTCAAGGTTCACTATTGGGTCTGTAATTCTTTACCTTAATCCATTGATTTCTTGGATGAAGGGCAGATTCCTCCCCAGCAAGGTCACTGATGGCACAAAGCTGGGAGGAGTGGCTGATACCCCAGAGGGCTGTGCAGCCCTGCAGAAGGCCCTCAACAGGCTGGAGAGATGGGCAGAGAGGAACTGCCTGAGATTCACCAAAGGCAAGTGCAGGGTCCTGCACCTGGGCAGGAATGACCCCATGGACCAGCACAGGCTGGGGGCTGAGCTGCTGGGAAGCAGCTCTGTGGAGCAGGACCTGGGGGTCCTGGTGGGCAACAAAGTGTCCCTGAGCCAGCAGTGTGTCCTTGTGGCCAAGAAGGCCAATGGGATCCTGGGCTGCTTTAGGAAGGGCATGGCCAGCAGGTCAAGGGAGGTGATCCTGCCCCTCTACTCAGCCCTGGTGAGCCTGACCTGGAGTGCTGTGTCCAGTTCTGGGCTCCTCAGGACAAGAGAAATATGGAGCTCCTGGATCAGGTCCAGTGAAGGGCTCTGAAGATGATGAGGGGACTGGAACATCCTTCTTACAAGGAAAGGCTGAGGGAGCTGGGCCTGTTCAGCCTCAAGGAGAGATGACTGAGAGGGGACCTCATCAATGTCTGTCAGTGTGAAGGGAGGGTGTCAGAGGATGGATCCAGGCTCTTCTTAGTGGTGCCAAGCAATAGGACAAGAGGCAGTGGGCAAAAACTGAGTCACAGAAAGTTCCACCTGAACATGAGGAAGAACTTCTTTACTGTGCAGGTGATTGAGCACTGGAACAGGTTGCCCAGAGAGGGTGTCGAGTTTGCCTCACAGGAGATACTTGGGAATTGTCTGGACACAATCCTGTGCCATGTGCTCTAGGATGACCTTGCTTGAGCAGGGAGGTTGGTCCACTGTGGACAAATGTATTGCACAATCTATAGTAAAATTGGAAATAAGGCTCCCAATATCTTAGGCTAAAATAATATTAATTGTAATGCTTACCCTTTCACAGAATCTTTTTAAAACTTTACCACCAGATGGCAATCTAACATAAAGGTTTGATCATTGGTGAATGAGGTTTTGAGTTACTGTTCTTTCCTCAGTTTGCTTTAAGTAGCTCTGAATTTGCTTAGGAAGCCACTGAATTAGGCCTTACAAGCCATATTGATATTATGCTATGAATTCTGAAACATTATATAGTACTTCTTGCTTTCATATAGAAATGGCATCAAAGGTTTTATTTTGTTTTTTAAATTTGAGGAAGTCTCTGACCAAGATCTTACATTTTCCACATGAAAATTACATGCAATTCCTCTAGACTAAATTAAAAAGAAAACCCAAAGGAAAAAAAAAAGGCAAAAAACCCAAGTAACAAGACAAAATGACAACATAAAAATCCCAGAAGCAAACAAAAAACTTTTTAATTGAGTATTCACGGAAGTCGTTTTCTCTTTGGTCAATGAAATGTTCATCTGTTTAAGTACCTAACATGCATGAACTGAACAAGGAGCTGATGGCTGAAGATAGTCAACATAATGAATTTGAATACTTTTGTGAAGTTTTTGTGAAGAAATTAATTTTTCTTTTAATGGCATTTAAAACATGTATTTGTGCATGCTTTTTTGTACTTAAGAGGCACATAAAAAATGCAGAGATATGACAGTCTTTTAAGCAGTGCCTAACTTTTAGCACTAAGGCCTGTAATTATCAGTGGAGAATATAGTTTTGATTCCTCACCCAACTGACTCTTTGGTAACTGGTATTATCTGTACTTTTTAAAATGTCAGTGTGCATGTTATTACCATTTCTGGTTTTGCAAATATCTTCTACTTGGTATTTGATTCATTTTTGACTGGGCATGTTAAGTCAGTCTTCATAAAGGTAAAATACACACAACAAAAGTTGTTTACAGATTGTTCAGATATTCATTTTTTACAGAGTGATGATTTTTTATTTTGTGTTGTAATATCTATCTTACTATTTTATTGTCAGGCTACTTCTAGTATAACAATTCTATCCTCCAACCAAGGACAGGCCAAGACTCAGCCTGAATAGCTTGGTGAGAGGAGAGAGCTTATGTTGAAGGATAATTAAGCTGCAATGTTTGTAATGAAAACTGAAGAGAAGTTTTCCTTAAATTTGGTTTGTGGACAAGTCCTTCTGATAGCTTTAAAGTACCATGAACTCTGCCCAGAGTGTGTTTAAGAGCAAAAGTGCTAAATTATAGATTGAGGATTGGTTGGGATGAATAGAGTATCATAAAACACACAAGTGGTCATAATTCAGGTTATTGGACCAGTGTGGCTTTCACAGTGGAATGCTGCACTTTTCAATTATATCCAGTAAAGCAGAGTGACTGTGTGTGTGTGTATATATATATATATATATATATGTACATCTACACATACATACATATATATATATATATATATACCCTGTGTGTGATAGGTGATCATTACAGCCAAATCTCAGTCTTGTAGCAATGGGGAGGTCCTAGATAGAAAACATGTCTTGGGCAAATGTGGATCTCATTATGCTGTAGTAGGTGAATGATTTTTTCCTTAAACAGATAGCAGAAAAAAAAAAATCTAGGGAGCAGAAGTGCTGTGCAATGGTGTTGGACTACAGTTGTCAGTTTTAAAAAGAGGAAATCCAATAAAAATATTTTCTTTATTATGGCAGGATATTGTTTCCCAAAACAATGCATGGGATACTTTGAAAAGATGAGTATAAAACAACAGAGGAACTTGCAAACAAAAACCCAAACCTATTGGTTTGGCATGAATCAGAATTTTACCTAATCTCTGTTATAATGCTCAAGGTATTCCCAATATTCCTTTTTTCACATGCTTTGTCTGTTGTTTAAAGAAATATACTAGCATTTTGATGTCTGCTTAAAGGAAAAACATTGGTAACCTTTCCATCTGCCTTATTAGGAGTTGCAGACAGAGATATCTATAGCTGTCTATATTAACTGATATAAATAGATTATTTTACTCCAAATTTTCTCCATTTCATAGGAAGCATTTTAATGGAATACTTCAACATATGAGGAAAACACCTGAAAAGTTGTATTTTCCCCCCTTTTCATTTGATTCAGATGGATTAATCTCAGCTTTGCATGTTCAGAACTTACTATCTGGAAATCTTATTTCATAACTGAAATAAAATTTGACCAGCACATATACTAAATTGCATTGATTTCTATTTGTGAAGGAAATTCAGCACTTGTGCTTATTTTCTCAGGTTTTTAGTTATTTCTTATAATCTTTCAAAGTAAAGTAGTATGCTTGAGTGTTTGTTTCATTTGCTACAGAAATGCTGTCCTTACATGTGTAGGTTTTGCTGTGCAATATATACATCAAATCCATTGTTCACATAATGGCATCATAGAATGGTTTGGGTTGGAAGGCTCCTTAAAAATTATCTAGTTCCAACATCCTTGTATTCACCTACTCTGGTCAAGGAAACCTTCTGCTACAACAGAAATTAGAAAACAATAGAAGTATATGGATAAGCATGAGTCATAGTAGGCCTCACTGTATACTCAGTTTAGTAAAATCACTGAGTGGCTCACTTTGATTTTGGGCAAATTTTCCCCACTTGTCAGGTTTTGGTTTTTTTTTCCCCCCTGGAATAACAGTATTCCATAAGGAAGATCTATATGTTCTTTTTGTTGATGAGGAATGAGATAAAGCTTTGATCCAAAGATGGCTGGAATTAAAATAAACACCACAAAAAAGCCCCAAACACAAAAATGGATGTTCAGATGCCAACCATATCAGTTTGCTGGTACTTCAGAGAAACATTTTTCTGCCACATTGCCTTTGCCTTGCACAAAGCTCTTTTTCTTCCTCACAGCAACCAACAAAAACTGCAGGGTGGGGAAAAGGAAGTGGATGGACTGGCAGGGAGAGCCTGTATGACTACACCAATTAAAGGCTTCTGAGTTGCTTTTGACCTGAAATTGTCTGTTGCTGAGTAATGTGATTGGCATTATTTTCTGGATGGATTTTCTCAGGGTAATAAAACAGAGTGAAATAAAGTGTTGGAGTGGTTTCAAAGAGTTCTGCCCATCAAGGAGAGAAAATCTTGGGCATCTCATTTTCTGGCTTGTGACTATGCTTATTTTAATTAGTGCAAAATGAGAATACTATTAATTTGGGAGGTGGAAGGGCAGTGTGCTTTGGGCTCCATGTCCAGAGGACACTTGTCCATAAATTATTAGCTTGTGGGCACAGAGTATGTAGTTTCAGTTTTTAGTGTGCTGCACTCACCCTTGTGACCCCAGGAAAGATATTGTTCCCTTATTGTACCTATGTTTTCCTTTGTGACCCATAAATATGTTCTTATTGAGAAAAAGACTGTGTATGCATATGGTAGTCTGTGAGAGAATGTATCAAGTTAAACAGGGACTGCACTAAAGTTTGGGTGGTTGTTCTCAGGGGTTGAATGTAGGGATAAGCGGTGGTTGCAATTTTATCACAAGATTCAAGATCACACAGTGAATTGGCTGGCTAGAGCCTCCTTGGTATTTTCTTCTGTTTCCTTGTGTCCTTTTTTTTTTTCTCCCCCCCTCACTTAATTAAATTTTGTTCTAGTGTTGATCTATTTTTTCCCTTCATTATTTGCTCATATTGAAGTAATAAATAGCAATTTTCATTAATTACAATTTTTTTCATTATTGAACTAGAATTTAAAGTTATTTTGAGTTTTATTTTAACATAACTGTGTTTTCTGGATTCTGAAGTAAATATGTACCATCTTCTATAAATATTCAAGAGTCATTCTAAAGAGGTACAGATAAAGTCCTTGAGGTCCTTAGGGTATAGGTATGAATACCATGTAAAGGGATAGCACAAATAACTACACATAGTTGGTTCAGATCATAAAGTCATCTTGGAAATCAGATTTGCAGCTGCTTATGCAGAGAAGCAAGAAATGGAAATTATTGTAAGCAAGCTGAAAATACCTGCTGTCAAAATCAGCTTGTCCTGTGATCATCAGGATTACATCCTTCTGCTGCATAATCTGTAGGTTCAGAATTGCTGAATATGATACGTTTCAGTGAAAAATTGGCTATCCTGATCTGTGAAAATGGAAGCTCAAGCTCTGCTTTTATTAACACTTCACCATTTTTATTGTTCTGCCCAGACAGTATCTGGAGGGGAAAAAAAAATCAACACCTAGTGATGCATATAATGCTTCCTGCAATACCTTAACAGTAGGGGGGTTTGCCTCCAGGGTAGGGAGAGAAAAGGGAGGGAATTGCTTGCTCTGAGCTGGAGAAGCAGCGCAGTTGGCTCTGGCAGTGAGGGGGTTGACTGACAGTCTGCAGTGCAGTGGAGTTAGCTGAGCTCCCTATATGGCTGTGGATTAGCTATATGCTAACACTGAGAGCAGGGGAGCAGTACAGAGCGCACAGAGCTGACGGTGGAGGCGATCAGCCTCGGCAGAGCTGACTCCTCAAGAGCCATGGCTGAAGGGGGTGAAGGAGGGGAAGATGAAATACAGTTCCTACGAACTGTGAGTATCTGCTTTTTATAGGTCATGTAGTACATGATTTTGTGCCTCGTGTCTATCTCTTTTCTGTTGTATTAAAAATAAAGTGTGATTTCTGTGCCAGGTTTTGCCAAATGGCAGAATTGATGTAGTCAGTGGATAAAATAAAGCAAGAATAAGAGCTTTAATAGCATCATGCAGTCTCAGTGTGTTCTTCCCTGAATCTGCTCAATAGCCAGTTTGGTATAAGGAGACCTATTTCCGCTGTAATCCCCTGTGTTTGAAGCGTCCTCGTCAACTTTGTACTTGGGTTTCTAAATGTAGCATGCCAAATATGTGACCTCTGAAACTTCTGTCTGGGTTAGATTTCACTGACATTAACAGAAGCTTTGCAAATAGGAGTGCCTTAAAATGATGAATAAACCAAGCAAGCCCCCGATGACCTCTTCTGATAAACATGCACACAGAAGCACACTTGTGTGTAGGGAATACCAACAGATGTTGAAGACGGGGCTCTGCAAATTTTTGGGGTCTTTTCTCTACTTAAAAGAAGCTTATCTTTAAAGGACATAAGCATTTCTTTGGGAAGGGGTGTTAATTAGTGAAATATCCTCCACTTGGTGTAATTTTCTATAAAGAGCCCTCACACCATTCTTTCCTAAAGCTTTAAACAAATCTAGTATGACAACTAATTTGGACTTTTAAGCAAGTAGTGTACCTGCATTAATTTTTGGGAAGAAGATAACATCCTTTTCATGTCTCATCCTGTGTCTCCTTATTTTTACCCTGCATGACTAAGAGTGTGTTGCTGTGTAACTAGCATGGAAAAACTGCTATTAAATGTGTGTATTTCCTCCCTTTTCCAAGCTATCTTTACTCTGCATTTATCACAAATAATGTTCCAGAAACAGGGTCCTCTAGAGTTGATTCAACTTTAAAATGATAAGTCACTAAAATAAAACATGCTAAGTTCCCAAAGTAAGAAATTACAGGATGGATTTGGGAGATGATTTTGTAAGTTATTTACGGGAAATAAAGGTTGGAGTGAGGTGATGGCTGCTGCTGTAAGTTGTTTCGGTGTGATGAAGTGTCATTAGCACTTTTAAGCCTCAGAAAATTTCATGGGGGGCTGGGGGTGGATGGATAATGAAATTTTTTTCCAACATTGTTCCCCTCCACTGCACTTGTCAGAGGTATATATTTTAGCAGACTACTCCAGCCTTTAATCTGAGTCTGGAGCTTTAAATATGTATCCTTCATCCTTTCACGTTCTAGGATGTTGCCTTGACTGAACAGCCATCCTCAGTGATGGAGTGAGAAGCTTTGCCCTTTCATAGGTAGCCTGTGTGTGCTACATGAGATGGCAACTTCTGCTGCTGTGGTACATTTTCATGCTGGACTAACTCTGTTGCGCTTCTTTCCAATGGTAAAAATGAAGTCCTAAATAGAGGTGTGGGCCAAAAATAGAAATAGCAAAAGGGAGACTATGCAGAAGGGCTCCTTCCATGTAGTGCAAGGAAATCTTCTACAGGGGAGAGAATGGACTAGATTTGTCTTGGAAGTTCTAGCTACTTCTTGTCCTAAACAATCATACCAGTTACTGCTGTCTCCTCTCCATTGTAAAGCTTCCTTCACCTGCGTGGGCGAGGGGTGAATTGTTTCTTAGTATACTGAGAAAGGAAACATTTATTAGATACTGAGCGCTACAGTGAGATACACCTTCAGTACTGATTTCTTACAGCTTTTATTTCCGCATAAACAGTGTTTGTGCTTACAAACATAAAGTACAGTAGTCCTTAAGAACTCTTGCAGTGAAACTGTTAATCAATTAGGGTCTTCACTGAATCAAAATATTTTCTGGGAATTTGGATTGCTACTGAATGTTTCCAAGGCTTTTGCAGCTGAATATCCCTTTGAAAATGTTGATATCCATATTTTTATTTTTGAGTCTTTGGAGAGAAGTTATCTATGGTATTTTAGGGTCTTGGGGATAGCTCTTTCTTGTTTAGGTATAAAATAAGATTAGACGTCTTTTGATTCAAAGATATACAGCATTGTTTTTGAAAGAGCAAGAGAATCAATTCTTAAAAAGCTGCTTAAATTATTATTTGCTATCCTAAAGACAAATGTCCTTTGGTCCTCAATTTTTTGTTGGGTATGACTTTTTTGTCTTCCAGGTCTAAGTCACTGTTTAGTTTTGTGCCTCACTTTTATGTTCTCTCCTCATATAAAAGGTCAAGCAGCTTGTTAATGCATGAGGATGAAAACTGTGTTTGCTTCTATGGAGCAGCAGCTTGTGGGCACATTTATAAGGTTTGATGGAAAGCTTTTTACTGTCACTTTCCGTTCCAAAACATTCCTTATATTTGATTAGTTTGGCAGCAGTGGGAATGAGAAACACCTAAAGAACAAATTCCAGAGAGGATAACAACACTGTCATTGTTCTAGTAGTAGTATGTCTTCAGTACTCATTTCAAATATGTCCCAATGCTCGTGTAAAGCCTTTACATGCAATGACAGCATTTCAATGAAGGTGTTATTTATACAGTGTAATTTCTGTTCTGGATTTTTTCCTGACTTGCAAGTTCAGTATGAACATAAATACATAAACACACAGTTTGTCTTACACAGCTACCCTGTTGTGTCTTTGTTATGAAATCTTTGGTGTTTTCTTTCTTGTAATAATGCTTGGAGTTGTTTATCTATTTTTCTAGTTGGTGGCTTCCTTCTGGTTTTGGCTCTGGATATTCAGTGTGTCATATATGCAAGGGAGAAGCAAAGCACTTGTTGCATGTGTTTAATATCCAATACTGCTGTGGTTGTTTCCCATTTGTTTGGATATTTTTCCCATATTGTTTATTTGCTACCCCATCCTAAGGTGTGAATACATGAGAAATCAATGTAGCTGACATTATGCAGTGTTGGTGAGCATTATTAGGTGAGAATACATATGGTGAACTGTGCTGTTTTGAGATAACATACTGAGGGATATAGAAAGAACCTTGTTGCCCTTAATGTGAATGAATGAATGAGTGTAAAGCATTCTCATCTAAGCCTTCCCTAGCTACTGGGAATTTACTGCTATGATGAATTGAAAAAGTCCTCTCCTCTCTGGAAATTATTCACAAGTTCCCACTGCTGCTGAGTCAGTCAAATATGAGGTGGTCTCTGTCTTGAAGCAAAGAGCTTTTGCCTTCTTCCATTAGAAATACCTAAATAATAACTTGCTAACAGTAACAGAGAGCATGGTTGAGGATGGAGGGGGGTGAGGATGCAGGGGGGGTCCCACCCCTGCCCAAAGCACTTTAAATGTAATGAAGCACAGCAAAGTTGTTTGGCATCTTCAGGTCCAGGTTATGGTGGTAACACTAGTTACAAGGTCTATTGCTTTGCTATTTTTCTTGAAATTCATGCTATTAATGGAAAGAGTTTCTCCTTATTTTAATAGAGATACTTTTTTTTTGGGGGGGGTGGGTGGGGGTGGTTTTTTGGTTTTTGTTTTTGAGATGGTTCATTAGTCAACAAAATTCTGCCTCATTTTCTGTAAATCTAAATACTTTTTGTGCTGATATGTCTGGGCTTAAGTGCATGTATGCCTTTGTGCATAAGTCTGTGCATGTGTGATTCTTTCCCCAGCTGGTTACTAGTCCTTCATTTCTGTGAGTGACAAAAGCCTTACCAATTGGTTCTTCTTTAACTTCTGCTCTTTTAACAGCTTCTCTCAAAGACGTAATTTTAAGTGTTCTCATAAACCTCTCCAATCACTATCTAAAAACTTACACATAGGAATGGGAAACTGCTTCCTTCCATAGACTGACTGTAATTATCTATTATGCTTAACGCTGTTGTTACAAAGACCCAGAAAAGAATATTTGGATTTCTTTTTTTCAAGATCTAATCCATATATATATAAATTTACACAATGAGTTTACAGATATTTTTAAGATTGTTTTTGTATAGAATTGCTACTCAGAATCAAGATGATTGAGCAGCTCATACACAAATTTATTTGTGGATACACATTCCTATCTATACTTCTTGAAAATGAGGTCTTCTACTGTTCAGATGTTACAAATGAGATAGGAAGTAATTTGTTTTACATTATGAACTTTCAGGTATAGTGTAAATTAGATTTTCTTTTTTCCCCCCAATAATTTACACTGTTTCCAAATATAAATATAAGAAGTGATTATATCATGCTTCTTAAAAGCTATTTTAAGAGTTGTACTAAATAATTTCAGTTTATCAGGGATCAGTGTGGCATAAAACTAGTTCTTTTTAGATGCTTCTAATACATGTTGTTTCATCAAATCTCTGTTCCTAGTGGTGTATCTCTAGTGGCATAACAAAGAGCATATGAAGTGGAGATGGGAAAATCATTTTTCCCTAATAGTACAACTTTATATCTAATAGTTATGTTATTAACTGCATGCTGATATTCTGTAGCATACATCTCTGTGGCTTGATTCAGTGAAGTACAGATATCTCCTGTAAAATACCCTCCAGACATGTACTTGTAAACTAATATGAGACAAATGAAGAAATACCAAACAATAATGGAAGATATTTTTAGGGAGAAGTCTTTAGCAGTGCTTAATTAGAAACTGGGAAAATATGGAAAATGATCACAGTTAGTTGTGCATGAATTTATCGGAAAGTATGGAAAGGTCTTGAGATAAAATCAGAGGAATCTTCCTGATGCCCTTAAGGGAGATGGCACAAATTCTGTGTGATTTTGAACAGCTGTGTGTATTCCACTGTATTGTTTTCAAATTAATTAGAACATTTTGTCTATTGTCACTGAAATATGCTGCAATTCATGACACAGCAGTTCATTAGTCAGTCAATTCCTTTCAAAAGGGGTAAAAATAAAGAATGTTGTATAAAACTTGAATTGCTTCTGAGAGCTGGTGTGTATTAGTAGTTCAGTTATTTTTGAGTTAAATATTTCTGTATCTGTTTATCTATTTCTATGCATTAAATCTCCCCTTTTTGATCTCATTGCAGTTGTACAGTTGTGTAGCATGTAGCACTCCATACTTCTAAGGCTTTTAAGTAGTACAACAAAAACTATGCTACAAAACAAAAACTACACTGTTTCTTCCTCTCATTAAAAAGTCTTTCAAATAGACTTATATTTTTGCTTCTTAAACTTCAAGCTATCACCATTACAACTAGTGACAAGCACTCTTATTTTCCTTCATTTTCTACCATGGAAATCATACTTAATGTTGTAAATTTGTCCTGAGTTATGTTTCTTAGAACTTATAGTGTCCTCCTTTGTAAATAATGTTCAGTTTATTTTCACTCATTCAACTGCCACTTTTACTTCCTGCATGTGTTCTCAACTTGATGAATATTTTTGCCCAGTTTTTCACTATAGGCAGAACTATTCATGGTCATTCTTTGCTTAGGACTGTTTCCCTGCTGAAAGTAGGATCTTATTGAGGACAGATTTAGAAAATGACCAAATTTCCAGTGCGTCATGTGCTGTGGTACACTGTGTTTATTTTTTATAAAATAAAGAATAAATCTTGTGCAATTAATTGCAACCTCTTTTCAAGCCAGAATTTTAAGCTAATGGTCTACCATAGTATGAAGACAACAGCTGTTGCTTCAGACTATAGTGTGTGTTTTAACCTCCAAACATCTTGGAGTAGTTGCTTGATATCTATATCAGCTTTTAATTTGTAATAATTTCTCATTTGGAATGAAACAAATGTAAAAGTGTATTTTAGGCTCCTGGCATGAAATAGTTCTTTGCTCCATGTGTAGAAGGAAAGGGAAACACTTCAGTAATTTGGTATGTTTAATTTAATGAAAGGTGTTTGAAGTTTATATACAACCCAACTGTAATAAATAATCTGGGAAAAATTCATTTTCAGGGTAATGGTGTATTGGTAGACTACATCAGGTAAAGAGGAGCAGAAAGAGGAAAAGGCAAGTAGAGTTTTTGCAGATAAAACAGTGAACAATGAAGACTTGCATCATGATTATTCAGAGGTGAAGGTGGATTTTTTTCTATCAAATTGAAGGTAGTTGAGGTAGGAATACACTTCCAAAAGATCCTGACATTGGTTTTAGATGGTACATTGTTTGGTTGGTTTCCTTGAGACATTTCTTATGTTTTATTTAGCATGGATCTATAGAATAGGCAGTAATCCTACTTTTTTCTACAAGGGTGTAGATCAGTAAAATTTGGAGATGGATTGTAAACCGATATATAATCATAGTACATGTATGTGTGATAGATATATGGATATATTATTGTATATCATTAAAATAGAATATATGTAATTATATGTAACAAGTTGCACTTTAACAAGCTGCTTCATATTAGACCACTCCACATCAGTCAAAGCAACATGATACTACATGAACATACATCATTATTTTCTATTGCTTCTTTCTACAGCATAAATTTTAAAAATGCTATTTCAAAAAGAAACCAGTGCATGTATTATAATGTTACAAATCCAGTGTATTGTTATAAAATACTTGTGAGATTGAACATATTCATGATTGATTTAACTTCTAGGATAGATCTAACTAACTCCTTGTTAGTTTCTTTTCCTTTTCCTTTTTTTTCTTTTTCCCCAGTTATATTTCAGAGAGTATTTGATCTTGATGCAATTCTGTGGAAATAACATCAAATTTGTTACAGTCAAGCAAAACGCTTCAATCTTGCCTTAGAATGTTAGTGACTGAAAAATCTTTTGATAGGATTTGTGACCATGCAATAATCCTAAATTAATACCCAAGCCTATATTTCCCTATTTCCTCCTAGCCATGCTGGTAGTTGTTGAAGGGATTTGTCTTCTGCTCATGCTCTGCTTTTTGGTGTCTAAATGGGAATGAATATCTTCAGTAATAAACAGTCAATTTGTTAGTGATGCTATGCATTCTTATAGAATGCAGCAAGTAGGTTTTCTGATCTCTAGTCCTATGCCATACTAACTGGCTATGATTCATACTGAAATCCAGCAGTGAATATTGCTTCTTCTCAGTTCCCATGGCAGTGCTGTGACCACACAGCCAAATGCTGCCAGGTGCATTAGCTACACATTCCAAAAATTAAAACAGAGTTGCAAGCACGCAGGAGATGAAAAATAAAGTTGGCATGCAGTTATTTTAAAGTCATTGAATTCAATAAGAGGGCACTAGCTAAAAGTTCTATGTCTCTCGATTTCATACACAAAATGCACATTTTCCCCAATGACACATAGCAACAGTGCAGATATATAACAAGCACAGATGTCTAAAGACAGTAAAATTATCATCTCAATTAATAAAAAACAATTGGTAACACAAATACTTTAAAATATTTAGAAAGAAAACATGAGGTATTAATGTGTGTCTCAATGAATATTTTGGTTTATTTTCTCAATATAGAAGTTTTAAATTTATATTCTTTCTTTAATGTCAAGACAACACCACCAGACCATTTCTTCTGTCTATAACTTAGTAGGATATAGTGGTTTTGGTGCTGGAAGACCTAAAATTATGTACCAGATAATACTTTAAGAGAATGCATGTTCTAATTTCAGAAGATATTTTCCACCTAAATACTTGATGTACTTGGGTAACCTTTGGAAACCGTTTTCTGGAAATTACAGTAATATTCTGAAGTGCAAATGGCAAATATATGACACCTCAGGGTGCATCTAAAGTAGTTCAAGATTGGGATATGCACTGGAATTACAAAAGCCTATAGGGAAGCTGAGATCTACTCCATCTGCTTTTGGTAGTGTCTCGGTTTGAGGCACACAGAGCTGTTGGCTGTCAGTCATGGCACACCTGCTGTCAGTCAACTCAGTCTCCACAGACAGGGCTCAGCTGTAAATAGGAGCTGATGTCCAGTCTGTAACAGCCCTTTTCCAATTCCCCCTTCTGGCACACCACATCTTTGGAGAGGAGTGTCAGCTGCGGTCAGCAGCAGAGACATCAGCAACATAAGGGGAAAGATTCAGTAGTAACATCAAGTTTGTGCCTTCTGCTGGGCTTTTATCCAAATAAGCAAGTGCTAGTTCCTCAGTGAGCTGAGTAGTCAGCACACGCCTGAGCTGTTTTTAGTCCACAGCAAACATCTCTGTCAGTCTTGAGTATTTCAGCTACTTCAGCACTCAACCATGTTCTCCTATACCTTGTGCCAGAAAACCAACTTCCCTTCACACAATTGCAACAATTTGAAATCCCTTCAATAAAAAGTAATACAGAAGAATTGCAGCTTAAATAGGATCTTTTAAAATTACTTATACAAAAACCAGAATTTCAACTTGCAATTTGAAACACCTTTTTAACAGAAGATGTGGAATTAATTTATAGCACTGGAAGTTTAACGTGCTTTTGAACTACATCACCAGTACCACATACAAATGGCAGTACAAGGATCATCAGGCTCAGAATATATACAAGTGCTAATACCACAGATGATTCACTACAATGCTGAAGGCCAAATGACTCCCATTTCCCAAGACTCCATCTGATGTTCATTGACTTCACTGCCTCATCTTCTCTGTATATGGAAAATTCTCAGAAGACCTATACACCTGATGCATATTAAAGACACTTAATGCCAGTAGTTTGTATAATTTGGGAGCTGTCGAAGAATGTATAGAAATATTGATAGTTAGTTTACATTTTGACTAAAAGAAAACGAACCCTCACCTGTCAATATTAAACTCCAAGTTACCAGCCTGTCTTCTCAAGTGCATTTCTGTTGCACTTTTCAAGAGATTAAAATCAAAAGACATGATAGTTAATATGTGGCCAAAGCTAGGAAAATTAGGGTTTAGAATTTGGAAGACCTCAGTCTGATCATGTATATTATGCTTGCATTTGTAGTTAGAAGAGGTAACCTTTATGTGAAAAACATTCAAGGGACAAAAGATTCTTTGCTGCATTCATATTGCCATTACAGGACTAAATGCTAATAGGGATTTATAAGATCTGATTTTCTGATTTGTCTGTGAAAAGTTCATGATGATTGTGTGCCCAACCTTCACAAAAATCTCTGCATTTTTCCTTTATTTTATTAACTACTTTGATATACTAGAACTAATAAGGAGTGAGGTTTTCTAAATGCATAGGAAAATATTAACATTTTTAATTTGCAGACACAAAACCTTTTCTCTAAAAATTGAGTTGTTTCTTAGTTGCTTTTGCAGATCTATTGGAAATCATTGTTTAATTGCTGTATTACCATGTCTGGAAATAGTTGGAGGTAATCTGGTACAGTTGAAGTTACAAGTGGCTGAGGGCAGCTAACACTTTTGATAACTGAATCACCCATGTGTCAACTAAGATGATAGATTTTTAAAAAATTTTTTCATTTTTTGGTCCTTTGTTTCTTCATTTTTTGTTACACAATGTAACAAAAAAACCTTCTAGCTCAAAGTTTTCAAAAATGTCAAGAACTTTCTGTGTACTGTACTGGATCCTATGTGACTGCCTTAAGCAATGTCAAACTAGCCCCATCTTTAACGTAGCCTTTTGTGTGAGTGAATAAAATAGCTGAGTGCTTGAATACCCAGTAGTACCTCAATAATAGCTCTTGAATATAAAGGATAGGTATTCTCACTGGATCACTAATAATTGATTATTTCAGAAGTTTCAATTAAGCCTTGTTAAATCTATCAATTTTAGCAAACTTTCTGCTGTTACAATTGTTTAAAGTTATTCTGTCAATCAGCACCTCTTCCTTCAGTCACTGCGAATACTGATCATCCATATTTGCTTTAGGTATTTGGTTTTATTTAAGATATATTTCATGTGTTTACTGTAGTTTTGCTCAAGATATCCCAAAATCTCTTAGAATTTCTTCCATTAAATAGAATGAGGTAAAATTCTGGATCTTGTACAGGTCCAAAATATTTCCACCTGTACAATTAAGTGACACTGCATCTCATACTGTGCCAGGTACAAAAAGTGTAAAATATTTAGATTCTATGATTATCTTTGATTTTGTATCTAATTAGACCCATAATATTCTCTTCTCATATTTCTCTTAATAAAGATGATGTGTTTAAAGCTTTTTTCTAGTATTTTCATTTCTATTAAAAAGAAGTTGCTTTGTATATGCATAGTAAAAACAACGATAACAGAATTTACAAAAAAAACTTCAATAAGAGGAATATGTTAATATAAATTTTTGCTTTATAATAGAAGGAAAAGTCAGCAACTACTGTGATTCTTTTCAAGACTAATGGTTTTCTAATAGTGATTTTAAGCTGCACTGCAAAGACAAGTTTACTGGACAGAGTTTCACAGAAGGGAATACAACAGTGTTATTCAGTAATACATGGGATTACATCCTTCACCAGTGATGTGAACGTTTTCCCATTGTTGCTTCAGTTTCATGTGTGAAACAGTAAAAGCTTAGTATATCAAAGCTGGCCTGAAGAAGAATCCTTTTGTTCCAGAATACTTTCATTTACATATTTTGCATTTGATCTCCTTTATGCACAAAATGAGCAGTGCTCTGTGGTATGCTTGTATCATTGTGGAAGTTAAGAGCTACTTGATTAGCTAGCCCTAAATAAATGGTAAGGTCCAAAAAAAAAGGAATGGGCTACAATATGTCATATGTTGCAAATGTTGTTTATACAGCCAGATTGTTCTTCCAGTAGAGAAGATACTAATTGCTAAGTTAGTTAATAAAGAGTTTCCCCAAAGAGGAAAAAAATTATATTACCTGCATTTAAAATATATTGATATGAATATATGAAAATATATTGATAATGTTAAAAAAGTCTTCATCAAGGAAGTAAACTTTATCAGAAGGGAAAATGTTTTTCTTACTAAGGCTTTTGTTCATTTTTTGATTTGAAAAGCTGTGATTTGATGAATCATTGTGAATGGCCCAGCTAGCCTAACTGCACATAAGTTACAGAAGCTGTTGCTAATAACCTTTCACTGCTAACAAGAGCATAGTTACTATTTCTTGTCATAGTTGATATTTGCCTGTCACAAGCAACAAGCTGTAATGGTGTATCCACTGGTACCTTGCTATTGAAAAACACCAACTTTGAGAGAAGCTGAGCAAGGCAGTACAAACTCTGTGATTTATTTGCAATTCAGGAAGCTTGGTGGTATGTGGAAGATTCTAGATTCATTTAGAGCATGTAAATTTAATTTCATGGCAGAAGCTGATTTTTGTTAGAAAGATGCTTTTTTTCTACCAGGGATCTTCCCAAGCCAGCTTCTCCCAAGGTTGACCTTAGGCTTAAATAACATCACTGACGAAATAAGGGCCTGTTTATGAAGCTTAACTTGCCAATTAGAGTGGTAATATGACCTTTCTTACCTTTGCCAATATGAAGACCATTTAGAATCCATAAATCACAACATTCTAAAGGGTGAAATGTGCTCACCACAATGTAAAAAGAATGGAGGGGGAGGAGAAATCTGCAAGGAAAAAAAAATGAAGGGTGATATTCTGCTACAGATAGTCCATGACGTCTGTAGAATATTTCTAGTGCTATTTAGAAAATTAATCACATTATTACATAGTTCTAGCATGTGTTAATGTGACTTAACTGTAACCTGATTACTACTTCTATCTTCTCACATCTGTGTCTCTTTTCTTTGTTTTTCCTAAAATAAACTAGACAGAGAGCCAATGATTACATGGGAGTTGATGGAGGATTATCCTGATCTCAGACTACTTCCAGGCAATATGAGTTAACAATTCCCAGTCTCTTTACTTCTGTGCCTCCCTTAAATCCCCAGCACTACTGCTGTAGGGAAGCACCCTATCAGCTGGCAGTGTAATGCAGCTGTATCAGAGCACCAGAACCAGACACCAGCTTCTGTGTACTCTGTTTTCTCGTTCTCTCATTTCTTAAGCCAGGTGTTTTCACAGCAACTTGTTGTTACAATAAAAGTCACAGAGCTATTCCTCTTAAATGAATCTGCAGAGGACAGAGGCAAAGACGCAGTTACTATTTTCTGGAAATGAGGAATGGGACATTGGGAAGAAGTTCTTCACAAAAAGGGTGTTTAGGCATGGGAATGAGCTGCCCAGGGAGGTGGTGGAGTCACCATCCCTGGAGGTGTTTAAGGAAAGACTGGATGTGGCACTTGGTGCCAGGGTCTACTTGACAAGGTGGTGTTTGGTCATAGGCTGGACTCGATGATCTCAACCTAGTTAATTTTGTGATCCTGTAATATTATAGAAACATGGCAAAAGTAGTGAGCTTTCAGCAGTGCTGACTTAGCTCCCATCTGATCATGTCACCATGCAAGTGCAGCTTTCTTTGATTGAGATGGCATCCCAAAAATAGTATATATGTCCTTTTGTTCAAGCAGAGATTTATGTAGTCAGGATTCTTGGTACACATGACCATTGTTTGGGTTTTTCAAGGTTGGTGGTTTGATTATAAGAGAATTTTACATTGATTTGGAAACATTTGGGGATTGGGGTGGGTATA
The DNA here is from genome assembly GCA_013396995.1 of Dicaeum eximium. Lineage (NCBI taxonomy): Eukaryota > Metazoa > Chordata > Aves > Passeriformes > Dicaeidae > Dicaeum > Dicaeum eximium. The sequence goes on from VWZP01000500.1 coordinate 79,893, forward strand.
TACAAGGTGAAAAGCTACAATATTTGCAGAAATGCTGTCTTAGACAATGTTGGACAATATGCTTCTGTCCTAAAATAGAAGTCTTGAAGCAATGGCAGCACCTGCTTCTTCTGAAGTATTTTTTCTCCTGTTACAGTATTCTATATGCATTTTCACTCTGGTTACTCTCTGTCTAGTACATACATAGTTTGCACAGCTCTTGTGACTATTAGCTGTGCTTGAATCATTGGGTGCAGGTCTTGTCTTCAGCTATTCACAAGTTAGGGTAATGTTCATATGTAGAACTTGATAAAATGTAGAGCTATGTGTAAGAGTCAGTTGTTGGTAGTTGCAAGTGGTGAGAGTGTATTTGTTGCTAAATAGTGATTGGAAGGTAAATGTTCTAAATGGGAGAACCTGCAGATGCAGAAAGGGAGAGCTGTTGCACCTGTGGTTCAATTAAAAAACCCAATTGGATATTTAATTTCTATGCCTTTTAAATTAGGATTTGACTCGGCATTAAAGAAGTAGTACAACACTTATGTTGTGATGAGAAGTAGTAATTTCAGCCCAGTTATATAATGACCAAATTTGAAAAAAAAAACTATCTTAAACTGTCTCAAGTGAGCCATGATTAAAACCCATGGTTTAGCCTAATTAATGTGCTTTGAAGAACTCTCTTAATGTTTGCAGCTGTTATTCAAACTGGAGTTTTAACCTAAGTAAGCAAAATAGTACCTGTGATATAACAAAAATGTACAGACTATCTGGGCTAAAGAAACTCCTTGTTTTGCCTTTTTTTGAATATTTGACTAGTTTTGTTTTTTATTCCATTTCACCCAGATAATGGCTAGGATCTACTTGTGTACAAATGCAGGAAAACAGTGAATTCTTTGACAAAATGGATGTGTGGATGGACAGGCTGCAGATGAGTGTACAAGGAATGGTCACTATGAACAGGAGTCATCACATATTTTAAATATTACACTGCAAAATTAATGTGTTAAATAAAAGTTAAATGAAACAGATGAAACCAAAAGAGCAAACAAACTAACACTCAAATCAGAAAATGCTAGTGCAGGGAATTTACATCTGTGGGAAATGATAGATGATTCCCCAATCAAAATCTAAAACAAACCCCTAACCTGAATGTTTTGTAGATGGGCATTTGTGATTAGTACCACAAACTTAACAGAAATGGAATTTGCTTGACTGAAGGGATGGCATTCAAAGCAAGTGTTGCAAAATGTGGAATATCCCCTTAAGAAAGGATGTTCTTTGATGTTTGATCTTTGTATGCTTTCAAGTCTAATCAACAAGAAGGGAGATTTAATCTGTGAAACAGAGAGCAGCTAACAAGCAAGCTCCAAGTGATGTCCTTAGTTAGGAACACAAAATACTTGTTGGTAGAATTGCCTTGTTAAGGTACAGAGCTGGACATGCTTCAGCAATCTCAGACCTAGCAGGAGGTTAACAAGGCTTGGGAAGTAGGATGCCCATGAAAATGGACACAAAGAATGCAGAATTTACAGACCACCTGGCAGGGCTCCCAAGATAAGGAAGAAACCAATAAACCCAACCCAGCAACTGTGCTGAGATCAGCTCCAACTGCCTGAAAGGCAATTCCAGCAGGGGGAGATTGTGACCACTGGAACAAGAAACACACCAACTCAAAAAAAGAGAAAGCCTGAGCATGTGGAGTAATCAGAGTGGGAGATGAATCATTAACCAACATAAGACAGAATACTAATAAACAAGAGAAATGCAACTTGTAGTCAATGAACACGAATNCAATAAACCCAACCCAGCAACTGTGCTGAGATCAGCTCCAACTGCCTGAAAGGCAATTCCAGCAGGGGGAGATTGTGACCACTGGAACAAGAAACACACCAACTCAAAAAAAGAGAAAGCCTGAGCATGTGGAGTAATCAGAGTGGGAGATGAATCATTAACCAACATAAGACAGAATACTAATAAACAAGAGAAATGCAACTTGTAGTCAATGAACACGAATTCCTTAGTTTGCTAAAATGTACAGATAGTAAATTTTTTTAATAGTTGCTATGCTTGATTTGTGCAATACCACCAGACACCGAGGCTTGCACAGCTCTGAAATAAATAATCAATGTCTTTCTTTATTGTGTAAACATTGGCTTGTTGCATATCAGAAAATTAATCTGATTTTTGTGGACAACAGAAGGGTGAGTTGTAAAAGAAACAACTGGGATGGGATGAGAAGGAAAAGACTAAGGTGCAATTATCCCACAGGGATGGATTTCTTTTCTTTGACAAGAAGGCTAGCAATATCATAATGAGAAAAGAAAGGAAATATGGGGATGGAGTTGACTAGGGAGACAAAGAATATTTATATTCAGTCACTGTGAGTACTCATTAGTAGTGAAAATTCTCAAGGAGAGACTGACACACCAGTTGATACTCATCTCCCCTTTAGCTCTGCCTGAGGGTGTAAAAAACAGAGTGAGAACAGCTGTCCTTCTGTCTCTTGTTTGACATCATGGGAAATATTGCAGAATTCTAAGAAATTACAGGCTTTTTATTAATTTTTTATGCATGACTTGTCAAAATTGTGGGTCTTACCAGGAGTTTGCTTGCTCTTAATGGAAAATTAGTGATAGGTGCTTTTCTTCTTCAGCTTCAAAGTGGAATGTACATTCAGTAATAAGCAAGGCTGTATTTTCTTAAATATGGAATGAATACAACAAACAATAAAGACACTTTGCTGATAAGGCTGAAATGTCATTTCTTTGTCATTATTCCTCAAAGACCATCTGCAAAGGCTCTTCTTCAGACTTGTTAATACTTAGACTTTCCAGTCTTTTTGTTTGCCTTATTTTTACCACATAGCATCCATCTGAATTATCTTTTCTCAAATTAGTCTTGCATTTGCTTTTAGTTAAGGGAGAAACATTTATTTATGTGTCACAAGAACTGAGGACTGGGAAGAAATTTTTGAGCCATTGAATCCATTTTGAACTGAAATTCTGTTTTAGAGCTAATTATAATTTTCTCCTGCTGCTTTTATCAAGGTACCAATCCACTAATCTAGTAATCATCCTTCATTTTTTCAGCTTAAATATTTTTATGTATTTATAGATTTTTCATGTGTCCCAACTGTAATTTATCACTATATTTATAAAGAAAAATTATATTCCCTCTCCAGTTTGTCTTTTCTGGAATAAGTAAACTGAGTTTGGAAACAGTCCCTGGCCTGCCAAGGTATTTCTGGCAAGATTCTGGTAGGTACAGGCAGTATATTTCCTAGACCCATGCTGAGTGTGGTCTCCTGTCAGTGCAATCTTTCTGAACTGTCTAGGAGAAACTGGTGAAATATCAGGTGCTCAGGTAAGTCATGAGTCTTTATTTACATTGGCATGAGTCAAAGAGGACTGTAAGATTGCTTTTCATGCTCTTATGAGTGTTTTTTCCAGTATCAAATTTTAGTTTTGAAGGAAATTTTATTTTAATTCAGAAAGAAGTAGTTCCAGAAATATGCTTTCTTCTTATAGCACCGTAAGAAAGAACCATAGAAACCTCAAGGTTGAAAAAGACCTTTAAGATTGAGTCTAGACATTAAGATAGAAAAGCTGCGTGCAATACTAAACCATGTTCCCATCTATGAGCCTTTTAAATACACCCAGGTGTGGTGTCACCATCACTTCCACAGGCAACATGTTTCTATGCTTGACGAACATTTCAGTGAAGAAATTCTTCCTGATATTCAATCTAAACTTGTATTGGTGCATCTTGAGGCCTCTTCCTCTTGCTCTGTTGCTTGCTGCTTGGGAGAAGAGACTGATTCCCACCCCAGCCTCCTTTCAAGGCGCTGCAGAGGGTAGTAAGTTCTCCCCTGAAACTCATGCTCTCCAGGCTAAACAACACCAACTTCCTCATCCACACCTCTAGTCCTTTCACCACCTTTTTGCCCTTCTCTGGACATGCTCCGGCACCTCAGTGTCTTTCTTGTAGTGAGAGGCTCAAAAGTAAACACAGATTTCAAGGTGCAGCCTCACCAGTGCNATCTAAACTTGTATTGGTGCATCTTGAGGCCTCTTCCTCTTGCTCTGTTGCTTGCTGCTTGGGAGAAGAGACTGATTCCCACCCCAGCCTCCTTTCAAGGCGCTGCAGAGGGTAGTAAGTTCTCCCCTGAAACTCATTCTCTCCAGGCTAAACAACACCAACTTCCTCATCCACACCTCTAGTCCTTTCACCACCTTTTTGCCCTTCTCTGGACATGCTCCGGCACCTCAGTGTCTTTCTTGTAGTGAGAGGCTCAAAAGTAAACACAGATTTCAAGGTGCAGCCTCACCAGTGCCAAGCACAGGGGGATGATCCTGCTGGCCACACTATTTCTGATACAAGCCACGATGCCATTGACTGTCTTGGCTCTCTCAGCACACTGTCAGATCATGTTCAGTCAGCTGTTGACCANTCATTCTCTCCAGGCTAAACAACACCAACTTCCTCATCCACACCTCTAGTCCTTTCACCACCTTTTTGCCCTTCTCTGGACATGCTCCGGCACCTCAGTGTCTTTCTTGTAGTGAGAGGCTCAAAAGTAAACACAGATTTCAAGGTGCAGCCTCACCAGTGCCAAGCACAGGGGGATGATCCTGCTGGCCACACTATTTCTGATACAAGCCACGATGCCATTGACTGTCTTGGCTCTCTCAGCACACTGTCAGATCATGTTCAGTCAGCTGTTGACCAACTCCCCCAGGTCCTTTTCCACAGGCAGCTTTCCAGCCTCTCTTCCCCAAGCAGTTTGTTAACAGATTACGTGTTACCCCTGAATGACTTAGTTCTTCTAACAGGATTTACTCACCCACCTTAATATTTTATAAGGCACAGGACTTCATCAGAAGTGTGCCCTCTGAGACAGAATCAGCCAGAGAAAGAGTGCTGAGCCAGAAGGAAAAATTCAGGAATAGCACTGTAGTTTTCTATAAACCAAAATTCTAAACCAGGCTTACAGTTGTAGCTGGAATTCTGTTCACTCAGAGAACTACCCTCAATGAGTAGGAATGGCATTCCTGATGGTTGAGTTTATGAAGAATCAAGTGTGATAACCCTAGTATTAATGGATTGTGCTCAGGAAGCCCATGGTGAAAACTTGTATCCAAGCTGGCACATGCAATTAGTGTGCATTAGAGTAGAACTAGAGCTAACTGCTATACTTCAACAGACATTAGAATAGTTTATTTTTAAAATTACTTAAAATCTTGACTATGTCCTTATTACCATGGCTTTAGAGCACCTCTTTTTTTGGAGCATGCATTAATTAGGTCTGAGACAAAATACAAACACATTCACAAAATTTGGTGTTATGCCCAGCTACTGAGAGATAATTTTTATAGCAGTAATCCTCTCAGATATGGAATGCCTTTACATAATCAAATTCAAGAGAAGAAATGCAGTTCCTACAAAGAAGGGGAAAGATTAAAGTCAGCATTCTTTTGTGGTTTTTATTGTTTGGTTGTTGAGGTTTTTTTACATTCACAATTAAACCAAGCCCCACAGTTCACTTGGAACCATTGTTGATAATAAGGAAGTGCATTAATATGGGGAAGTCTTCCATTGCCCAAGAAACTTACCTGCAGTTCTCAGCCAAAGATTTCTAAATTAGAAAGGCTATGACTGAAATAGTCAGTAAAAGCCTATAAAAATCCTTCCCTTGAGCATCCACTTGCAGGTAGAATTTAAGTGACCTAATTAAGACTGAAAGTGATGCAGTGTCATTTATTTGTCTGCCTATGTGCTTCCAACAAATGTTTCAAAATGCTATAATTTTTTTCTGTGGGAGTCTTAGCTCCATGGTAACCATATCCAGTTTAACTCTTTAGGAATCTTATCCCTGCAGAGAAATCTTCTTATTAATGTTAAATGTACTCCAGTTTCCTTTTAACTCTCTTCCTTTCCTTCCTAACTTCCTCCAAGCAAGGTTTTAAGTGTGGATGCAACTGATCCTCTGGTGTAGGATGACATCACTTCAGAATAATTCCTCATGTTTTCCTCATGAGCAAGAAGAGAAATACAGAAAAAGAATTACTTTGTTAGGGCAAAGTAATACTAAATGATGAGTCAGACTGTAGTCTCACAATTTTCAGGAGCAGTACCATTGCCACGTTTGAAGTTCAGGATGTGAGAAACAAAGTATTATGAATATGTAAATATTCTTGCATGAATTTATGATGAAATAATTGACCTTTAGAAAAGAAACAATGCTGTGACAGATATGTTTTGTAAGTTACATAGGAATGCCTGTTCTCTTTCTTAGCATAAGATAAATTTTGAAGGGAAAAGGTGACAAATTCTTGTGAATCAGATTGAAGCAAAAGCCTCACGTTCAGAAAGTGTAAAATACACTAGAGAATATAGGTTTTCTAATAAGAAATGTAAAAGGGTTTTGCAAGGAGTTCTACGCTCCACCCTAGTACAAGAGATATAAAGTAACCTCTGTACATTTGAAGATTATGAGGAAGTTTCTAGAACGGTTTTAAGATAACTGATTTAGATTTGAATGGTAATTTGTGGAGTGTACAAGGAGGGGGAAGGTTGTTTATGAATACTGACCACTTTCCTCAAAGTTATGGTGCTCATTTTAAACTGCAGTGACATATCAGAAGCTATACTGCTGATTTGACTGCTTCTGAAATAATTTGATCCTAAACTTAATGATTTGTTTTTGTGGATTTCAGTTATTTGCAGACAGCTGTCCGTGTATAACCAGGAAGAGAAAGTTCTGTCTCATGCTGAAGTCTGATATCTGGTGCATACTGAATGTAGATTTTATTGTTTTTCTTTCTATATATCTGTTCTCTCTTAAGCAGAAATCAAGTGGTGACAGTCTAAGAGGACATTAAATTGATCTCACATTAGTCCTTCTGGTTACACTTTCATTTGACTTTCACTGTATTATTACTTAGTCATTATAATGAATCCATACTGAAATCCTGGCAACTTGCCTGAGACCTTCACGTCCTTCTGTTGAAATAAACTCTATGCTGCTATTCTGATAGGAGTCACAATAGATGGTATATTTTTTGTAGTATTTGTTGTTAAGAATTAATTTTTTCTTGTTAGTCAAAGACAGAGCTATAAAAAATGGCATAGCTTGAAAACTGCACACATTTCATTATAGCTGAAATTGTTTTGTTGTTTGCTTGCATCACCAGTCTTTAATGGTACTACATGTAGTACTCTGGATACTGCATCTTTAAAATATGTCCCACTTGAGTTTCCCTGGGTCTTACTAAACTCACAAAAAATTATTTATTTGGATTATTGGTTGTCTTTGCTTCATGTTACTTTGAACATACTCGGAGAGCATGAATTGCCCTCCTAGTTGAAACTCTAAGTTAGGAAAACATAAAATTCTATGCCCCTTGGAGCTGTGGCATTAACTATTTGCTAATGAAGTGAAATTAGTTAAAAGCCCCACCAGACAAACTGTACAAACTGATGGGCAGAATAGGAGTCTCCACTCTCTTCTGTTTGTCAGAAATAGCTCATTTGAGGGAAGGTGTAATTGCAGTACCAGGACCAGGGATATATACATCTACTTAACAGTTAAAATGTAAATACAATGTATATTACACTCTCTGAGGCCTTCACTGACCAAAAAAAGTGTAGGTTAATTTCACAGAATTGAGCCATGCTTCTGTTTTTTTCAGGATCTTGCTTTGTTAAAGTAACTAAAATATTTTTGTCCCAAATACTCAAAGTGCTCAACCATGTTCCTTTCTGAAGTGATGAGATACATATTTGAATTTGATTTTTAAATTTCCTTTATATTTTTAGTATAAGCTTTTGTTAAGCAGATCTCATTGGCTAAAAAATGAACATAATCAGAAATTGCTTCTCTGCCACTGTGATTAATCTTTATCTAGGCTTTTATCAGTGTGAGAAATTCATGTCTAATGCATGTAAAAACAAAACAGGTAACTTCTACTCTTCAATGGGGCAAAATATCTTTTGTAAATATTTTCAGGCATACAGGAAGGAAACTGGGACCAGCAGTTTTATTAGCTTCCTTTTTTGCAGTACTAACAAGTTGACTTGTTCTTTATATCCCCAAATTCTATATCTCTTACACTGGCATACTAGAATTAATGATTTTTAAGTTTTCTGAGCCAATAATTTAATTTAAAATTGAGGTTATTAGAACCTCAAAGAAGAAGAGGGAAGAAAAGTAGAACATGAAGTCTTCTGAGTATTAATTTTGGAATTGTCTTTAAGAAACCCAAAACATCTGTAAGAGATGCTGCCTAAGATAGTTTTGGGTTTTTTAAATGGTTGAAGCACAAAGTTTATATTCAATTTAGCTACATTTCTATTTCTCCTATCTCAGATAACACATAATCCACAATAGATTTGCAAATCACCTCTCTTCCTGTCTCCACTGACTTTCTAATTCAGAGCAGAAAATTCAGTTCACTTATCCATATGTATTTTTTCAGGTGTTTTTTTTTTGTTTTTTTTTTTTT
>VWZP01000500.1:88401-115470 GCA_013396995.1 Dicaeum eximium
TTTTTTTGGCAGTTGTGGTGTTTGGATTTTGTTTTTATATGTAGTTACATCAAAGAGTTATAATTTCAGAACAACATTTGATTATGTTTGGTGTGCTTGAATCTCAGACTACAGATGGTCTTAATTCAAAAATTCAGTCTTTCACATCTGTCTGGTAAATAGCTCTTGTGACATTAATCAAACTTTTTATGATAAAATTTAATATAATGCAAATACCGTCATTATATTGTTTATTAAATTCACTGTCTTGAATATTTATTATCAGTTTATTTATTTATTTGTCTGTGTTTTTTTTCAAATTTTCTGTGAAAGCCAAGAGGAGACTGATGTCTGAAATATATTACCTGGAAGATAGAAAGCAGAAAAGAGAACATTAGCATGCTTGACCAATGCCAACACAGAAAAGAGATTTAGTAATAAAAATGACGAAAAGTCATAAAAATTGACTCAAGTAATATACTTACTCAGAAAAAAGCACTGGCACTAAAATATGAGATTAGCACTGACACTGTGGACACACATATAGTTATGTACATTTGATAACAAAGAGCAGAAAAGTGCCAACAAAGCCACTGAATTTGTGCTCTTAGGCAAGTAAAAGAAATCTAAGTAAAATGTATTGTGAAACCTCTGCAAGGGAGACAAAGAGAAACAGGAGCTTGTAGGAACAAGAGAGGCAGGAATATCTTCAAATGCAAAGCACTACAGACCTCTATAATTGCCAAGTTGTTTCATCATATTGAGAACAGCCAGTTCACTTCTGTGGTGTTAAGGTCGAAATGTTTAATAAAAACTCTTAGAGGAAGCACTTATTTCAGGATATGGGGTTTATTTTAAGTTCTCAGTATATGTTATTCAGTGCAGAGTGAAAGCTATATTGGGATAAAGTGTTTTATACTTTTATTTTTAAGTGGAGGTTATCAAGAAGGCGATCCCATGAAGGCTGCTGAAGTCACGAATGACTGCTTGCTCTGGATGTGTTAAGGTTTGTGGAATATAAGGTTTTTTTCCCAGATGTAAGGCTTAGAATAGGTCTATGTGAACAAATTATCTGTGAATAATCTTAAAAATCATAAAATATTCACATATGTAGAATACTGGAACTGTAGATTGTACTTTTACTAATGGTGTAGTCTCCCTGAAGAATGCTTCACTAAAAATGTAGTCAGGTATTTTAAGTGCCTTCAGGCTAAGAAACCTAAATGCCAACTTTTTATTATGTCCTAAATGATTTCCAGTTAATGCAATACATTTAAAAATAAGTGCTATTTTAGAAATTTGAGTCAGTTATTTCTATAAATGACATAATCACCATGAGATTATAGTGCTAGCTGTAGCAGAGGACTTTGTAGTTACTTAAATATTTTGTCTTTTGTAACTGAAGAATGTTATTCCTTTAATATAAAAGTAGTTTTGTTTGGAGTTATTAAATAATTCTCAAATTATTATATTCAGAAAACTTTCTCTTACAACTCCTCTAGCATGCACTAGAACCATCGAAGACTTTTTTATACTTGATTTCAAACCAGTGAAAAAACAGTCATGTGAAATCCAATGTCCCAGCTACTGTGAGACAGGTTTGGAAAATTAGAGAGTCTCTGTTAGCAAGTTATATCAGGCTTGCATTACAAGATTAGTGTATCTTTCCAACATTCACATTATATCTTTCCAACACTCACAGCTCCACTTTGTTCATATTGATTTTTACATATAAATCCATGTCCAACCTTCCAAGAACTTACACAAATATTTATTGCCTGTGTGACTGTGTAAACCTTTTTGAATTTTTCTGTATATAAAACACAGCTTCTCTAATTTTCTCAGTAAAAGCTGCAAAGCTTTGGCAACAATTTTATGACAACACTTGTTGTTTGCAGGAAAAAGCTTTTTTCCGTGTTTGACCTTATAAATTACTACATAATATGGAGCTTCATGCACAAAACTACTGCTTTCTCAGCTTTGTTCTGATTTCTCATATGAAAACTTGCTAATAAAATTAGGTTTATATTAAAATAATGTAGCAGTGTATTGGCTAGTGGATATACCAGTTATTCTTGCAGTATAACCAGAAATGCTTAGAGGTTTTTGCATATATATACTGCACAGGAGTTCCACTACAGGCAGGGAAAAGGCTCAGTTTTGCACCACATGACAATCATCAAGCCTGTGATTGGTTTCTCTGTGAGTCAGCAAAACCTGTCCTTCATCATGTGATGAAGATATTTGATGTCCTGTCATCACACACCATAGTGTCTCAACTCAGTTGTTGAGAAAATATTAAGAGCTAGGAAGTAATAGTATAACAGCCTCTTTAAAGTATTCCTAATTACTCTTGGTATCTACAAATCAACTCTGCTTTTTTTGAGAACTGGATTTATAACTTATTTTATTTATTGTTTGTTGTTATGTCAGTGCAGGCTATTTGTACACTTGTATATAGTCTAAAGTGTGTTATAATACTATGTAAAGCAACCTATGTGGCTTCTTGTCTAGGTGCTGTGAGTGCTTACTTTTTTCTGAAATACTTCTTAGACTCAATTATTTGTGTGCTGGAAATGCATGGAGTGAAACAGCTTGGTGATACAAGCCCTTCAAATTTAATTGAACCCATGGCTCGTGCTATATATTTACTGAAATAACTGCTTATGAACTTTTTTTTTAAAATCCCATTCTACTTTGCTGCCTGTCAAGTTCTGTTACCTGATTTTCTGCTTCTATTTTATTTCTGATAAATTGAGATGGAATTTCACATTTTTCTTCAATTCTCTTTAGATGGGAAGAAATTAGAATCACAGAATTGAGGCAGAATCCTCAATCTGAAGATCTCGCTAAAGAAGGAGAGAGAGGCTAGAAAGTTCCAGTGTGGCAAATGGCTTGATGAAGGAGATAGATATGTAGCTTTTGAGATAAAATAAAGGTGCTGCTCTATTGCAAATACATCATATTTACCCATTTGTGTTTCCCATGCAAAATAAGAGGTAAGAGATGAGAGAGGTGGAAACAAAGACCCTGCTAATCATTAGGGGGCTGTATAATAAGGTAGAAGAAAGCACAGTGGCAGAGAAGTAGAAAAACTAGAGCATTTTGTCCCTTTTGACATCTGGGCTGGAGAAGGAGGCAGAGAAGAGGTGGTAAAAGTCACCATTCCTGGCATTCTTTGTCACTGGTGACCATGACACAGGCTGTTTTGGCTTGGATCTGTTTGTATGCCATGGGGGTCTTTTACTGGTGTCTGCCTCTCAAAGAGATGCTCTCAGACTCCTGTAGGCAAGCTGATCTCAGCTTGTGGGAGACAAGTCTCTAACCTGCTACATTTCTACATTCTGCTGATCCTGACAACCTGTGATCAAACAATTATCTTTAACATATGTGATGTGAATTCTGAGTGGAATATATGTGATGGCATACCTCGAAGAACAGACCTAATGCAGGGGCAAAGGGATATTTGTCTTTTGATTACAAATAAAGAATAGATCAATTAAATTGATGGAGCCCTGTTAGCACCTACCTGGTACAGACCACGGTTATATTTTTTTCAGTAGACACTCAGTTTAGTAACAGACCAACATTTTGTCATGCTTAAAAAAGAGTTTATAGCACTATTGTATATTAAATCTTGCACATTTGTTTATATGCAGCACTGGGCCTGGCTGGGATATTTGACAACTATCAAACCACAAAACTGACACTGATTTAAAGTTTATATTGGCTTCTTTCCTTGTATTCTTTAAAAAAAATGTTTACGGTTGTGGTTTTTTTAGCTGGGTATGAAATTTTCAAGCAAGCTGTGTCTGCATCGAGAAAGAGAGTTTACATCTTAAAAACAGTATCTGGGCATTTGGCATGCCCATACATATCAGAAGTAGCCAGAACTCCCCTTCAACTGAAATAGACACATTGGGTGTGGGGTAGAGAAGGCAGATAGAATACACAAACAGAGAGAAGTGGTTATAAGATTGATGTGCTAGATGAAGAGTGAAGAAAATCAATATATGACAAAGACTCTGGTGGCAAATGATGCAAGGAATGGACATGAGAGATGTGCAAAATTGACAAAGAGGACCTGATAGCTGGGCTAGCTAAGTTCGACTTTTTGAAAGTGTTCTTTTAGGATCTTCATGTCTAAGTACAACTGTGAGGAACACATTTTATTCACTAAGATTTTGCTGCTTCTGTATAGGAATTCTGTCAGGTAGATTCCAGTGAATCTTCAGAGATCCCTTTTGTAATTGCCATTAAAATAAAGATTGGTAAAAAATGATTGGTATTGGCTTAAAGTTGATCTTCTGTGAACATCTGTGAACATGCTCTTTGCAACTAGTGATGCAACCTTTTGAAAGTGGTAAAGGTGACTGAAGACTGTAATGATGCAGAAAACTTTATCTAGAACTAGAAGAATCCTTCAAGAGTGTTATTGTTCACATAAGCATATTTCCCTTTAGTGAACATGGGTCAAAATACAACAATAAATTGGTTATGTAGGAGCTTCAGATATCTTTGAGCCCTGTACTAATGAATACAGATTAGGTACAGAAGATACAGAACCAAGATTGTAGAATTCAGGCTTTTGCTAATTTTGGGTGTAGTGGGTTGTAAGTTTCCTATTATTCTAGCCAGTTTTAGTTTGAGCTAAGATTCAAACTCTGTTTAAGATGGAGGAGAGAGTGTGAGACACTTGAATGTGGCAGAGAGCCTTTTTTAACTCTGATGACAGTATAAAGCACTTGGTAGTTAACATCATTGTTCTCATACAAGCCTTTCTCCAAGTATATAACACCTCCCAAACCTCAGCATATAACCTTTTTAGGACACTAAAACAACTGTTCTGCAAAGAGGTCTGAAATATTTGCATGTGGAAAAATGTTACTTGAAATAGCTTTTTCTCTCTTGCTATAATTAAAATAATGTCAGCATTCTCCTCTAAACATTTTAAAAAAGGATAATGAGTGGTGCCTTTGCAGTGCAACTGCCTTCTCTGCAGTATAAGAATATGTAATTTATTTACAGTATATGTAAAAATAATATAGGATCTGACAGCATTAGTAAACCATAGATGCACATAAAGTAGGAAATCTGCCTCACTGTAAAATGTGGTTTTATAGGTACATGATATTTGTAAAGTATTTAGTAATGATTATGAGATAAAGCTTTAAGTCCCCTTTTATGAGTTCTCCTATAGAACTACAGAGAAGTAATCATTAAGGATGATCAGTATCTTCACAATCTTTTTTGAACAAAAGTTCAGAAGTATGTTTCTAATACGTTTCATTCACTTAATTGTCAAAAGTGTCTGTATTCTAATTAGGGGTTTCATGATTTTAACATTCAGCCTGATATATTTATTATGCATTTGTTGGCTGTGTTTATGATTCAATTATTTGGCTCTTATCTCTGTGAAGGAAATGTTATTCCTAGCAATTAACTGAGGCTTATCCTTAGGGTTTTATCAGAACAACCACACTCGAGAGATGTCATTGTCATGCTGCTGAAGGTGACTGAAGATACTGTGTAGCCTACTTTCAGTTTCATGGGTGGCCTTTTCTCACTTGAAATAATTACTAAAAACTGATAAGGCTTTTTGTTATTGTAGGCTCAGTCAAAACATACTTAAGCACTGTACACTTGCATTGTACACTTTCTTAGGCAGCCTGATGAAAGGTGTGTACATGAGGGCTAAACTGCCCCAAGCATGCCTGTAATTTTCTTAGTGCATTTAATTATCTTGGTGTTATCATTTAAAGAGGACATATCTTTGCATGCTCATTTAGTTTAAGCAGTCAAGTAAGGGTGGAAGATTTTCTGTGCTTGTTATCCTACTGCTCTCTCTATCTGCCTAAAAATCTTGTCTGAGGAGAAAGAGATGTTCCAAAAGATCTCCAATAGACAGCCAGGTTTTACCACCATGCATACAGACATACATGCAAAATTTGATTAGAATTTGCATTGTAACAAATAGGTTCAATTCTATCTTTGTATTGTGGCTCTATGACAGTTTCTTGCAGATGTTGAAAAACAGTTTGTAAGGCAGAGTGCATTATTGACTACAGAGAATGAAGGATGATTTCATGGGGCTTGCTGACATATCAAATAATTTCTACCTGGTTAATATCACAGTAATAACTTCTGTGACTGTAGATTGCATAATTTTGGAGTGTGTACGGGGTTTGGGTTTTTTGTGGTTTTGGGGTTATTTTTTTTAGCATTTTAATGTACTTTCATTGTTGTGTCATGGTTTTAGTTTTGGCTGCCAATAATGAATACTTTGTATTCATGCTAGATCGAAATATCAATGTTAACAAACTAACATGACATTCTGAATCTGATTCAAGATCAATTCAGAGCCCCCTGAGTCCCAAAATAATTTGAAGTAAAATATTCACTCGTTCTCATCCTTTAAAAAGCACTTTACAGATTACACTATATGAACAGGACTTGATACAAAACTGTAAGTGTTTTCTGTCCAGAAGATTTCCCACCCATTCCCCAAATAACAGGAGTAGAAAATATCATGGCTCCCGATTTTCCCACAAATAGGCTAGAGGCAGGAAATTAAGATCCAGGTTCAGATTTTCAGGAACTTTGTGTAAGGGATCCAAGTTAAGTGGCCCTCAACAAGAGTGTTAAGGCAAAAATCTGTCTTCACTTCCTTAATATTTGTATCTGACACACATAGTGTGTGCCATCAAGCCTTCATTTTTGATGCTTGAATGAATGAACTCACTCAAATTTCTGTGCCTTACTACCAAAGAAAAAAAAGTAATATACTAATTTCATTTTGAGGTTTTGTGGGGTTTGAAATTAATAAATTTGCCTATATTGTTTATTTAATCTTGAATGAGCATCTAAAAACCTCAAAAAACTCCATGATTGCAAAAATCCAGAGGTGGTAAAGTCTAGGTTAGGATGGGAATGGTAGAAATGATAGCAGAATGTGGATGTGCAGATCTTATTTAAAAAAAAAAAAGGAACAAATCTGATACACTAATTTTAAAGATCTATGCTTTGGACTTCATCCTAATGATTACTGGACTTTTACAGAAGTAACAGGTATTCTTTTCTACTGCATTCTATGATACAATTTATAGTAATCTTCAACATCCTGGCTTTCCTATGGATCCAAGGTGATAATTAGAGATTGTGTTTATATGGAGACAATAAGAAGTTTGTAGCAGAGACAGAATATTTATTAATCCAGGATAAGCTACAAAGGAAGCAAGTACCAGATTTTACAGGAGGTGGTGCCAGGTGAATTAGTTTGAAGAGATTTTCCTCTATGCTACTGTTTCCTAACTGTGATTTATTTAAGACCTGCACTAGTTGCTCTAGTCATTTATTTCCAAGTTTCTGGTCTTGTCTGGACACAGCTATACAAAATCTCATCCATTCTCTAACTTCAGACACCTGATTTGTCACTGAATTAATTTTTAATCTGATTTCTTAAAATTATTCTATCAAAATCAGAACATTTAATTATCTTTCTATATTTCATTTCAATTCAAAGTCTCTCTGTTCTTCTTATGTAACTCACGATGAAGAGAAGGTCTAGCAGATGCACTCTAAATCTTTGCCTATCTCACTGTTTGAAGTATGAGTGGAATTGATGTAACTTAGATCATTAATCTACCCAGTGGTAATAAAAATAGAATGAGAGGTTTTGCTGGATATGCTTTGCAGGTTTAGATTAACAGAAAGTTACAAGTTTTGTGTGAAGAAAAATGTGGTTCTAGATTTGGGAAAAAAAAAAAAAAAAGAAAGTCACTGAATACTTGAATATTCATATCTCTAGTAATTTTCTTTCCCCAGATGAGTTTTGTAGACATGAACATTTTGAAATATTGGATGTCAGGCAGTAGTTTCTGTGGCAGAAACTCACAGTGGGAATATAACAGTTTCCCTGTAAGGCAGTTTGAAGTGGTGATAGATTTTATAACTTCGTAATTTCCTTTTTCTTCAGATGTCAAGAGAGAGATGAATCCAACTTAGCATATGTGCAAGCATAAAATCGGCCTCAGTATTCATGACAAGAAAATCTAATTTAGCTCTTAGTGATAACTAAAGTTTCATGGAAGCAGGCAGTTCAGGCACACAGTAATTTGTAAACGTGAGGAAGAAAATTTGTTACTCTGCAAGAGGGTCTGCATTTGAAACAGGATATCAGAAATAAGAATTTATTCTATTTCCTTGCTTACATCTGTGTGCTGTATTTGCATTGGCAATCAGTTGAACAAGTATTCTATACATCTTGGGACACACTTGGGCCAACCTAACATCTATGAAGAATTTACCTTTTTCTGCTGTATAAAGTGCTCAGCAAGCAGTGCACTTGTTGCTGGTTTTGAAGTTACAAAATTCAAGCATTTTATAGTTCTTGCATATAATTTCCTTGCACAAGCAGCATTAAAGTCTTTGCTGAAGGTTTTTCCTTTTTATTCCTAAAACAAGGTCTAAGTGGAGAAAAAAGGAGGAAGTGGGGGTGATTGCTGGATAAACAGAACCACATACAGATACAAACATGGTAGACATGGGAAAATTGAGACAATGGCAAAAACCTGGGCTCTTCAGCTGTTAATTGATGGCCCATTATGAACACACAGGCAGCTATTGGAAAGGACCCATCTGGACTTTGTAACTGATAAGGCTGCAAATATGAAGGTTTTTAAAATATTTGAAGGTAATCTAAGACTGTAAAATTTAGGAAGAGCTGTTTAGTGGAAGGGGAATGGGGAAGAGTAGAGTGATGCTAGGGGATTGACAGATGGAGCTATAAAAAGGGCTGGTTTTGCACAAACTGTGTGAAAGAGAGTTTTCACTAACAAACTTCAATCCTGGTCCTGAAAACAAACTGGTTTTTTTTTCCCTATTTTGGGGCTAGTCAAACATTGGAAGAGGTAGTCCAGAAAGGCTCAGAAGTCTGTCTCAGGACATATTTAAAACCTAACTGCATATGGTTCTGAGCACCTCATTGATGTTGACTTTACTTTGGACATTGGGGTAGAACTAGACAGTCTCTAAAGGTCACTTCCAGCTCAAGATAGAAACAGAATTTTTGAGGTTGGAAAAACCCTTAAGATTACTGAGTTCAACTGTTAACCTAGCACCACACTGTTCACCACTAAATCATGTCCCCAGGTGCCACACTGAACCCAGAGATGGTGATTCCACCACTTGCTTGGGCAGCATATTCCAAAGCCTGACCACCCTTTCAGTGAAGATTTTCCTAAGGTCCAATCTAAACCCCTGTTGCAACTTCAGACCATTTCCTCTCATCCTGTCCCTTGTTATCTGTGAGAAGATGCTGACACCCACCAGGCTGCAATCTCCTTCCAGGCAGTTGTAGAAAGTGATAAAGACCCTGATGTGCTACCCCCAGGCTTATCTCTAGCAAGCCTGGTGTTATCCATTTCCCCCTTCAGATGTAATTTAAAGGTCTTTCAGTGAGCCGTGCTGAAGCCTATGTGAAGATCTTTTTTCTGCTTTGGGACAGGTGTGCCCCATCTGTTGTCAGCAGGCTTGGTGTTTTGTAAACTGATCTGTGATGAAAAACCACAAAATCCTGCTGGTAACACCGGGCTTAGAGCAGTTTTTCATCTATGTGATTTTGCTACTCCCACCTTCCCCTGCAACTGCCAGAATAGAGAGCACTGCTTGTGCTTCAGATCCCTCAATGAGCTACCCCAAAGTGATGAGGTCCCTCTTGATATTCCTCAGGCTTCTTGGGACTTCATTGCTGCCCACCTGAAAAACCAGTAATGCATGATAATGAGAGGGCTGTACCAGACTGGAGAGTTTCTTGGTTACATCTCTGGCCTGGACCCCAAGAAGGCAGCAGGCTTCTCTATGGTTTGGGTCTGGTCAGCATATTGGTCCCTCTGTTCCTCTCAGAAAGGAATCATGGATCATAGACTTTTTTTTCACAACTGAGGCAGTCATGGTGTGTCAGGTAGACTAATTCACCCTGGACAATTCGCCAACCTGTGAACCTTAGTCCATGTTGCCATGTGCCTGACCCTAACTTCCAGAGCCTCATCCCTATTGTATAAGGGCATTTGGGAAGGTGAGGTAGGCTGGGAGGGGATTCACCTCTTGCCTTGAGCAGGGGCCTGGCTCCATTCCCCTCATCTCTTAGGTCCCCTGCTGCTGCCTGGTGACAAGGCAGTTGGGTATCCTTTGCTTCTTGTGATGTGGCTGGCTGGTGAGCATAATTTGGTGTGAATTGGTAAAGTGCAAAGTATATAAGTGATTATTAAACATTTAAATTTTATGAACTTCTCTCCTGAAAACTTTTCAAGGTTACAGAATTCTTAAGTGAACCTTATGAAGTAAGCAAGCACTGCTAATATCTTGTCTGGGACTGGAGCAGTGGGGAATACAGTGATACCAACTTTTCTACAGGAATCAACTTAATTGCAAAATTAGGTGTACTTTCCTTTGACACTATCTAATTTATGAAAAAAGCACAAAGCAAACTAATATGTCTTTATTATGCTTTGTAATATTAACTAGTAGATATTGAGAAATATTTTTCCTAATTTTATAGAAATCATTCTATTTCCACTAATTGTGCTTGTCCTCAATTATAGATCCAGTGTAATGACATCAGTGACTGAACATGTAGTTAGCTCACATATTCCCAGTAAGTTTGCTAGAGAATAGTGACTAATCTGTCACTTTTTAAGGACATTTCCATCAGTTGCAGATTTGTAGGTGTCTCCTACTGGAGTAGCAATAATTGTAAGACTTACACCACTCTGCAGGGAAAACTGCCATGCAGCTGCTTCTTGGTGGTTTGAATATTTTATTTTGGAGGGTATAGTTGATGGATATGATTCATTTATGTGCTTTCAATATCCTGTCCTTGCCAATCCTTGTCTAAACCTCGAGTATTCCACTTTCTATAGCCCAGCTTGGATGTGTGTGAATGCTTGACATGGAATGGATGGCAGTTGAATATACTTAAATTTTCCCATTTTATTTGTCCTAGCTCTTCTACTTTATTCAGTCGTTTGTTTTTTTTCCATGTATGAAGACTGTTAAAGTATCTGCTGTGTTTTTCAAATCCTGTTTGAAAGATTTCTGTGGTAATTTTGCCTGCATCTCATGTATTTTCTCTTTTCAGCTGTAACAGATGTGGATGATTACTGAGTATTAGTGATGTTTTGTTTAAAAGAATTTCCAAAAATATCAGAGAGTTCACATCTGAAATAAATTTTAGAAGTCATAATTCAGGTTTGTAATGGATAGTTAAGGTCAAATATACATGACAGTAATTTATGGTTTCCAGAATTTTTTGTTGAAATACGAATGTAATTCATCTTAGCAGACTTCTTCAAAAAGTTTTACTGATAGAAAAAACCCCACAAATTAACAGATGTGTGCATATACATAGTGCATAGTATCAGTATAAAGGAGTATGGATTAAGAAATGGAAGATACAGCTGGATTTCAAAGGCATTATATCCTCATATTGAGCATATTTTAAAATAATTTGTTGGCAGTATAGCTCTATAAACTGTAAACTTTAAAGTTTCTTTAAATCTGTGCTTTAACATTGGGGAAGTAATTGTGGCTGACGCTGAATTGTATATATATATATATATTCATTTATATATGTCCACATAACGGAATTTGCCACAGAATTGTTTGTCTAGGTCATATATACCACCACATATGTGATGTCACACTGTTCTTACATTCTCTCAATAAGGATATTACGAGAGAAGTTTAATTGTTTGAGGAAGAGCACTGCATGTAGAAGCTCTTCAATGTCCTCTACACCCCTTAATATATCTGTATATTGACTGAATGCTCAAATATACATTATTATATCTGTATATTTTCTAGTATAGGATAACTACAGGTATTGTACTTCCTTTAGAATTCTTTCTTTGTATAATGTGTGATCCCCATGTACACATATAAATTTGAACCTGTTTCATAGCTCTCCCATTCTTACCAGTCCTTGTTTGCATGGCATCTCATCAGCTATATGTTCATAGACATATTTATGTCTTGTCTATAGCAGGTGAAGAAGCTTCAGATTTAATCTAAACCTCTGTTTTCTTGGTTAAAATCTCTTTAAAATCTGTCCTTGTCTTCCCCAAGATATAAAATAGTTACAAGGAGGCATTTAACAATTCTAGACCCTGCAGTATCTTGCATTTCTCCTTCAGACCTATCTTATCTCATGCTGATGTCATATCATCTTTGGATCATTGGCAAAAAATTATTTCTATGGTTACATTCCACCTCCCATGTATTTTTTCTTTTCCCCCCTTCCTCCTAAAATCTGGATAAGGAGCATGTATTGGCTGCTCACAGGCTCAGTCTGGTTCTGAGATCTGGTACAAAGTCCTGGGTCTTGCAAACTGTCTGTATGTGTTTAAATGCTACTGTCTGTGTGCTTCTGCTGCCTACACCTGACAAGGATACGACTTAAATTCAGGTCACTGTGACACTGCAAAATCTCCTCTGAGAATAGTATTTAAAAAAAAAAAAAGTATCTGTAAAGGTTTCTTCTATCTTCATGTAGAAAGCAGCTAGCCTACAACTTCAAACAGTGACCGAGCAAATTGTGCTTTGTTTAATCTTTTTCTAGGACTTTTACAATTTGCTTTGAGTTCTTAAAATTTAAGGTAGTTAATTTTTTTGTCTCACTGTATGTCCCTAATTTTAAAAGCTGTATGCTAAATATCCCTTTTGTCAACAGTTGATATAGACCATGTTTAAAGTCCTGAATTGCATTGGGTTCTGTAAATCCATGTTTCTTGCCTTAAAGTCAGCATTTAAGTTTCCTAGTAAAAACTGTTAGTCCAAAAAGCAAATCGTACACCTTTAACAAAATGTGGCATTAAATAAATATCTGAAATATTTATAGTTTATAGTTCAGAGAGACTAGTCATATACAGAATACATGATTTAAAGAATATGCTAAATAGAGTGCATACCCATTCTCATTTTGAAATAGATATGATCTAAATGTTTGTTGCTGCTGGTATCTTTACTAATCTAGTAGTGGTCATGCACTAAGATTCCAAAAGGCTGACGGCTTCTATTTGGATTCCTTCTTGCTGTCAGGTGTCAAGTTTTTTAAATTGGTTCATCTGTAATAGAGACAAGACACTGGCTATTCCATTAATATTTGTGGTCATCTTTCAAACAGTAAAAATTTCTAAGCTAAACCCTGCAGACTGAGTTTATTAAGGCAAAATCTCTTACACTTGTGAGCTTCAGTTACCAGTTAATTTCTGAAACGAAAAGAAATTGATTGTAAATTTGTCGTAATGGGTGTCTTATATTATATCTTCCTGTTGCTAACTGGTTAGCCTGCTTCACTTGCACCAGATGTAAAAGAAATGGGTAGAACAAACAAAATCTTTGCAACTCTATATATACCCAACAACGTATCTTACATTAGTTTCTGTCTCCAAAAGGATGCTCCATTAAAATGAACTATAACACCTTCCTTTCCTAATATATCTAGTGTATTTCTTCATTTGCTTATATAACCTTTGCCAGAGGTTATGAATGTGAGAGTTGCAAAGCATGCCAGTTCTGACACCACAACTCATAGAATCATAGAATGGTTTGGGCCAGAAGGGAACTTGAAAGATCGTCTAGTCCAGCCCCTGCTGTGGGCAGGGACATTTTTCACTGGATCAGGTTGCTCAGAGACCTGCTCCAACCATGGATCCACAGCTTTTCTGGACAACATGTTCTGGTATCTTATCACCCTCATTCTAAAATAGTTCTTTCTGGAGTCCAGTCTGAATCTACACTCCTTTAGTTTAAACCTGTTGTCCCTTATCCTGTCCTTACAAGCCCTGGCAAAAAGTCTCTCTTCATCTTTCTATAAGTCCCCTTAAGTATTGAAACACTTCATTGAGATCTTCCTGAAGCCTTCTCCAGGATGAACAACCCCAGCTCTCTCAGCTTTCTTGATGAGACAATTGTTCCCACCCTCTCAGCCTTTTTTGAGTCCAAGCTGCTCCGAACCTCTGACTGTTTCACAGCCCTCCTTGGGGCCTGCTCTAACCATTCAGTAAGTCATGATAAGGTACTTAGGCAGGGTACACCTTTCTTGGATAATTCCACTTCCTTGATCAGCATGGAGTATATC
The DNA here is from genome assembly GCA_013396995.1 of Dicaeum eximium. Taxonomy (NCBI): domain Eukaryota; kingdom Metazoa; phylum Chordata; class Aves; order Passeriformes; family Dicaeidae; genus Dicaeum; species Dicaeum eximium. Next base: position 102,518 of record VWZP01000500.1, read on the forward strand.
TTGATGTTTCTAGTCAATCTGCCATTCTGTTAATGAATGTGTATATGTAATGTCCCTTCCTTTCTGTCGTGGTTTAACCCCAGCCAGCAGCCAGTCCCCACGCAGCCACCCCCTCACTCCCCCATTAGCGGGATCAGGGAGAGAATCAGAAGGGTAAAGCCAGAAAACACCTGGATTTTAACAGGGAAAGCAAAAGCTGTGTGCACCAGCAAAGCAAAACAAGGAATGAATTCAGTGCTTCCCATGGGCAGGCAGGTGTTCAGCCATTCCCAGGAGAGCAGAGCCCATCATCTGTAATGGTGAATGGGAAGACAAACACCATCACTCCAAATGTCCCCCCTTCTTCCCCCAACTTTATATACTGAGCATGATGTCATATGGTCTGGAATGTCCCTTTGGTCAGCTGGGGTCACCTGCTCTGGCTGTGTCACCTCCCAGCCTCCCAAGCCCCCACAGCTTCCTCACCAGAGCAGCTGTACGAAAAGCAGAAAAGGCCTTGGTCCTGTGCAAGCCCAGCTCAGCAACAGCAAAAACATCTCTGTGATATTAACTCTCTGTCCAGCACAAATCCAAAAGATTGTCCTGTACCAGCCACTGTGAAGAAGATTAACTCTACCCCTGCTGAAACCAGAACACTTTCCTAAAGAAAGAAGGGCTCTGCCTGACAGGAGAGGACATACTTAATTTGCCTGAGGTCTGCACAGCTAGTTTACCCCAGCTCTATTAATAAGTCTTCTTCTCATGCATTACAGTTTGAAATCAAAGGAGTGATTTTAAAGAGTATTTAGTACTCAGCTTTAATGATAGATGATAGATAAATATTTTGGATGTTATACTTGGTCTTCGTATTTGGTGTGGATGTCCCTTTGTGGTCACTCTCTCATGCTATCTCATTTCCACAATGAACTGCATAAAGGGAGAGGTGGAGAAAATTGTGATACAAAGGGCAGCAGACTATCTAAATGCTTCAATGTCAACTATACTGCCTGGATTTGGATTGAAAAAAAAAAAAAGAAGCAAAATGGTCAATATTACACTACTTGACTTTCTGAAGCAACTTTTTATTCAGAGTTTCTTTTTTTGTTTGTTTGTTTGTTTTGTGTGTGTTTTATTGCTGTATGTTTTCTTATTCTGCCTTGCTGATGGCTTGATATAAGATATGGGAGCATGTTCCAGAGTTATGATTGGGCTTTGGTCCAACCACTGTTGAAGGAGTAGACTGACAACGGAAACCCCAACTCTATTTTTAAAATCTTCTGAGAACTGTCAGAGGGTGCTGTGTGAATGTCCATCAGAGAACTCTGCTGTCATCATAAGGATCCATTTGCAGTGAACAGGCTGTGGTTACTGGGAGAAATCTGTATGCTTACTGGGGGAAGACAGGCCCCACATTGGTACGTTACTACAAAGAAATAAAGGCTTTTAATTTATAAAAATATGTTAAAAACTAAATTTCCTGAGAATCCACCTCCCCATGAGCACCAGTGATTAAAGACCTGTTCGGAATATTGGTTTCTTACATTTTTTTGGTGGGTTCTGTGGTGATTTACAGTATGGGGTGTTTAAGCCACCATGATTTTAGATGTTAACACGTACTGCTTACCAGAAGACATTTATGGACATTTAAAGCAAAGAAAAGCCTAAGATGATATATACATGTGACCTCTTCCTGATTCAATTACATGACTATGATGTCTGTATTTTGGGATCAAAATATTCATGCAGTCTGCACTTCTGTGTGGAGGTCCTAATGAATTTTATCATATTGCAGCAGACCTGTATAAGCTTTTCTAGTTACAAAAGTGAAAAATATAACTTGAATCTTTTATGAACCTTTTTTTGGTTCATAAGCTGACTCTGATATTAAACCTTGCTTTAGGTTATCCTTGGATATATCCTCTACCTAGTATTAATTTATGGAGCAAGCATATTAGTATTTATTGAAAGAATTTATCTTCACTATTCTAAGTGGATAACGTGGGGAAAATAAGTGCTCTCAAGAGATACACAGAAGATTCACGTCTCTTTGGCAGAATGGCAAAATGTAACTGCTGTGAGACAAAATTGGTAGTTCTGTAAGTAGGAAACGCTTTGCTGGTATGTATGTAAGAGAAAAAACAATAAAAAATGGTTTAATGGCTGGAAATGTAGTTTGGGTCTCTTTTAAAAAAAAGGTAATAATTGAATTTGTACTGATATCTTTCTTAGCAGTTAACAATTTTCTTTACATTTTTCCCCATTAAAATTTATGATTCATGTATTTTTTGATGAGCAGGCATAGGTTTTTTCTTCTGCTGCCTGACAATATAATTGAAACTCTTAAACATGGAAATACTGAATAGAATATGGCAATGTGAGGACCTCTTACACAGCCTTTTAAGTTGAACAAAAGTGTAAACTTACCTATAACAGCATTTGAATTAGGGCAAATAAGTATATCCAAACATAAGTTTGAAAATAATTATTTAAATTCCAGAACATTGCATATTGCCTCTTTGTTCTGTTTGTTTCTAATTTTTTAAGGAAGCATAGGATTAAAGTTCAGATTACTCAAATCAACTTAAAAAGAGGGATCTGAGTGTGTTGAAGAACTGGGTGACTTGCCATTGTTTTGATCTGAAGAAGAAAAGAGAATAAAAGAATACACAACACAACTGTCCTGGAAGACACAATACACTTTATTTCCCTAAGTTCATTCTTAGTTTATGTCCAAAGAGGAGGTTCACAAGTTCACTTCAATTGTCAAATCTGTACTGCATGATATACATGAGTGTCAGTCATCGTGTAACAACGAACAATTATTTTCTTTACTAAGAATGGAATTGCCTTAGCAAATAAATAAAGATTAATACAGTGGAGCTTTTGGAATTTCACCAAAGGAATTTTTTGTTGAGGATTAGGGTTATTTGGCAGAGGAAAAGTGATATGACCATGAAGCAAGTCTTGTGATGTAGTTATGTACTTTGCTCTGAATCTGACATCTGCATGGACATGTGATACACAATTGTTCTTAATTGCAGGAAAATGACTTTATTTTTGCAATACAGGAACCTAAACAAACTGAATTGTCCTAGCTAGATGGCAAATGAATACATTAAGCTATTTTTTTGGATCATAGCCTCAAACCAAAACAACCCAAGTAAAATTTAATCAAAGAAGCTTTTAATTTTTATGAACTCAATTAGGAAGTCTAATATTTAAGAATATGTTGCCTTGGTAAATAATACATTCAGCAGCCAGAATTATTCCATGTCCTTTATCTGAAATAGAAGAGCAGTAGTGGAAATAATAAGCTATACCAGAACTGTTTTCTGAATCAGTTTTATGAAATAAATTCTTCACAGTGTAAAAGGGTGAAAAAATACAGATTTGCCAAGTGTTGCAGTAACAATAACTGAAGCAATAAATCCCAAAAATAGTGTATGAATTTATAGGTTTGAAAAGTTCTGTTCTTTTGGAAGAAAGAAGAAGTGGAAGTAGTAGAATCCTTTAAAGTGATGTTTTATGAAGCTTCTGCTTTAGAATTAGTGGAATAATTGACTAGATTAAGATGGAAACTAGGTAAACTATGGACTCTTTTTTAATGGCTAGTTTAAATGGATTTATACAACAGAAACACAGAGTTAACTCACTTTATTTTTATACTAGCATTTAGGAAGTCTTGGTATGCTTCATCAGCCGGTTAATTTGAGTCACCTTTCTTCAATTACCTTCGTTAATGCAGCAAACCAAGGAATTTTTGTCACAGGAAGCTCAGTTCAAGCTCACCATCGCTTTATATTATGAAACCTGAGGATGAAGACAGCCTGAACATCAAGATAAAATAGCATTTAGTAATGAACTACTGGTCCTTTAAAATTTAATTTTTCAAGTTATGTAGTATACTGCTTAATTCTGTATTGCTGAAGGCTAGGAATAAAAATTTTCTGTTAAAAAAGTTAAATATTTAATGTATTCACAAAAGACGTACTCTTATGTATAGTCAATTTCTATTTGTGCAACTTGCTCATTCTAAAAATTGGAACATATTGAATTTGTAACTGTTTTAGAAATACCTTTTTTTATCAGTTTATATTGACATTACTATATCGTCAAATTTGGAATACAGCTTCAGCTCTAGCCAAAGCAAGTAGAAATTTACTTTTGCAGTACACAAAGTTATGTGGTTACCTACTTTCAAAAAAAACCCCAAATCTCCCAAACTGTCTTTTTCCTTTTTCCAAAAGTTATGCAGCATAAATACCCGAATGGACAATGCATGCTATTATGACACATGAGCTACATGACACTAGGTAAATTCTGCAGTATTTCAGACCTTTTGAAATATTTTTTAGCAATTTCAACACGTTTTAATGTATAAACCTTCTTAGATTTGGGATGGAGTTACTTTGTGTGTGTCCTTTTGCGAAAGGGCTGAGAGATGAATCTTAACCAGATAAGAGATTTCTGGACAGAAGAAACTGTCCAGACTTCCTCTTCATTCAGAATAAAAAAGTTAAGAATTGCTATACATCTGTATTTGTGAATAGATGGAGTGATGGTTGTCTAGAATCTACCTCCTGGTTAACCTGATGATGCTACTGGTGGAAACCAGTTATTAGTAAATGATGCTTAGAATGTGTGTACTTTTCGAGGAAGAATAGCAAAAGCAGTTTCTTGTGCAAATGCCCATTGTTTATGGGTCTCCTTTCCTGCCTCTGATTCTGTGCACTCTAAACCTGTTATATTAACACCCACAAAAATCCCCCACAAAACCCCCAAACCCCACCCCCCAAAAAGAAATGGACTAGAACATGGAAATGTCAGAGCTGCTACATGAGAAAAATTGCATTTTAAAAACTTACCGAATCAAAGCCATTTAAATTTGTTGAATTCATGGTTCACAAACTAGGTACTGAAAACAAGGTACTGCTGCAACATGGTCTGCATTTTCATGATAGCATAGCAACTCTATAAAACTCATTTCTATTAGCATCTTCAGGCCAGAAAAGCAATTACAGACCTCAGCCTCAGAATGATGTTTTTTCAGTTACAATATGTTAATACTGAATCACCTTAACAGGGAATAATTGTCTCATTTGCAGATTGTATAGGCTTTGCTAATCCTTTATGCTCAGTCATGAATGAACACTTTTTAAAACTTTGCTGCAAAACATTCTTAAATACCATATAATATAATATTCTTGCCACTTTAAAAAAAAATATTGAAGTTTTTTTTATCCTACATAGCAAATACCCATCTTAAGTGTTGTAGCACAAAGGAAAGGGCACATTGGCTATTTAGGGAAATAGCATAAAACATCAGTGTTGAATGCCGCATGCATTTCGTAAGACATTATGTGCTTGTATTTTGGGATTACTGCACTTAATGGTTCATAAAGTTATTCTGACGCCAGTGTAAATTCTAAGCACTTATTTTTCTGAATTCCAGAATATTAGAATACTAATTTCATTATATTAGGAACTCTTGCCCTTTTACACATGTGGGTTTAAAAAGAAAATATTCATTTATTTGAATAATTCTCATTTTAAGTAAGTTTTACATATGTTCATAGAATCATACAGAAGTTTAGGTTAGGAGAGATGTTTAATATCATCCAGTTCCACCCCAGTGCCATGGGGAGGAAAACTTCCACTAGAACAGATTAATCAGAGCCCCATCCAACCTGGCCTTGATCACATCCAGGGATGGGGCATCCACAATTTCTCTGGGCAAGCTTTGCCTGTGTACATCTAATGTAAACCTACATTCTTTCAGTTTGAAGCTGTTACCCCTTGTCCTATAAAAGATAGGACATGCCCTTGTAAAAAGTCTGAAGACAAAATTTTATTTTTAGGGAACTAGGAATTACAATAGAGGCTACTAATATACACCTCTGTGGAATGATGAATACTTTAATGTAGTAGGGGAAAATAAATACAATTTGAGTTATATAGAAGTAATTTAATGTAATGGTAAGTGCATGCTAAGTTGCAAATCTAAATTTTGCTCTAAATTTTGGTATTTATAAATTAATGTTTTAGTATTTTACTATTTTTAGCTCTAAAATATGTACGTTCAAATATTGAAATATTGAAAGCCGAAAATTTCAGAGAGCATTTTATAGAAATGGAAGCAGAAGCAACAGAAGGAAAGACAATTTTTTAGCATCAATTAATTGTCTAGTTGCTACATTTTAGAATTGTTTGCAAAAATGTCTTGAATTCTTTTTTTGTACTGTTGAAACCACTATTGATTGTCATGCAAAGCTAGATAAGAAAACTACTGTCTACAACTGCTGATTAGTCTGAAATGTAGTAGTTGCCTGTTTCAGTAAGTAGGCAGTGAAGGGTTACCAAAAAAAAAAGCCCTGTAGCTGGTACACACCTGTGAAATCACACAAGTGAAAAACATGCTTTTGATTTCCCTCTTTAAAGGGTGTGCCACTTAGCTCCTTTGGTGAAAATGACTTTGCCTCTCCCGGCTTTTATTTCGAGTGCCCGAAGCCGTGGCAGTGTCATAGCATTGCAGTTGCATAAGGGGGTGTAAATAGCAGTGCTGCTTTTAGAACATAATTGTTCAAGTGATCTCAGCACAGGCGGCTGCTGTGTATCTGCTTTGATAATAATAATTGACACCAGTATAACTTTGTAGCTGGGGGGGACAGTGACATATCATATCACTCGTGTTTTATCAGCTCCTGCCCCCTTAAAAACTTGTCAGGCAGTGTCTTTTGGTAAACAGTTACATGCCTGTATAAAAATAACTGCTTCTACATGCTACTCTCTCAGAGGTTTTTTTCTTAGGTGACAAAATGTGGAAAATAAATTATTTTAAATTCTGTATGTAGCTTTGACACAGTCACACACTAAAGTTAATCTCTTTTGGCTTGCTTATATCAGCTTTAGTATCACATATTAAGAGGTGAAAAAGGGCTTGGCACTTCATGTGTTTGGCATTGTATTATGCAGCAAATTGTAAAAGCTTTTCCAGAGTGTTCTTTTTCTTGGAATATGTCTTTTGAGGATCAAGTTCTTATGACTGAACCTTCACCTGAAAAATGCCTCTTGGATCTTCAGTTGTACGCAGAGATTTCTATATCACTTGGAAGCTTAAAAGTTAAGATTCTGCATTCTGAGCAATAGTGTTGATAGTTTACTGTACTAACAAACAGCACTGATGTTTGCAAAATTCCAGTAAAGGGTTTTTACTGTAAGCATTATTTTCTGAGTAAAGCATATTTTGCTGAGTAAAATTGAGTAACAGTGTGCTTACAGTTTGTTTTATATTGCTAAAGAAACAAAAGGAGACAACAGCTGCAAGAGCCTTGGAGACAGTGAGCAGTCTTTGTCACTTTGATAAAGTCTTGAATATAAATCTGTATAGAAATCTTTACATATTTGTAGATCTGTTATAGATATACATCAAAAGAATCTCTGCATATGTACATTATATGATTTAGAAGTATACTGCATTAATTTTCAACAGATGTTGAAGGATTTCTTAATATTATAGTGTGCATATAACTTGAAAATAATTTTTTTCTTGTTCTTTGTATTGTGACAGGATGATGAAGTAGTACTTCAGTGTGTTGCCAGTATTCACAAAGAACAAAGGAAGTTTTGCTTGGCAGCTGAGGGACTTGGGAATCGCCTGTGCTTTTTGGAGCCAACATCAGAAGCTAAAGTAAGAAGCTGATACTCTCAAGTGGTGTAACTGAGCAGTGAATGTTAACCTACTTATTCACAAGCACATTTAATTATGGTTTCCTAAATGTGATGCTAGAGGAACCTTAGGAATGCTTTTTTCCCTGACTGCATCTTAGAATTGTTTGCAAAAGTGTCCTAGAGACTCCAAATAAATTTTGAGGCACACCAGTGAACCGTCAAAAGTTGCTATTTAACTAAGAAAATTCCTATAACTGAAATACTTCCTGTTTTCAAGATTAAGTCTCCAGACTGTTATTAATATTTAAGTTCACTAAACTCCCATATTTCTGTTTTTTCTGTGGGTTAATATATATTGATATACTGGACTGATAATTTTAGAAGCATTGTCACCTGTCCCTTACTAGTGTTAAGTGTTGCCCCTGACTTCATTATCAATCCGGAAGTTAAATGTACAGGGACAAGAGTGATTAAGTAAAAGAAATTTTAGAAGATTTAAACCAGAAAATTGAAAAAACAAGCTGGAGAGATGTGAAGAAAAAAACTAAAAAACCCCCCAGGGTAATTAGCAGAGCTTGAGAGGAGAAAGGAGAGAAGAGATGAAAGTGTAAACCTCTACTAAAGCATAATGCTAAGAATAAACCAGAGGAGGACCTCCTCTCTGTCTTGTGTTCTCTCTGCACCTTTTTCCTTAATTGTTTTTATTTCTTCACTTTTCATCACCTCAAAACGCAGCATTATCAAGATTTTTATTCTCTCTTGTCACTCCAGTTTAAAAACGAAGTGCGTATCCACCTTAAAACTCATCCACTGCCATGATCTTTATCATGAATTACAGAATATGGAGTTGTTAAGGTTGGAAAGAGTCCATGAAGATCATCTAGACTAAACTCTCTACTTAGAATAGCTTCAGACAGAACAGATTACTTAGGACACTCAGATCAGGGGTTTTTGGCATATTTAAAAAGTATTTCTTGTATTTCACTTTGTATCAATCTCCTCTCATTCTTTCACTGGGTTCTACTGTGTAGTCTCTGGATCTGTCTTTGTGCTTTTCTGCCATGTATTTATGTACATTGATGGTTCCCCCTGAAACATTTTTTCTCTTGGACATATCTTTCTTTGGACATATCAGTGACAAGAAATTGGAAAAAAAGAAAAGTCTGCTGAGAAGTTTCGTGTGTCAAGATCAGCAGACATACCGATTCAAAAATTAGGATTTCCTAAAAGAGTTCATATCATTATGTCATAGGAATCTGAATCTTAGCTATCTAGTTACTGCTGTAAATATCTTCTATCAACCTCATACATTATATAAGATCATAAACCTTCTCTTCTGTTTTGTCAGAGACATTACAGAACAAATACAATATCCATGGTGTCACTCTAAAAGACAGAAAAGCAATAATACACAGAGGAATATATTTTGCATTTAAACCTGAACAAGTTTCATTTTACTGTGAGGAACACATTTCAAGGAAAGTAAAATAGCTGCGTTGCCAATTAATGAAGAATGGATTTATATTGTTTTCATACAGGAGACTAGCATGTATCTCAAAAACAAATGAATAGACATTAATATAGATTCAAAAATTAAAATAAATGCATGTTCAAATACACTTTTCATCCTGTTTCACCGGGTCTGCTGATCTGTTCTTGCACTAATTTATTTTTGCAGTATGTCCCTCCAGACCTTTGTGTCTGTAATTTCGTCCTTGAACAGTCACTGTCTGTCAGAGCCCTTCAAGAAATGCTGGCCAGCACAGGGGATAATGCTAGTGAAGGGGTGAGTAAATTGACCTCAAAGAACATTAAATCTGAATATAGATTTTCCTCATTTCTTTCTGTGTCCAGGATTTTCTAGAAGAGGTTCCTGATGTCATAGTACTCTTGGGACATTATTGCTTCACCTCTGTAATCACATTAATTTCTCTTTGGCAGTGAGGAGCTGTTGCAACGGTCTTTTGAATATTCGTGATCCATAAATCCAGAAACATCATCAATTTGATTGCTTTGACCCTAATTCTCCAATTTCAGCTGAATCAAACAGAATTGAACTTTAATTCTCTTACAAACAGAGCATGAGGAAACTCTATGGCTTTACTTGCTTTACGTGTTTTTCCAGCTAACTTCACCAAACAGTCACAAGTTCCTGAAGGATTAAAACCACTTTTTATGAATGACATGTTTTGAAGAAGCTTGGTGATAGTTTAACTCATATATTGTTCACAGCATGTAAAACCATTTGCCTACACATGTATAACCATGATTTGGATTCTTGGAATATCCTTTAATTATCTTTGTCCCTCCTAAATGAATCCAAGGATGAGAACTGAACTTAAACGCCATCCAAAAGGAACTAAAAAGTAATTTGCTCTAAAGGAAGAAAATGAAAAATCCAGTTTTGCTTCTCCCTGTCTTGTCATAGTTTTACATATTCAAAATTAATAACTGTACTTGGTTGAAACTATGGATGCAGTTGCTTTAATGAATCTGAAATACATTAAAGATTAATATTAGCAAGTAGATATTCTTAGTATATGCTTAAACTATTCTGGGCAGTAAGTATGTTATTTTCTCTTTCAGATTTCAATTTCTGTATGTATATATGTATTTATGTTGTTGTTATTTTTTTTAATGCTTGCATGAAGTTTATAAGAAAGGTAAGTAGTATCTTATTTAACTTAAAATATGTTTTTGCAAATGCTGTGTTTTACTAAATCATAACAACAATTAGGTAACAATAACAAGCCTTTGTCAAAGAACAACACTTTTTCCTTTGGCAGCTATTTGGCTATTGCTGTATCGACTTCGTTATTGTTATTTTTTCCCCAGCGTGTACATTTCACAATTTGTTGGAATATTTTCACTTCTTCCTTGAACTGCCATAGCTCTCCATGTTGTTGCATAGTTCTGATGATGTTCCACTCAGAGCAGTGGAGTTCTGACCTTCTCCATCCTGTCCTGCAGGCAGCCCAAGGGGGTGGCCACCGCACCCTGCTCTACGGCCACGCGATACTGCTCCGACACTCCTTCAGTGAGATGGTGAGTGAGGAGCACCTGCACAGGATGAATGGCACCAATAATAAATGCCTTTTTACCAAAATATAAAATCCCATAAAAATTTGGAATAATGCTCTTTCCAAGATATCTTCTGCACTAGATGAAAAGGAAGTTGAGAACTTGCAGTGTCTCAACACAATAGAATTGTTTAAATTCAGGTTCTTTATCTAACTCAGAATTGTAGCTGAAAAGCTCCTAAAATGGATTATTGCTGTGTCCTTAAGGAATCCATTTTCATGATACTTCCATTAGCAAGTATTTCTACAGCAAATGAATTTGTTGTGATAAATGTTATTTTCTTCCCCATCATATTTTATAAGATAAGGTGTTCCATATGACATCCCATAGTTTCCAGGGATTATGCCCACAAAGATGTTGTCTTCAGGCTGCCTTGTATAAATTTCATCTTACTATATTCTACAACTGGAAAATTTCAGCTGTTTTGAATCTTTGACCTACTAGGTCCCATGTAAATACACCAAATACAAGGCTTAAGAAATGAGAAATCAGGAAAACACTTTCCCTCCTTTTTCCTGTACTAGAAAACGCAACATTAATCTTCAAACTATGTTGCTTATGTTTATGAACCTTGAAAATTGTAGTTGCCTTGATATAACGGAGTTGCAAGTAAATAATTGCTGCCTTTTGGTATGTTTTTTAATGTTTTCATGAATCAAACTTATTATGATGGGTCTGTAATTAGATGTTTGCCTGTTCCTATCAGATGAGCTGTATGAAACTTCAGAAGGTAGAAGCTAAATTTCACAGCTGAAGTGGAAATGTGCTGCAGTGGAAAAGTATTTTGGTGTATTAAATTCAGAAAGAGCTTCTGTATGAATAACAAGATCATCTTTAACTCATTTTAAAAAACTAAGTATGATAGTAAGATGAAGTATATGTGAATGTATTCATAGGGCATGTGTGTTAATGGATACTGTTGGGTTTTTGTTTTCAATAATGTCACTGTTTTGCAGTATTTGACATGTTTAACATCATCAAGATCCCAGACAGATAAACTTGCATTTGATGTGGGATTACGAGAAAATGCAGCAGGTATGGCAAGTTATTTTTGAAGGAAAATAAACCCATTTCTGGTTTTAGAAGAGGCATTGAGTTTAATGTAACTGTAAGCTTGGTCTACTCCCTCACCTATGAAACTGTGCTAATGAATCAGTTTCTGCTGCAGGAAGTATTCTTCACATAGCAGAGAGAAAAGCCACTGGCTATTAAAAATTATTCCCTTTGAAGATTTATCATTTTACACTTGTATGGATGTAACTTCTATTTATTGTAGTCACTATAATTAGTTTCATAATCATTCAAATTTTGTTTTGAGAACGTTTTACATGAAAGATCTTAATCAATCAAACAAATTTTTGTACTTTGATTCTACCAAATTTGGCTTTTTCTTTTTTTTTTTTTTCCACTTTGCATTGCCTGGTGAGAAACTTTTATTCGACTTGTTTTCTTCAAGATCTTATCTTTCACACTCTGTAGAGTGGGAAATTGTGAAATGACCTAGGTAATCTTCCCAGAATGTGTGTCTGTGTGGCTCTATGTGTGTGCAGAGTAACCTGGAAGCTTATGTTTAATGTGTAGGAAATGTTCTATGGTTGTCACTCTTAGGCTTGGCTATTTTGTAATTATATGGTCTGTAGTGCTAGTGGAACTGCTTCCAGGCTATGTAATGCAGAAGGTTGTGAATTAAAAATGACCACTAAACAAAAGAAGAGACAAAAGGTGATAAATAAGACCAAGGTAGCTGTCAGCAATTTCCTGGCAAGGAGCACCTCCAAGGGAGAGCAGTTCTGAGCCACCGGTGTTTTTTAAAAAGTCCCTTTAAAAGTACTTGAAAGGGGAAATATCATATATGGCAAAGATTATTTGACACAAAGTTTCAAGGAAAAAGAAAAGCATCAAAAATGATTGAAAAGAGAAATTATGCAGTTTTATAAGGTGAATGTCTTACAAGACAATTTTTATAATGATATCTTAGTGTTGCATAAAGATATTCTTACATTTCTTGAGAGTTGTCTGTTTTGTAGAACCTTGATTAGTGCCTCTGTCCTTTAGGTGAGGCATGCTGGTGGACAATACACCCTGCTTCTAAGCAAAGATCAGAAGGAGAAAAAGTTCGAATAGGTGATGACCTTATCCTGGTCAGTGTGTCCTCTGAAAGATACCTGGTAAGTTTCTTTCTTTAGATAGTGGTCAAATGGTGGGAAAACACAAAGTTCTGTGGG
>VWZP01000500.1:116099-153945 GCA_013396995.1 Dicaeum eximium
CCCTTCCCCTTCCCCTTCCCCTTCCCCTGACATGCACCAGTTTCTTAATCACCTTAGTGATCTTTTGCTGTATTTGGAACCCTTCTACTGTGTGGTGCAGAATTATTTGCACAATCCAAAATACTGTAATTAAAAAAAAANGTCTGGTGAGAAACTTTTATTCAACTTGTTTTCTTCAAGATCTTATCTTTCACACTCTGTAGAGTGGGAAATTGTGAAATGACCTAGGTAATCTTCCCAGAATGTGTGTCTGTGTGGCTCTATGTGTGTGCAGAGTAACCTGGAAGCTTATGTTTAATGTGTAGGAAATGTTCTATGGTTGTCACTCTTAGGCTTGGCTATTTTGTAATTATATGGTCTGTAGTGCTAGTGGAACTGCTTCCAGGCTATGTAATGCAGAAGGTTGTGAATTAAAAATGACCACTAAACAAAAGAAGAGACAAAAGGTGATAAATAAGACCAAGGTAGCTGTCAGCAATTTCCTGGCAAGGAGCACCTCCAAGGGAGAGCAGTTCTGAGCCACCGGTGTTTTTTAAAAAGTCCCTTTAAAAGTACTTGAAAGGGGAAATATCATATATGGCAAAGATTATTTGACACAAAGTTTCAAGGAAAAAGAAAAGCATCAAAAATGATTGAAAAGAGAAATTATGCACTTTTATAAGGTGAATGTCTTACAAGACAATTTTTATAATGATATCTTAGTGTTGCATAAAGATATTCTTACATTTCTTGAGAGTTGTCTGTTTTGTAGAACCTTGATTAGTGCCTCTGTCCTTTAGGTGAGGCATGCTGGTGGACAATACACCCTGCTTCTAAGCAAAGATCAGAAGGAGAAAAAGTTCGAATAGGTGATGACCTTATCCTGGTCAGTGTGTCCTCTGAAAGATACCTGGTAAGTTTCTTTCTTTAGATAGTGGTCAAATGGTGGGAAAACACAAAGTTCTGTGGGGATATCGGGAGATTGGTTGGGATTGTTATGAATTATTTTTTTCTAATCTAGGAGGTAATGTCTGGTTGCAATGCACTTTCATTTTTCCACACTGAAAGGGTGGTGTGTGTGTGCTTGTGAGTCCCTCCTCCAGAACAAGACCGTTTCCGTGCCTTTTCCCCAAATTTTAGAAGAATACTAATTTTAGAAGAAATCTGTATACTTACTTTATGATACATTCTCTTCTGTTGACGAATTAATGTACTAAATATTTTAAGTGCATAATTTTAATTGTTTCCTGTTACCATTGTCTTGTTTCAGCATCTCTCCGTGTCAAATGGAAATATTCAAGTGGATGCTTCCTTTATGCAGACACTATGGAATGTACATCCTATATGCTCAGGAAGCAATATTGCAGAAGGTTTGCCATTTTATTTATTTAGACATGTATATAAATTAGATTATTTGTATGCTTTAGATAAAGAGGGAAAATTAAAAAACCAATTCCCCTCAGAATGTCAACCAAAAAGTTTAATGAAAATAAAGAAAAGGAGCTTAGGAGGGAAGAATACTTCTCTCTTAGGAGAAAAGGGAAAACAGGGAAATACAGATAGGTGAGCTGGATTTACTGAAGAAAAGCTAAATGAGTGCTGTAACTTTAGAATAACAAAACTTTAAAAGCTGCATGAGAAATGAAGGCTTAGTTTAATTTGGGGGAGTAGGAGCTGCAGAATAACTGAAGCCAGAAAACTTAGATTTTTGCATACAATTTTCCTAAATACTGTTCTCCCACTACAGATAAAACAGAGGAGAGATAAAGGTACAGGCAAAATGAAAAGCAGTTTTCTCCAAGTTCCTGTTTCAGCCTCTTAGTTCTCCACTGTCTCTTAGTCTCTTAGTTCTTAGTCTCTTAGACCTTAGTCTCTTACCTCTCCAATCCACTGTCTAGCTGATCCACCTAAAACATGTTGCCTAGGAATATATCCCTTCCCTTTCCCCTTCCCCTTNTAAGAAGAGATTTTTCTGTGTGTCAATTTTTTCTCAACTACGTAGGCTTTGGTTTTATATACATTCTCAGAATGGTTTATGTGAGAGATGGTTGTATGTCAAAAGACAGCAGTCTAGCTCAAGTGGAATGAAGAGAGGGAGAGTGGGATTTTCTGAGTCTAAAACTAGATTAGGAATTAGACAATGTTTTTTTTGTGATATTTATAAAAAACATCAAGAAAACATAAATAACAGAAAAGTACATTTCCCCCCATTATTGCTTTGCTTCAACTTTTATATTAATTGGCAAGATGGTCATTGCCAGTTAGTTTTCCTCATTTACAAATTTATGTTGAATCAGCTGGACAGTATGAAAGTTTCCTTCTACCCTTCCTCCTTAATGTATGCTATTTTAAAAGGCAGTAACTTCACTTACAAGGTCAGAATGGTTTGGACTAGGATCTGATGAGTCATTCTCCTACACCTTCTTTGTATTTCCTTTTTTAATGTGAGGCACAGTGCCTGGTTTTGACCTGTCCTCTTTGTGTTAAATGGGTTGGAAAGTTAGCTTCCATTAAACTTAATCTTCAGATCTGCAAAGTGTTTTTCTGTCCTCTGCCTCCTGCTGCTGCTGTGCACCTTTGATTTTGACACAAATAATAAATGTCAGAAGAAACCGATGAAATCATGAAACTGCTTTGTATTGAGATCATGTAAACTGTATTAACGGGGAGGAAACTATGCTATTACCTATTTGATTTGGCTTTTACCTAAAGCATTCAGTTTTCAAAACCATAATTGTTTTTGTTGATTTAAAGAAGTTTTTAATTTTCTTTTCTATCTCAGAATCCTAATTTGAGTTTTAAATGTAAAAAGTTTGCTCTTGTTTTGGCTTCATTTTCAGAAGAAATATTTTAAAAAAGGTACTAAAAATAGTACATTGACACATTAAATTTGTCCTTGTTTAGCTTCAGTTATGAGTGAAAATTTGGAAAATAGATCTTATATGGGTCATAAATTTTTTTAAACTTTCATGAGGGTGTTATTTTCATAGTCAATATTTTAGCTTGTAAATGAGCTTCTTTTTCAGGGTATCTTCTTGGTGGGCATGTCGTACGTTTCTTCCATGGCCATGATGAGTGCTTGACAATTCCATCTACAGATCAGAATGATTCACAGCACAAGTAAGTGATGGTACATTTTTTAAATATTTCCTTCTTTCAAAAAGGAAAAAGGATGTCAGTTGAATTTGGGATTAGGTAGATTTAACACTCTTTAAAGACAGCAGTCTTTAATTAGACAGTGACATTGTACAAGAAATTGAGACCTACCAAGCTGAAAATCAGTCATGAGTTCTTTCATTGTTGAAATTTAAGTAGTTGATTTTTCACTGAGATTTCATCCTGTTATGTTGCTTGTCTGTAGTTCATACTATTACAAGTAGAGGTAAGAAGGTGTTAGCAGGAAGATGGTTTTAGGAGCTGAGTAACAGACATAGGGCCAAGTTTGTCCTGTGGCATAGTTTTAGGAGTCATCTTTATATTATCAAAACAAAATGAAAATATAAAAAACAACCCTGAAGAGTAATAAGAACGGGAGAGAGAGATGTAGAAAATGGTTGCGTTTGTTCCCATCTCTTTATTTAATCAGCTTTATGCATTTCATTAGGAGTGTTAAATAAGTTAAGTTAGACAAGAGTGACGATTTCTCTTCTCACAAAACAAAAATCTTATTTTTGAATGTTTCTGTAAAGAATGCTCTTCAGCAATTCACAGAGACTATTCTCTGACAAGAATCCTAAGGTCTTTTTTTACAGGCCAAATAGAAATACTTGGGGTGGACATATTGAACATCAAAAAGGCTAGCTTGGCAAGAAAAAAGAAGATGGATAGATGGAATCAAGTAGATGAAAAAAATGTTATGTGGATGCTGTTGTGAAAAAGTAGCAATTCTTTTTTACATGCAGCTTTGCTACCAAAAGAGCAGGTCACTAATTCTAGTTCAGCGCTGCATATAGGAAAAACTGGAAAAATATCCGAATTTTTTAAAAGTATAGAAATTAAGAGTATAAGAGGTGAACAGAGACTATATCAGGTGAATTGAACTATATCTATGATACTGAACTACACCTATAATAGTCCTTTAGAGATAGAATGGTTGAGTTGGGCCAAGGAGAATTGAAGGAGGTCAGAGAGAGTGGAAATGAATACTTAGTTTTGAGCTTAGCTAGGATTTAGAGTCTGCCAAAATTAAAATCAGTAAGGTCAGTGGGACCAGAGACATAGAATGAAAATGGAGAGCTCCAGATATTATTGTGCATTCAGTATATTCAGAGAATCATGTAGCAGCCCAGGTTGGAAATGACCTTGAAAGATCAAATTCATAGAGTCTGGAAATGAAGATGAGTTGAAAGTTAGGGATTTTTTTGGTTTATTTTTATTCTAGAGTACCAATACATTTTCATGCAAGATAACATATGTAGGGAATATTACTACCTTTACTATGAAGAATATTTATTCTTACTCTTCTGGTGAACTAACATTTCAAAATATTTGATATCAAGTGTGTGCCCTTAAATGTGACTCCTAAATAGAGTAGAGGTGTAAATACAAGTCCATCATCTTATAAACTGTTAGGTGCAAATGATTAGTCAAGCTCCAGTATACTTGATTGTTCTTCCAGAATTTTATTGATTTTGCTCTAGAAAGAGACTCTTAAGTGTTCTCAGTAGAAAAAAAGGTGTAGACATACTTGCTCAGATATGAAAAACAAAACTTTTATTTTAAAAGTTGATTTTCAGGTTCCATAGTTGTATAAGAACAATACTAAACAGCTTTCTAAATTTTTGCCTGCTAGCTGTCAAAAATAGGAAAGGAATTTGACAATTTGTAAACCCAGTTAAATATCTGCATTTCAAAACGCTACTTTAATTCAGCTATATAATAGCTAGATTGTGATATCTTTGTGCATGCATTTGCTGTATTGAGTCAAGTTTGCCAGAGCAGGAAGGCAGATTTTAAATTCCCTTGCTGCACATTTTTTCAGACACTTAGGTATAATAGCAGGTCCAGCTTCTGTGCATGCTAGGGTGGGTTAGTCCTTCTCAAAGGAATAACATATAAGGAAGATTTTCATATTTTGGTAGGCATTCAGACCTTCCCTATTATCCACTGTATTTTCTACACTCATTATAAATGAGAAAGTACATACAAATTCTGGTAATTAGATGACAAGGCATGAATAATTATTAAAACATTAAAAACTACCTGTGAACAGGGCTAATCCTAATTTTTTTTTGTTTGTATTTGATTATTGAGTAGAATATTATTTGCTCCACTAGAACACATTACTTAACCCTCAGCCAATAGTTCAAGCAAACTAAACTATAGTAAAGGCTTAATTCTTTCCCTTCCTGTTTTTTATTTCTCTGAATGCATTATCTGTTTTGTGAGAGTAATAATACAGAATTTTTGTTATCACCACAATTTTTGGCCCTTTAATAAGAATCATAGAAATAATTTTTGGAATTAAGTCTTTGATGTCATGTTCTTCTTTTCTTCTGAAAAGTGTATATCTTTATTTTAAATATGGTATGTATTTAAAACTATTGGCAATGTAGATTAATATCTTGGGAACTGTAGTAATTACATATTTTTATGGCTGATTAAATGACAGGAAAAGTTTCCCAGCCACTTTCAAGGCTAAGCATTTTATCAGCTCCTGAGAGAGACTACCTTAATGGAAATAATCTAATTTACCTGGGACATTTGGATTGTTTATCATAGTCCCACTGATGAGTAGAATCTTTTGTCCCTTCAATGACATTTGTTTACTGGGAGAAAAGTAATGAGTCATGTACAGTTTCCAGAGAAGTAGGTTGTACATACTATATAAGCACAAATTAACACAAGAAGATGTTCTTCTGAAACTTTTCTGTAGGAAAGTATTTTATGAAACTGGAGGAGCTGGCATTCGAGCAAGGTCATTGTGGAGAGTAGAACCCCTTCGAATAAGGTACTGATATTTTTTAAACTTTTTTGGTTAGAACTTCTGTTATATTCATAGAAATTTGATTGTTATCCTTAAGGCAAAATATGCATTTGCCACACCTTATGATGTGTGTTAGTCGGCTCTTTGTCAGTAATAGAAAGCAATGTACTCTGATAAAATAGATTTTTTTATCTGTCTCCTGTATCAAAAGCAGCATTGCCTATGAGATATGTGTACTTAAAGCATTGCTTATTTCCAAAAGTAAAATGCATTCCTAGTTTTACTTGGAGTTTTGTAAACATGAGTGGAAATAAGAGCAATAATAGCTACCCCTTCTGTTTACAACTAACACAAATGTAGGAAAATTCTGTGGAATGTTGAGTCCCCACTTAGGTTTAATTTGTTTAGTCAGTCAACTAAAATACAGTAGTTAATTTGCACAAGTAGGATTTTTTATGGACATCCTACGTAACACCCTGATAAGATGGAGAGAGGGTGTAGAAACAAGATGGAAGCCATACTCCTTTCCAGGGTTCCTTTTGCAAATGAATTAACAGTTTTGCCTCTGATTTAATGCAAGTATTGTAATCAGAACCAAAAAAAGGAATATGTATATAGCATATTCTATTTTCTCAACATCCTTCAAAACCTAAAGAAAAAATTCTAGTCCTACTTACTGGAACTATTTTTTGCTGTCTCCTATGTTTAGCTGGAGTGGAAGTAACATCAGATGGGGGCAGCCCTTTCGACTTCGACATATTACAACAGGAAAGTACTTGGCTCTGAATGAGGATGAAGGAGTAGTAATATTAGACAGAGAAAAGTCAGACACAGCATCGACAGCCTTCTGTTTTAGAGCAACAAAGGTAAATAAAACCAATGCAAATTTGTTCTGAATGTGGAGCACTCAAACACTAAATCTGAATTGTTTCAACAACTGTATAAATTACTTGTAATTTCTAAATGGAAGCTAATGCTAGGGATTGTGCATTTAAATTCAAATGTAAACAACATGTGTCAAGAATAACAAAGGTTTCATGGAGGAAAAATAAGGGCAATTAATAAACTGTAGAATAAACTAAACTGTAACCAGTTTAAAAAACAAAATTAAAACCAAAAACAGTGCAAGATATGGGGGTTTAATATGAATACTTTAATAATTACAGACTTATTTTAGTTGGACAGAATCTCATTAGATTGTTACACGTTCCAGCTCTATCTGTCATAATTGAATTCAATTGAATTCAGTTCAGCTGCTCTTCTTTATGCAGTGTGCTGATAAGAACTGAACTCAGTCAAATTTTTCCTAAATGTAAGGCAAATATAGTCAGTGATTTCTAAACCATATGTTTTCAAATTACGCTCTTTAGTGAGCTGTTAATTGCATGTTATTAGCTTTTTCATTGTTTCCAGCTGGGAAAACCATTACAAGGCAGAGACAATGAAGAATGATTATGGAGGTAGGCAAAATTAATAACTCTTTTTTTTCCCAGGAAGTAAAAGGTTTTATAATCAAAGATTATTAAAAGTTTTTAGGTTCTTTCATGATTTTACTTATAAATAGTTGCCATAGCTGTTACAATGGAGTTTTTATTAAATAAAAAAAGCTAAATTTTCCACATAATTCTGAATGCTATATGATCGTTAAGAAAAAAGAAATCCCAAAATGAAAAAGAATCTTTAAAATTAGTTATACAGTAGCTGAAATCTAACAGTAGGTCTTGACAAATGCTAGACTTTTGTTAGTATAATAAATCAAATACTTCTTTTTAGCATGTTTAAAATAATTATGTTTATTAGTGTGACTGCACGTGATATTTCATGAATTTTTATTTTGGCCAATCAAATAACTGAAAAACTATCAGGAAATTTTCTAAGAAAATTTTCTAAGATCAGGAAATTGCTAAGATTTATTTACCACATAGTTTTTCATTTTTTGTTCAATGTAAAGTCTATGCACTATAGATTGTATGTATGATGTTGTGCTGGGACATTTATTACAGCTGTAATTTTTTCCCATTATTGGAAAATCATTGGTAAGAATGGTGAGTATCCCAGGAGTACCAGAGTTACTGTTTGAACATTGAGTTAAAATTCCTTTGATGTACTCACTGCCTAATTGGACACCATGTCCTGCTGTTTTTCAATATTTTAATCTATGCATATAATTGTATAAATTTTGAGTATGTAAATTTAGTGGTTATGTATGCACATTCATGAAATTATTTCTCTTACACTGAGTAAACGTGCCCTATTTTCTTACTCTTTTTGTTGAGGTGTGCCTCAAAGTGAAATTTAGTGCAGTGCCCAAAAGTACAAAGCTGAAGTACAATAGTAATTAATTATGCAGAAGTCATTCATGCCTACTGTGTTTATACATAATATGGTTGTTAATGTACATTTTTATATTATATCCAAGCTTAGTGTCACATCATCCTGTCCCATTTGTGCTGTCCTATACAGAAAAGAATGTTTTTAGCTCATGATAGGTTATGACTTTGGTGCAAAGAATAAGAATTGTTGTTTAATGGCTGGGCATGCAAGAGCTGCACTGTCCCATGGGTGGAGGCATTAGTGTTCTCAAGGGTGAGGGAAACAAGCAATTGTAACTTTTCCTGAAGAAAGAAAGGTGATGTTTGGGAAGGGAATAAACCCCAAAGATCAACTTGGACTGTAAGAGGAAAAGGTGTCTTAAAGCTAAGAGCTGCTTGCACACAGATCGAGGGGAAAAGGGACCATAGGGGTAGTAGATAGACTAGATATATATGCAGGTGTTTTTATCTTAATTTCTGCATATATGTACTTGTAAACATTTTATTGGTTCATTTTCTCAATGAAGAAACCTTTTCATTTTCATGTACTTTAAACATGGTATGAATTCAGGGAAATTTCAAGATATCTGCCTGATGTCCTCATGTCCAGCTGTGCACAGATTCTTAAAAACAGGGTGCTGGATACCTTTTTACAGCCATTCTGTTCCTTAGATTAATAGAATAATTCTGATTGAGAAGGACCCTGGGCAGCCATCTAGTCCAGCCTTTTGCTGCAGGTAGGGTCAGCACCAGTTCAGACCAGGTTGCTTACAAAAACATTGCTGCTGATTATCCAAAAGGATATGAAACATTTCTTCATTGTGGTATTCTTTCCAGTTTGGAAGCCAGCACAAGGGATTTATAGAAAAGAGATATTGTCTTTGCCAGAAAGAAGAGCTATGTGGATATGCAAGTCCTCAAGGCTACCCAGGAGCCTGTAACACATCACTTAAATAAAATCTTATTTTCCAGCAGTGGTTATAGAGACCCTCTTGTTGAAAAAACACCTTCATCCTCAATGTTGTTATATTCCACTTCAGCAATCTTGTGTGTTCCTTGCTTGTCAAAACCTATGATTGCATTAATTGTGTATTTAATTTCACTGTTTTTTTTTTCCTTTTGATGGATAACACTGAAAATTGAAACACTAATTTTAAATTATAAAATTCAAATTAGGGTTTTCCTTAACATGTTATTACTAAATAAGAAGAGAAGGGAACTTTAAAAAAGTTAAGGAATATGTTAAAGAACATTATAGTGCTGATTTAAATGAAAATAACATATGTAATACATGCCTTTTTTACTTCCTAATTGCTGCAAACTAATCTTAAAAGCATCAGAAATTGATGGACCTCCTCCCCCTCCAAATTATATCTTTTATTGTTTTTAATATAGAGGTTATTTTGGACCAAATTTAAAAACCTTTATTAAACCTTTATATTTTAAGGCAACAGATCTTAATGCCTTGTGACAACAGAGACAGCAGTTTCTCTACACCAGATGGAATCTTGTTTTGAAATGGGATGTTCTCATTCCAGCACAGTACTTGGCTCAGTATACACTGCTGAGGAGAACCTTGGGTCTGCTTACAAATTTCCTTGAGACTAAACACAATGAAAACAAGAGCATATTTAAAAATAATTGTTTATTTTAATGTGTGTAGCCCAGAATTAATATTTAAGATTTCATATTTTATTTTTGTGGTGGTATGTACAATTGACAATGAAGAAGTTGTTCGTGTAGTCTTGGTAAGTAACATTCTGACACATTAAAAAGTCACAGATGACTCATGCAGAAGGATTTGATATCATTTTAATATTACTGCCAACTTGTAGCTGTCTTAGGGACTCAACATGGCATTAGGATGTCGTAATAGTATGGTAGTAATCATAAAGTTTAATTTGGTTTTGAAATAAGATCATAGATATTGCAAAGGCCTTTACCTACATTTGTCTCTAAAAGTTCAAATACTTTTTTTTAAGTTAATATATTATAATTTCCCGGTAAGCACTGCATTTAAAATGCACTATTAAACTATTTTTCTACTTATTTTTTATGGGAAGACAAACTAGAAGGTGAAATGAAAGTAACTTCTTTTCCTTGTCTACTGGAATGTACAAATTTGTAAAGCAAAGTATACAGAGTACAATAACACCAGTAGCAAGCTCTTATATCTGTAGACCTTTTATCTTTTTCTTTTGTTGAATTGGAGTATCTATGGCAGTACTTTTAACACCATAACAGTATGGAATATCAAAAGATAAAATTTTAATTAGCTCATGAAAGTTAGATTTAGTAAGAGTTCAGCAGACTGGTTGTTTTGCCATTCTTAGAACTGTCTAAACAAGCCCTTAAGCTGGAAAAAATGTTTCCCCTACTGTGTTTTTATTATTGTAAAATCTTTGTTAAGAAAGTTGAGTTTATTTGTTCTGTTCACATTGCCATTCCTCATACTCCTTTTATCACGTAGGAATCTATGATTCTTTCTCACTTTCTAATTCTTGCCCTTCCTCTAGTATATTAAACATCTTTTGAAAAGATCATCTTTGACAGGTTTGCCCTCAAATTCTTTTGTTCATTCCATCTTTTTTTGTTTGGCTGATTTCGTTTGGGGTATATTTTGTTGTTGTTGTTGGTATTCTTTTTCCTTTACCAACTTCCAGACCCATGATGTGATTTTTTTTCTTTGATTTAGTTCACAGCCTGAGGAAGTTAAACTGACGCTAGGCTGTGAAGAGAGGGTTTTAAAAGCCAAAGTGATTTGTACATATCTTAACAAAGAGTCTGTTAAGATATGTACAAGTATCTAGATAAGAAAAGGTCTTTTTCTCCTTCTCCCCCAGTAATCTTTATCTGACTAGACTTTTCAGCTGTTGTAAAATACACCATGTCTTTGCACACTAAGATCAAATTTCTTGGCTGAAATCCTAGAGAAGCTGGACAGAGTGCAAAGAGCAAAACATCGTGAAGAGGAATTTGTGCTGTATTTCTCAATGTGAAAACAGCCTTCAGGCCCCTGAAATAATTCTAAAAATTTATTTCTGAAATGAAAAAGTTTGGTTTTGTCACTATGTTTAGTGTTGTCAAAAGGGATCAGTATCACACATTTTTTTCAAAAAAGTAACTTAATTAGGATTGCTTCTTACCACACTATGATTTTGTTATCTGAAATGTTCATTGATGCTTGACTATTGATGCAGACACAATATTTGAAGAAAAAAGTTTTAATCTTCAGATTATGTTGTCAAGGCAAATAATAAATTGCTGACAGTTAGTGAATTTGTTCTATTTTATTGTATTTTTCACTTAATGTCCTCACTGCAGATGTGTATTGAAAAAGTTCATCTTTTTCTGTATGTGACAGCGCAGTCCACTCAAATACGATGTGACATGTTTTCCCCACAGTCTTGACATTGAAATGGTATCTCCAAGCAATGTCTTGTAATTTCATTCAACTTCATCTTGGCGTTATAATGTTACCTGTTTCAACTGAAATTATTGTTGAAATGTGACAGTTGAATTACATATAAATGAAAGCAGATTAGCATAGATATAATACAACTCCTGTTTACTCCACAGATGTTGAACATTATATAAACTCAAATGAAATAAAAAAACCTTGTTACACATATAAAACTATCACAATCACAGGTATCCATAACTTGCTATTACAAAGTTTGCAGAATAATTCTGTTCTTATATGTGAATTCATTTTTTAAAGGACAACTACTTTATTTTAAAGTGCCGAAACCTTAAAATGCCCCAGTTGTAAATGAAGAATAATGGGACTAAGAAATAAATTTGGCTTAAAAAATGGATGTTCCAGCCAAGCATTGAGCAATGTCTTTAAAAGAGGTTTGAAAGAACCCAAATCTTACAAAGTGGATAAATAAAAACATCATTTATTTATTTATTATGTAAATAAATGTTAAAAAAAAAGGAGAAATGCAAAAGGCACGTAAATATAAGAGCCAAATTGTACTTCTAAAATAATGAATATTTTCGTTTTTTATGGTTTTTCAATACAGAGACATTATTCTAAGCACAGTGCATACCTGGATATACAAATTTTAAACAAAATAATTATTCAGCATAAAAAGATTTTAACTACATTGCAAAACATGTTTATTTTTATTTTTCATGTCTAAACTAAAGTTCGAAAATTTTGGCTACATAGAGTTCTACAGACTGTTAAACTGAAACTTTACTTACATCAGTAGCTCCATTATTGAATGGGTTAAGATAATAATCTAAAGATTTTTTTGTATGAATCCACTGTAATGGATTTGACTTGGTATTTTTGCTTTAGTGAAAATGATGCTTCACATTTGAAATTATTTTAAATCACAGTCCTAAAGATTAATTGGCTAGAAGCTGAGGTTATGTGAATTGAAATTTAGCTGTGTTTTAACAGCATAAGTAGCATAAATATTGTTCAGTATTGTAAAATGTATCAGTGTAGAATTCAATGCTTTATTGTATTCCAATACAGAAATTAAATACCAACTTTATTTTATCTCCTTAGGAGCTGAAAGAAAAGCAGGAATCTAGTCTCAAACGTGACATGGATGGAATGGGAGTCCCAGAAATAAAGTATGGAGATTCAGTCTGTTTTGTCCAACACGTGGCCACTGCCTTGTGGCTGACTTACAAAGCACAGGATGCTAAATCAGCACGTTTAGGTCCCTTGAAAAGAAAGGTAATGTTTGGGGTTTTTTTAGTTACTTGTAAAATCAATTTGTGGGTTTAATTTTTTTGTGCTCTTATATTAAAAATGTGAGTATTTCACTCTGAAAGGGAAAACAGTGATGGATATTAATGTAACCACGTCATTGAAGAAAAACTTCGTCATTATGAAATGTATTTAACTACTTTTTTTCCCAGAAGAAATTATTAGTTTGTACTCAATTTTTTTTTTTTTACACCAGTAAAAGACAGAAATTCCTGGTTTGGATAATTATTTAAAATCTAAAATTAACTGTTGCAACCCATGTAAACGAGTAAGTCATCTAACATTCACTGGTGTTTCAGATTTTTTTAATTAATATTAATTTAATATTATGTGAAATGGCAATTAAATTTGTCACTTAAGAAATGGCCTTAGAAAATAATAAAATTTCTTAAGGGATATTAGAGAATAATTTCATCCCAAAATGTTAGATGTAATTGTGATGTGACATCAAGAAGGTCTTTCTCTCAGTCTTTTGATCTTAGTTAGATCTTAATTAGAGGCATATAACCTGTTACATTTCAAAATTTATGTTCATATTTCATCCACTGTTAAGGGGTTTAGCACTAGCTTCACATAACTTCATCTTTACCAAAGGATTCCTTTATTCTCTATTTGTAGATTTTTACAACTTGAACCCATCATTAGAACATGAAAAACAAAAAATAAAAAAGTTCAAGAATTTGGCATTCTTCTTTAGTTACTTGTACATATTTACATTCATAAGAGAATACAGAATACTGCAGTACAGGACAATGAGCTCCTCCTCACACTCCCTAGGCACACATTTATGCACAGGCAGCACACATGGTCATCAGCAATGGGCAGTGAGTGCCCAACCCCTTCACTTCTCAGCAGTCTGGCTGATCAGAGAAATCCTTTGAATGTCAGTCATTCAGTATTTTCTAGATAAAAAATTAAACCATACAATGATGGCCTCTTCCTTTCCCATGCCACAACTTGAAAAGGCAGTGTGTAGATTCTTCCTCTGCAGATCCTTCCGTAAATGAAGAATTTTACAATAGCCTCATGTGGTATTCAGTATTTTGTTTCTCCAGTTTTCTGCTCAGCAGCAAGGGACTAAAAGAATCTCCATAATTGCCTGTCACTTTTATTCTCCTTTGAAACAGTTTCCTTCATGTTCAAAGACTTCAGATCTTTTGTTTGCCTCTCACCTGGCAAATTCTGTCTTGTTAAGCGCCTTCAAACAGAAGAAAATCCAAACCTTCTACCTTCATAGAGTTGATATTCCTGTGGAGGCAAGAAACAGATTTTCATACCCTGCAATATATGATACTAGGCTATAATCTTGTAAGCAATTTGAGATATACATCCCTTTAAATTTCATATAAAATTAATTTTTCTACATTAGAACTGAAGTAATTGCTTGGTATTCATCCTCTGCCATAATTGTGTCAGGCAATTTTTGCTTTCACTCACTGAATTCCTTCTGAAGCTGGCCTGCACTTTTTATAACATGACTCATTAGCCCTAGGAAGATTGAGAGGTACCCTGTTTGTGCAAGAGGCAAAGGATGCTTTTCTGACATAACTTAGCTATTATCACTGTCAGCTTCTGCAAAGCCATAGAGAGGAGAAAAAAACTATGAGATTAGTTCTGTTATAAAATGAAAATTTCAAGTAAAAATTTCTGTTGTTTGGCTTTGGTGTAGTTTTATGTACCTAATTATTATACTAAAAAATATGTAAGAAATTCTGGCATCATTTAAGAGGCTTTTGTTGCATGATTGCTGCCAGAATTTTTATTTGGTCTCTCTCTCTCTGAGCCTGTGGTAACCAAGGCTTCAAGATTTTGCCAGGTAATTGTGATTACATCAGTATTGTAGTCAACATTCCTCCACCATGCAGTGACTGATGGATGTCTGTCTTTTCAGTTTGCTTTTGTGCAAGCAGCGAACTCCTGCAGAGCTCCAGAATGCTGGAGCTCAGGGAACAGAAAAACACATCCTAGGTGATTGGGAACCACGCTCTGGGCCATTGCTCACAGGGTTGGTCAGTGCCTCGCTGTACTTCAACAAGCAAGGCAGTGCCAAATGTCCCTTTTTACATGCAGAGAAGTGTTTTATCTGAGGAATTGATGTAGCCAGTGCTGGATGCTTCTGCCTGTGATGTACTTACTGGAATTCTAAATAGCACTTTCCTGTCATTGTGATGTTTCTGGGTGATTTAGTTGAGGTTTGAGTTGTTTGTTGGTTCTCTGAATAGTTTTTGGTAATTTTTCTTTTTTTTAAAATCAGACAAAAAGGAAAGATTAGGTCCTTCTAAAAGAGTTCTCCCTCATCCACACCAACTACTTAGGGAGAAGAGTGCAAATCTGCTCTACAGTAATGAAAATGCAATTATTTGCAAGGCATGACAGCTTTAATACCCTATCTGTCAAATGTTTTCACTCCTGTAGCTCCAAAATCTGGAGCTACATACAGTGGTTTGAGGAAATATTATTTAATTGTGAAATGTTGTTATTACTAGTTTTGTCATGGGAAGAGTGGATCTTCCCTTACTTTTCTGTTTCAAGACCTCAGGACCTTCTCCATGGAAACAGCAATATTTAAGCTAGCAAAGTCACCCACAGGGTGATTTTACATAAAGAAATATCTGAAAAAAGAGGAAATATGTCCAAATTTTAAAGTAGTCTCCTTTAAAAAAGTATTATTAATGTAATAATTCAAAAAATACCTTCCCAATCTTCTCCATCCATATTTCCATGGATTCTGCTGTCCAGATAAACTCAGCAGGTGATGTTTGTCTCTTTTAAAAGCTCTTCCTCAGCATGTTTGAAGGAACAGAGCACATGTGTAGTGTAGATTCTGCCAAGCATAGAAAAACATCCCTTTCCAGTGCTTTGATACACCTATATGCTTGTACATACAGAAGCTGCTGGTATATAACTTTCCCATTTGTGGTATCCCACTTGGATACCATTACTTGCTTTTTAACTATTCATGCCCACAGAATTACTCAGCTAACTGGGAGGGTGGGTTGCAAATTGTCATTAACTCAACGTTAAAAAGATACTTTTTTGGTGGAGAATGCAATAGATTGCCTCTTGGGCAAAGGAGCAGGATAACTCACATTTACT
Source organism: Dicaeum eximium (assembly GCA_013396995.1). Lineage (NCBI taxonomy): Eukaryota > Metazoa > Chordata > Aves > Passeriformes > Dicaeidae > Dicaeum > Dicaeum eximium. The sequence continues at coordinate 132,145 of VWZP01000500.1, forward strand.
TCAAACAAAATCACTGTGGGATTTTAATGACTCAAAATGACCAAGACTTGGTTTTATGCCTAAAAAGTGACACTAGCTTTCTGTGACTTTGTGTGTTTTTTCAAAGTGAAAGATTAAAATCCCACAAAAGGATCTCAGCTATTGCTTGAAGTTCATATGACATTCATATGAATGAACCATATCTGGTTTGGAGAAGAGCACAACATATTGTGTGGAAATAGTTAAATGAATCAGAAGTTGCTCATAAACACTCTTGCTCCTTTAGCAGCATTGTAATATTTGTTTGTCATTCCAGCTTGATTTTTCTTGTCAACACAATAGTGTTAAAGCATAAATCCTTTCATAAATGATGCTTTAGAAAGTGAAGTTCCTCTTTCCCTGAGAGCTAGAACATAGAAAAAAATGACATTTTTTGTTACAATTTTAAAAGGTTTTTTAAGAGATTCTTTTTATTGAATCGTGGAAGAATAAAAATACATTACATTGTCTTCTCTGAATAACTTATGTGAGACTGAAAAACGTAATTATTTAATGGGTGTCTAGATAATGTGATTAACAAATCTGTATATATGCAAATTACTTTTTTCAGTGCAGTATTAAAATAAATTAAAAATATTTAAAAGCAAGAAGTGCTTTTAAGTAATTATTGTGATAATTACTGACTCCCAATAGGTTATATTACACCAAGAAGGTCACATGGATGATGGTCTCACATTACAAAGATGCCAGCGTGAGGAATCCCAGGCTGCTCGAATCATTCGCAACACTACAAGCTTATTCAGCCACTTTATAAGGTAGTTGTTACCCTGTTTTTAAGGTATTCTGAAATGATAAGAATTTCACTAAGAGAATCCTTATGTCCTGCTTCCAAATATTTGAATTTAGAAGGGATTAGAAATATATTTTTATTGATTAAAATTTGAAATTTTGTTTAATAATGCCATTAAATAGATAGAACAGTTTATGTGAGATTATTTACATGAAATTTAATACTTTGAAGCCAGAAGCAAGCTGGATCATAATCCAGATTGAAGAAAACTTGCTAAGTGATCTTAGTCTAATTCTGTTAGTGAGTATTCAATGGTACTAGAACTTTGTGTCATTAAAACTGTAAGAATGTATTTTGTACTGAAGAAATTATTCTTTTGTAGTGCTTGGCAGAAGTTTTAATGATGATGATGAAGTGTCCACCCTTGTAATACTTGAAGGAATATTCGATGAAAAAATAAAGAAAAAGGAGTTTTTAATTATTTGCCCACCATACACCCCAGTGTTTAAAACATGATTACTTCAGTATCTCAAGAACTGGTGCCACTCCTTTGTATTTCTTGGGCTGAGGATATAAAACAGAGCCACCTTTGCCAGCAGTCAGTGCCTGATAGATGATGCTATTTATAGTAGTCAGGCTGTGGAAAACTGGATTATCACACAAGATTGAGAAAATACTTGAACAGAAAAATACATTCTTTTACTGACAACAGAGATTCCTTGAAGTGCTTTGTATTTTTAAATCCCACCCTCCTTTATTTACTGTATAGAATAGATACAGAACATCCAATTTATGGTTAGGATTACCTGCTACTTTTGTGCTCTTTTTTCAGAAGGCTGTGGGTGTTTAACTTCAATAACTGCTACTGTTATTGCACATCATGCCTAAAACTTTGATGGGATTTAAAGTACCTAAACAAAATCCATTACTGTAGAAAAATAACTTTAATCCCTTTTTCTTCTTTTTGCTGAATTAAGTTGCTTCTTCTCATAATTTTCTTTGTTTTTTTAAAAAAACATTCTCCCTGTTTATATCAGCACAGAAAGGGAAATATGACTCCACTTCAGGAAGCTCTGAGTGCTGGACACCCAAACAATAGATGTTTGAATGATGTCCAGTTTGGATCATCTATTGCTTCTATCCACGTGTCGTACATGTAACAAGACTTGATTTAGGTACCAAAAGAGAACAGGCTGCCACATAATACTGTAAAACTAGAGTGGGAAAATGATTAATGCTGTCAGTTTTGTTGTTTTCCACAGTGGAAACAACAGAGCACTGTCACCCACTGCCCTGCCTGTTGAGGAGATGGCTCAGACTCTGCAAGACCTGATCACTTACTTCCAGCTTCCCGAAGAAGACCTGCAACACGAAGATAAGCAAAACAAACTTCGCTCACTCAAAAACAGACAAAACCTATTCAAAGAAGAGGTATAGAGAAAGGGGTTTTTGCATTACTTTAAGTGTATTGTCTCACAAAGGTTGAGAAAAATCTAGATGTATGCATATTACCTATAATGTAGTGCTCCTAGCTGAAATATATATATAGGTAAGTATATTAAACTTGTCACAAACCACACAGTCTGTCATAAAATTTGATCTCAATACTTCTGAGAATCTTTAAATGGGTCTTCTTTTACCAGAAATTTCTTTTTCTCTCTGTGAAGTTACACAACCTGGATACTCCAAATGAATGATAAAACCCGTGTCAATAATGGATGTTATTTCTGATGTCTTTTCTGTCCTGTGAATCTGCCTGTAACTTTTCACCTCTAGAAACTAAGAATGCCAGTTTTAGAGAAGGTTAAGTATTACATAATTGTTGAATTGCTCCTCTCTGGAAATGGAATAACTGCATTTTTGTAGAAATACTAAAGATATTTTATGATATTTTTAGACACATTTGAATTGCTTCCAGGTTTTCAATACCATATGAGTATGCAATCAAAGTAAAGTTACAAATCTCTTGTAGTATTTAAAAGTCTTTGGTTTACAGAAATGTTATTGGATAGTAAAATTTCCACCTTTTTTAATCAATGAAAATTCCTTTTTATCTAAATTTAAAGCATTTTTTTCCCTTATGCAAGGAAGATTTTGTGTAAAAAAGAGTGTCCTTAAAAATTGAAAAAGCCTTTATTTTCAGATTTTTATTCCTTATTTTTCATAATTCTTGTTTAAGGAACAGTATGGAATCATTCTTTAATATTAATTCTTTTTATACAGAAAAATACGTATTAAAATCCTTTAAGCACAATTGGTTTGTTTTTGGGATTTTCTTGAATTAAGATAACGCAACCTTCCAATTTATACAGGAAAAAGTCTTTAAAAAAACTATGACCAATGCTTTTTCATGTACAGTACACTTCCCTCTCTGTCCTGTGTGTTTAGGGAATGCTGGCACTGGTTCTAAATTGCATTGATCGCCTGAACGACTACAACAGCGCAGCTCATTTTGCAGGAATTGCAAGAGAAGAACATGGTGGTACATCATGGAAAGAAATTTTGAATCTCCTTTACAAATTGTTAGGTAAGTTCTTCAAAACCGTACTAGTATAAAAAAAAACACCCCAGAATACGTACACTGGCTATCCTACTTGCTGCTTCACCACCAAAGAATACTTTAAGTATTATTCAATTTATTATGTAAATTACAGAATTTCTTCTATATAATTACTGCTATTTATTACAGAGGACAGAAATTATTGAACAATGATACATCAGAAAATTAGATCTTAGATAGGAAAAAGTTCTATGAAGCATGCCAAAACCTTTTTTTTTTTTTTTAATTCAAATGTACTTTTGGTATGCAAACAGATGTGAATTATTATTTTTAAAATTAGAAAAACTGGAAAACAGTCTGTAGTAGTCAGGTTTGCTCAATCCATGTTTGTCACTTGAGGCTTAGATTCAAATGTTAATAAAAATAATTACATGACAAAGAAATTTTTTTTTCTACATCAATGCCAGATTTTCTAGAGCATTGCTATTCAAGAGCAAACTGCTTCTGTGTTGTAGAATGACCAAAATGATGGAGCAGGAAAAGTATGTATATGTGTATTCTTTAAATTTCTTATTTGTTACCTAGTTTACATTATTCCTCATTTAGGAGAATCTTGTCTTCTGATGGAGATGAAATACATTCTATTTTCATTACAAAGGAAGGTAGTCCTGATCCATGGTGAAACAAGGAAGTTGAGAGTCAGGACAAGAATAAAAGAAACTGGGGAAGTGCTTTGAAGCGTGAAGTTATTCACATAGAACAGACATGCAGGTGCTTCTGATGAAATCTCATTGCCTTAGAAACTAAAAAGTTATCACTGGCTGCATTTTACTGCAGTCTTATGAGTTTAAAGAAAAATAGGATGAAAAGAAACTCTCTTTTTTACAGTGTGGAATTCTTTCAGATTTTATCTTGATTTTCATCTGCAGGTACATTTTGAACACAGTTTTTCCAATGTAATACTTATTGTGCTTCATAATAAAAATAATTGACAATTTTATACAAAAGGTGCTTTTTGTTGCTCTTTCTTCCCCTAAAATTTATGACTTCTAGAAGGAAGAAAACCAACTCGAAAGACTTGAATGCTGATGAACTTTCAAAGTTCAATCTGCACTACTGAAAGTCTAAAAGCTGTGCATTCTACAAGACTGTAATCAGAAAGTAGAACTAAACACCAATATCCCTAATCTGCACTTGACCTCAAACTTCTGCATATGATCTTCCCACACTTGGTAGGAAGAAGCAGGAAAAGAAATGTTTCATCCCCATGACAGTGCTTGACATCAAGCAAGGGTGCTTGATAACTTCGATTTAAATTTAGCAACAAAATAAAACATAAACAAAACATATTTTTTGCAGAGATTCTTGTTTGTCCAGGAGACCCCCTTCAACTTCAAAAACTATGTGCTCCTTAGAAATTATGTCAGTTGCTGAAATTCAAAGCAGTGGAAATTCCAATTCTTTTTTATGGTAACATATATGGACTTGTCTGTTCATTGTTTTATGGAGTTACTCTAAAAATGGTGTTAAAATACATATGATAAACTTTGTTGATTTAAAATCTTCTTGTAAATCTTCCATTATAAAATGATACCTTGTGGTTTTTTCCAGCTGCTCTTATTCGTGGCAACAGAAACAACTGTGCCCAATTTTCCTGTAACCTTGATTGGCTAATCAGTAAATTGGACAGATTAGAATCTTCCTCAGGTGAGTCTCACTTTTACAATGTAAATTAACTGTCAGTCAAAGGCTATTTTACATCAGTTAAAGAGCAGTTTTCCTTGAAGCCAAGACATATTAGAAAACAATTACAGCCTTGGGGTTTGGGGGGATTTTGGTGTTTTGTTTTTCGTTGGGGGTTTGGTTTGGGTTTTGTTTATTTTTTGAGATTTTTTTTTTTTTTTGTGGTTTTTTTGTTGGTTGGTTGGGTTTGGTTTTTTTTTTAATTGACAGATTTAACATATTTAAAGAGACATTCATATGACTTTTTTTTTCTTCAATACATTTACTATGTGCAATACTACATCCAGTCAGTGTTGAATGTGACTCTGATGAATTAAGGGACTGGGTCAAACAGTATCAAGAGTGGTGTACCATGAAATAACACGTATTTGTGGCATGCATATAAACCCCATATAGATGTAGCTTATAGGGGGCGGTTTACAGTGGAATATTCAACAAAATATTGATATACTATACACTGCTCCCTATTAAAACCTTTACCTCTTCCATTGAAAAGAAGGTGCTAAACTTGCAAATTTCTCAAGTGGTTGTGGCTATATTCAATAGAAAAGATAAACATTTTTATTATGCATTTATTCCTAGTGTACCATGGTCATATCCTTACTCCTTAGAAGCAGTTTCATTCTCTTTTCAGGCCAGAGAAAGCATACCCTCTTGTAAGATACTCATTTACTGAGCTTTTAGGTTGTGTTCAGTGGTGCAGGTGATTTAATGACAGCATTGTTTCTTTGGCCTTCATACAGGTATTTTGGAAGTGTTGCACTGCATCTTGATTGAAAGCCCAGAAGCTTTAAATCTAATATCTGAGGAACACATCAAATCCATTATTTCACTGTTGGATAAACATGGGCGCAATTACAAGGTATGTTTGCAAAAACTAAGGATGTAATGTTATTCTTACAATAATTTGTGGGGGAAAAAAATGAGAAATGTCAACATGGACATATTTGATTCTAGTACCTTTAAAGGAATAAAATAACCTTAAAGTATATCCACAAAATTTCTTTGTTGAGATTAAAAGAATGTTTAATATATAATTGCTTTTCAGCAATTTTCAAATACCAAAAAATTGTATGAGAAGTAAACAGTTAAGAAATATTGGTAACCAGTCAGAACATTGGATTTGATGAGAAAATGGAGTATTCTGACAGCTGTAAGAAAGTGGACAGAGTAGCTTTCTTTGTGATTCAGGGCCCTGGAGAAGTAGTGGACTACTATTGCATCCACAGATATCCAGAACTATATCCTGCAAAGTCATTCCTAACTTGAGTAATAATAATAGCAGCAGAAAAGAAAAAAAAATAAATTGAGAAAGCAGAAAAATAATCCAAATATCTGAAAACACAGGTGTTCTGAAGAAAGAAAAAAACCCTGAGTTTCCAGAAGAGATACTGGATGAAATTAATTTAGACATCAATATGCAATTTATTATGATAGAAGAAGGTGAACAGAGTTTCTGGCTGCGACCAGGATGACATCACAACACAGACGAAGATATAGGTTTTTGTGAGATTTTCTGATGTGAGTTTCCTTCCTCAATTAAAGTTTTATTTGAAAGACTGATAACCTCGAGGAAGAGCAGAGAAAGTTTTAGTGAGCTGAAATTACCTTCTCTTGTAAATCTAATACAGAGAACCTAACCAACTACAGATGCAGTAAAGGAGAAAATAAATCATTTTTAAGCAGGGTTAAAGAGTATGAACTGCTGTAAGTAGGCATAAGAAAAAAGTTGAAATTACAGCAGGAAGTTTAGCTTACTATTTTCATCTCTTAACAAGGTTACTATGTTATACCAGTCACCTATAAAGAACCTTTTGTCTGAAACATCTCAATGTAGATCTTATGGTGGGAACTTAGAGCAGAAACAGAAGATGTACACAGGAGAGGAATTATACAGGGTAATGGATTTGTTCCTTTCCATTTGTAGTGTCTTTGACTATACCTCAGCAAGTAATGAAGAGTGGGTGGGAAGAAATGAATTTATCTGTTATTCCACAAACAGTATAACAGTATATGTTGTTGTCCTGCTAGATTAGAAATTCTGTTGAGATTTAGGAAATAAGAAAAATAATGAGCAAAATAGTCCTGTAAATTATTGAGTTGAAGGCCTTTTTAAATGAAAAGCCTTCTGTCAGAAACAGAGTCAGCTAATTCACAGGGATTATTTAAACAATCTTCATGTAAAGTCTGAGTTGCTGGTAATCATTAATGTTACTAAGATGCTTTACAGCCGAGTACTGGTCAGAACTTATGTGATTCTTTAAATGATTACCTCTATCTGTCTGGTAGAGGGTCTCTGCCCAATAGAAGAGGTGGTAGAAAGGAAAATGCATGAGCTGGGACATAGAAAATTGTTTAAGCAAATGTATTAGCTTAAACAGCATAAACTGGTAATGGTGGGTTTGTGTTCAGTTCACTAGTCAGACAACAGGAGTAGCTAAAGTTAATTTTATATTCTGCTGTTTCTGGAGTTGTACAATAGCAACATAATCAATAACATAACATAATCAATGGTGTGCCAATGTGTCTTTTGTTGTGGAGGAGGTGTGTAGCAATCTAGGCCACTTGGGATCAGGGGTCAAAAACTATTTGTCAGAGGTCAAGTACACTTTGAAGCTTCTCTGCTTTTTTGTGAAGGTGTGCAGCTTTGTTCCTCAGCATTAAGCAACATTATGTTACTGTGTTCTTGCTTCCAAAACCTCCTGCTCCAGTACTCTGGAAGAATGATATCAATCTCTTTCAATTTTCAGACTCAAGCAAGAAAAAAAAAAAAAACCAAAAATGAAAAACAGGAATCTGAAGTTTTAGAATAACATTTTTCTGAAATTCTGTTTTTCTTTATAGTGAAATTTTAAAGCATCTCTCATTTTATAAATAAATAGATTATTTCTCAAATTGAAAACATTCTTTCCAGAAGAGACTCATATGCAATCAGATCATTGCCATTGAGAATTATCCACTAATTTTGCACAGGAATTTTTTTGGACTGTGGAAAATTTATCAAGGAATTTAATTTTATATTCAAATTTTTAATGAGATTTTAATTAAAAAGTCTTAAAAGAGTTGATATACAGCTATCTTAACTTTGGGGTTTTTTTGATCAAAATGAGAATAAGGAATCTTAAAAGGAAGATTTTTGATGCATGTTCAAACCCTGTGCTCTGATTTTATGTTCCACAAATGTTTGATATCTTCTCTCAGTAGTATAGACTACACTTGGTCCAAATATGTGAAAAGTATATAGAAAACAATAATGTATATTATATCCTTTCCTTTAGGCCTATTCTGAATGTAAATTAAGCTGACAACTGAATGTGTGTGCTCCTAGCTGCCTTTATCTTACTTGTTCTGATTTTTCTTTTAAGGTTCTCGACGTGCTTTGCTCTCTCTGCGTCTGTAATGGAGTTGCAGTCCGTGCCAATCAAAATTTGATCTGTGACAATTTGCTGCCTAGAAGAGATTTACTTTTGCAAACACGTTTGATTAATGATGTGACAAGGTATAGTGATACCTTACATTAGAAAACATGATTACTGTTACATAAGAAAAAATTGAATTTCCATATCATCAATAATTAATTAAATAAAAGACTGTAACCTAAGAAATGTCCCAAAGCTTTCAATATTGAGAAACACACCTTAGGAAGTGATAATGTATTATGTATTAACTTCTGAACAAAAACATTTTTACTGACAATATGGCATCTGTATGGAACCTGGGATCAAATAGAAATTGCTAATTCATAATCAGAGCTGCTCTAAAATGAAGACATGAAAGTTGCTTATTTCTGAATCAAAACAGGGCACAGAGTTTGTAAACACACTCTGAAGTACTTGTGTGTTTTAAGAAGGACTTAATTTCCTGGCAACCCCTCTCCTGGGTTTTTGATTTTTAGGAAATGATCTTGTCATTTCTCTTTTGACTGCAAGTTTTTCAAAGCATGGAAGCTCTACCTTGGAAGATGATTCTATAGCAGCTTTATTAATTTATACAAAATTATTCACTTAAAAAAACATTATAAGCAAAGCATGGGTATCTACGCTTGTATAATACTTGTGGATTTGACAATTTTACAGCAATATAATTCCTATGTCACGCTTTATTTATACACTAACTGGCTTATATTTTCTTTCTTAGCATAAGACCAAACATATTTTTGGGCATTGCTGAGGGCTCTGCACAATACAAGAAGTGGTACTTTGAGTTGATAATTGATCAGGTTGATCCATTCTTGACGGCAGAACCCACCCACTTACGGGTTGGATGGGCCTCTACTTCAGGATATGCCCCCTACCCTGGAGGTGGAGAAGGATGGGGAGGCAACGGTGTGGGTGATGACCTCTACTCTTTTGGGTTTGATGGCCTTCATCTGTGGTCTGGTGAGAATAATCTTTAATTATTTTTCATCCAGATTTCTCTTGCATGCACAGTAAATGATGGTTATTTTTTAGCATGTTCAATTTGTGGCTTATGTTTCAATGTGCAATTTTCAAGGCATATAGACAAAATCCTGTTTCTCCATGAATCTCAGTGCCTGTAAATGCCACATACATCTAGGTATTCTTTAATTGCTCTGAAAATAATAGAGTGGGGCCATGCATATGTACACACGGAAATAAATTTTATGACATTAATTCTAGTCATTCATAATCTGAGAGTGTTTATCAATTATATTAATATTGTTCTAGCACTGTGTTTTCTATATAAAATATGTGTATGCACACACACAATTCAATACTTTATTTCAACACTACTGAACAATTATACAGTGCCAGAAAATCTTTTTTTGGAGAAGACTAGGAGGCATCCGTAACATGCTCCATCAGAAATGGCTGAATAAATAATTTTTAAAAATAAATCTGATTAAATATTCTGATTCTTAAATACTTTCATCCTAGGTCGGGTGCCCAGAGCTGTAGCATCTGTCAATCAGCATTTATTAGCATCTGATGATGTGGTTAGCTGCTGCTTGGATCTAGGAGTACCCAGCATTTCATTCCGCATTAATGGACAGCCTGTACAGGGAATGTTTGAGAACTTCAGTACAGAAGGGTTTTTCTTCCCTGTCGTAAGCTTATCGGCTGGTGTAAAGTAAGTACAACTTAATTTTAATTGTTTTCCTTGCTGTCTTATCACACAGAATACTGTCCAAATTCTGGTATGATTTATTCTGGTTTGTTGCTGCAGTTCTGCCCAAACAGCAGCTGGAAGGAAGGCAGGGGAGTAATGATTTGTTCAGTGATGATTTCACTTAAAAGTGAAATGTGAGCCTGTAAACCATTCAACCAAGTTGCAATGTCTGGACAGTATTCTTTTTTTGGTATTTGGTGACCTAGGGGAAATTAATTTTGTTTCATTCCAATTATCAGTGAAAAAATCATGTTAGGAACACAGCACCATATTTGTCACTAATTAAGGTTCTCAGTGGCTTTCTCAGCAGGGAGTAAAAAACCTAAATCACTGTGAAAACTGATACTGTGTTCACAGTAGGAAACAGAACTGATGAGAAGCAGTTTTGGAATCTCTTTACTAATATTGCCCATTTCTTACCTCTTCTATAGCTAAAATACTGAGAGTCAAACTTATTGTATTCAGTTTGTATGCTCGTCTATGTTCAATGAACTTAGAAAATCTCCTGTAAAATCAAACAGAATAAAGGAGGGCTGGGAAAGGTTTAGTAAATCAATTTAATTTATTCCCCAGAGGTGACCCTACTATGTAGCTGCATTAATACAAAGCATTTGAAAATGTTCATTTTTTTTTTCTCTAAGAAATCTGCTGAAAATTGTGTAATTATTTTCTTTTTTTTTTTTCATTCTTACTTGATGTTGCTTTTATATTTTGTGAGAGGATTTTCCTTTGTAGTTTATAGTAACATTACAGCTGATGTTAACAGCAGATGGGTGTCGTCATCTGTGACTATTACTACCAGAGAAAATATTTTACATGGGAATCCTGAGTTCATGAGTGAAGGAGGGTGTTCTGATGTCTTTAATTCTTTTAAAAATGTAAACAAAATATGTTGATCTGTTCTAATATTCCTATAGGGTTCTGGTCACCCGATCACAACAAATGTAGGGGCTAATTCCTGAAGATAACAGGATTTTTATTTTTTTTATTTAGTTTCTGTGTTTGTTTACTGCTAAAGTTTACCTACTTGAGGACCAAAGTATGCAGCTGGATAGTTTTTGTCTTTGTTGTTTTTCCTGTTATACTCCTAATAGATCCCCTATAGATCCCCTATGTCTGAGGGGAAAAAGAAAATTTTAGGGGTTTACAAGTAATCTTAGTTGTGCTTCTGGAACTCATTCCCAGTTGTAATATTTGGTATAATATTATTTGTTTTCTTAATGCATTATGGTTTTAGTGTTTTGTTTGGTTTTTTTTCTTATTTCTCTCATGTGCCAAACTGTCTGCGTGTGTTCACTGAGAAGTAACTTTAAAACTTTCCAGTTATGTATCAATAGTCCCAATAGTATTTTTAGAGTAATAGTCCAATTTAAATTAGATTTGTGTTTCCAAACCCCTTAAATCCATTTAAAAAATCACAACTTACAACCATTTGATTTTAAGTGAAAAATACTAAAATACGCTACTACATTAAATGATTCATTTTGCTTTGGCTAAAACAAATTTTTAAAAAATAGTGGGTAGGTGATGGTTTTACTGACAGTATCTGCTAGTGTGAATGCTTGGTGACCCTTTGGTGTTGACCAAAACATGAAGCACACATGCATTTTTGTAAATGGTAGTAAAATAAATGGCTAGACTTCTACATTATTTATTCATAAATGAATAGTATATTTATTCATAATGATAGTATATGCTGACTATTTAAGAGTCTAATTTCTTCATTGAAAATTGCACAGAGTTCGTTTCTTGTTGGGTGGACGTCATGGAGAGTTTAAATTTCTGCCTCCTGCTGGCTATGCTCCCTGTTATGAAGCATTGCTTCCAAAAGAGAAGATGAAATTGGAACCAGTCAAAGAATATAAAAGAGATTTTGAAGGAGTGAGGGATTTGTTGGGTACAACACAATTTCTCTCGCAAGCTTCTTTTATCCCTTGTCCAATAGACACCAGTCAGGTACGTGAAGTTTGCAATAATGGGATCCATAGCATATGTCTGTTCAAAATTTAAATTCACTTAGCAATTCTTCAATTGCTTGTTGTGATGTACTAACTAAACTAGGTGATCTTGGATATACAAGGTGTGGCAACTGGAACCTCTTCTTACTTCTGGAATTGTTATGCTCTTTTCTTAGATTGCTCTTCCTTTTCATCTTGAAAAGATCAGGGACAAACTAGCTGAAAATATCCATGAACTATGGGGAATGAATAAAATAGAACTGGGCTGGACATATGGCAAGGTATGTTTTGAATGACCTGTCTGGATATAGTCAGACTAACCTGTATTAGGTTAAGAAGACTTAACCTAATACAAACCAAACCTGGAATTAAAATTTGAATAGGGTATGCAATGGTGGTCTATACATTACCAACAACAAGTGATCATGTAAGCTGGAAGGAGACAGTGATATTAACTTTTTGGTGACTTTTTTAAACATTCAAATTCCTCAGATTCCCTTCCTTTGTCATTTCATTAGTTATGGGGGAGTATTTGTAGTGTGCATTATAAATGAATCATGGGAAAATGAGATTTATATAGTTATGGGTAGGTGTCATTGAACAAAGGTAAATGGTATTGCTTATATTGACTTCATTACTGCAAAGAATTGACTGGGGTTTTACTGTGATTCTTGATTCCATCAGGGAAGTACTCTTTTCTGTTACTCTCTTGCAGATACGGGATGATAATAAAAGGCATCATCCTTGTCTTGTGGAATTCTCAAAACTGCCTGAGACAGAGAAGAATTATAATCTACAAATGTCAACAGAAACCCTCAAGTGAGATTTAAATAGAAAAGAAAAGAAAGTTTTAAATTTTTGTTTTTATTCAAGTGCATGATACTGTTGTAAGATATAAAAACCATTCAAATAGCTCCTTCAAAGATATTCTGCTAACTTTACTAGAAGTCCCAGGAACCCAATCAGATTGATGTAGAAAAACTTTGTCTCTACAGAGAGACAAAGATAAAAACACCACCAAATCCTTTTGGTTTTAATGAAGTGGTAGAAATCTCAAGCCATAGATTTGTGCCTTTTTAGTCTTTGAAAGGCTTATTTATTATTTCTGATAAATTAAAATATTTGGGTTTTTAAATACCATTATTTTGGATTACTTCTATATTTTTAAATATAATTTCTTCTGTGTATTTATACAATGCATGACAACTATAATTTTGTGTTTCACTAATGCCATTTTTATGCCAGAACCCTTTTGGCCCTTGGATGTCACATTGTTCACGCTCATCCAGCAGCTGAGGAAGATCTTAAAAAAGTCAAACTTCCTAAAAAGTATGTACCTTATGGTAACGGTTGCACATTATAACATTTATTGTAAATATAAAATATCTTAAGTTCATTTAAAGTATACTGGATATGAATTAGGCTGTGATGATGTTGGGATGTGAATACTGCTGTGCTACATCACCTCCTGAAGCTGTTCAGGGACAGAAACAGTCACATACTTAAACCACAGGCAATATTATTGTGTTACATCATCCTAGAACAGAGACTCCAAAGTTAAATATGACATTGCAGTGCTTTTCTGCCTCATAGTAAAGAACAGTCTATTCATATGACGGTAAATGCATTTACTTGAAAGAGGGTTTACCTCTTTACCATAGGCGACAGAAACAGCAAGTTGGACATTTGCCATTTCACATCATTTTATCAATCCACCATATGTTTTCTTCCTGAAAGAAATTTATCCATGAGAAACAAATTTAGTTGTTTAAAGTGAGCAGTAAAATACATAGTTTTATGATATGAGAGACTGTAATCTTGATCCAGTTTATGGCATTAATTAAAAAAGAAAAAAATATCTATTCTCAATGTTCATACTGAAGACAGTCTATCATAATATTAGTTTGCTAGTATTCTCTTAAAATCATCACACAGATCTTTAAAATAGAAATTACTTGAAATGTTAAAATGACAAATATAAAAAAGAATATATAAAGTAGTCATTCAATAACAATTTTGTAGCTTTATAGCAACTGTTTAGGCATGTAAATATGGATCTGAGTCACGTTTAATTAGCTATGGTGGATGTAGGTGGAAAATGAGATGGTCTGCAAGAATCTAATTTATATTCTATATATCCAATATATAAATACATATATATATATATTAGTCAATGACCAAATGCAATGGAAGATTTTTGCAAAGAAATGGGGGAGTAGAAGATTAAAAAGTGGAAAGAGACAGTGATTTCCACCCTATGAATGCCTCATAGAAAGATTTAATTACTATAACTGGGATATCTTGACTCTCTGTTTTGCTTTGTTGACTTAGTTACATGATGTCAAATGGATATAAACCTGCCCCTCTTGATCTTTCTGAAGTGAAATTGTTACCTTCTCAAGAATTTCTAGTTGACAAACTAGCAGAAAATGCTCATAATGTCTGGGCAAAAGACAGAATAAAACAAGGATGGACCTATGGCATTCAACAGGTAGGAACTTCTTTACATGCATTTGGAATAAGTAAAGGATGTGATCTTTTTTAGTATTCTAGAACATAATTTTGGAGGGAGTGTTAGTGAAGATGACCAATACTGTCTGTCTTGCAATAATTGGATAAGAGGGGGTTGGGAGAGGGAAAAGAAGCCCTACATAGAAGTCTGGATTTTCAAACCTGTGTGGTTGCAGCTGCCAGATGTGTGAGAATATATTTCCATCTTTCTCTTTCATTCTTGTATTTAGGTTTTCAGTGTATTAACAGATAATTAATTGTGCTTGCATTCATAGAACTCTTCTTCATTAATGCTGCTTCTCTTCTGTAATCATTACATGATGTCAAAGTACACTTTGTCTCGTTATTCAAAGTCTTTGTGATGTCTAAACAAACTTTTCTTGTTTTTTACAATCCCTTTCAGGATCTTAAGAACAAACGTAATCCTCGGCTAGTGCCATATGCATTATTAGACGAACGCACTAAAAAATCAAACAGGGACAGCCTCCGTGAAGCTGTCAGAACATTTGCAGGCTATGGCTACAGTATTGAGCCACCTGACCAAGAGATAGGTACATATTTTCTATAAGAATCATGGCCTTTTTTAGTGACACAGTTTCATTTTATTATTAAAAGAGGGTTTTTTTTTTTTTCCCCCCCCTGTTTATTTTTACAGCTGACCAAACAGTGGAAAAAGTCAGCATCGACAAGATACGATTTTTCAGAGTGGAGCAATCCTATGCAGTGAAGTCTGGGAAGTGGTACTTTGAGTTTGAAGCTGTGACAGGTGGAGATATGCGTGTTGGCTGGGCCAGGCCAGGCTGCCGACCTGACGTGGAGCTGGGAGCTGATGACCAAGCTTTTGTATTTGAAGGAAGCAAAGTCAGTACACCTTTACCTCTTTTGATCTACCAACAGGCTAGACAGAGAGCTACAGCATAGGTTCCCTCTGTGTACTCCACATCAGCTACTGGAATGTTTTTGATTCATATAAAGATATCTCTGAGCTCTGTTTCGCACTGGATAATAGCTCAATTTTGGTTCTGGTCATGAGGTTATGCTAACAAAGAAATGTTGGTTTATATGTATCTTTCTACGCTATACCCACCTAAGTACAGAAGTCTGTCATAATTATAAACAAGATACAGTATTCACTTTTTTTATAAGTGATATTTTACAAAAAAACAAAAATAGGTTCTTTCTTAACTGGGACAACCACAGTCTGTTTTCTCTTTTTTGTCTTTTCTGCTTTCTGCATGCCCTTTTTTCTCAAGCTTGACTCCTAAAGGACCGGAAGGATAATAATGACCCTGTGTGTAAGAAGTTGAACCCAGTGAACAGAAGTTATCAGGATCCAAATTGCTGAACTTAGGATGCCTTAGCTGCTCTATGTCCCTGTTATCTCAAAGGCAAAAGTCATGATCAGTACTATTTGCAAATTACTTTGAGATCCTGAAAAATAAAATATCTGGGTTCCTTTATTTGTTTTGTATTTCATTTTTAATTTTAGCACTGTATTTACTTACTTGGTTTTCCATTTAGGGCCAGTGTTGGCATCAAGGCAGTGGATTCTTTGGACGAAGCTGGCAACCAGGAGACGTGGTTGGTTGTATGATAAACTTGGATGACAAATCAATCATCTTCACTCTGAATGGAGAGTTACTTATAACCAGCAAAGGTTCAGAACTTGCGTTTGCTGACTTTGGAATAGAAAATGGTAATTCCCATTAAAGTCACATGGTTATTAGAAGACAAAACAAACAGAAAAACTGGTCTGTCATAATGACTCAGTGAGCTGAGAAATCATATTTCACTGATGTGAGCCTTCAGACTGTGCTATACATTAACTTCATAAAAAATTTATTTTGAGAGTGCTTGGGTGGCACAAAATGAATTCCTTTTCTCCTTTAACCACATTAATGGGGTTTCAGCTGTCAGAGTGGATAAATTTTCTCACTGTTGCTAGGCTTTCTCTCAAGACTTCAGTGCTAAGAAGTGGTAATAATAAGCATCCTGAAAAATTTCCAAAACCTGAAAATGTAGTCTCTGATAATCTCACTGGAGCATAAATATACTGTGTTCATGTCTGTGAAGGACAAAATGAGTACTGTGTGGTGAGAGTCTGCATCAAAAGAAAGATCTTTGCGACATAACTTGAGCCTAATTTTTTTTTTCTCTGTCCTATTCATAACTTATCCAAATTTCCCATTTTCCTGGGATATTTTTCCTCTTCTGTTTTTGGCCTTTGGTTTTTCAAAAAGTAGTATCTACATGACCATACTAAAAGAGTTGGGGAATATTTTTGAACTGGTTTGCTTTATGTTTTCATTGACTTTTTCTTTGTAAGTGTATCTCCTCCAGCCAGTAATAGCTTCATACCTGTTAGTAATTGCCAGAAAGCTTTGCAGTTGCTCACTGCTCTTCTTTGATCTTATAATTGATAGAGTTTTTAGAAAGGTAGAGAATGAGGGACTGCCTTAAAAAAGCTGTACTGAAGTCTCAAAATTTAGGAGAGAAAATCTCTCCTTTAGATGTTGAACTGTTGGCTTTTCCCTAATCTTGCTCCGAATTCTATTTCTTGGGGAAATGGTAAAATAAGTCAACAGCCTTCCACCCCGGTCTAAAGGTATGTGGAGATCAAAAAGTTGAATCATAAAAAATGCTAGCATTAAAGGAGTGTGTATTTGTCCATTGTGAATGGTGGAGGAATGAAGGCTGACAAAAAAAAGTTAATAGTTTTGTTCTAGCCAAGGTTGGCTTCCAGTGACCAGCTTCTTGTATGAGGCCATGTTTATTAGTCTAAAAATGAGAAAAATAACAAATTAAATGGGATAGTGCCTAAATTCTCAGGGGTTTTGTTAGCAATTATATTGAACTTAGACTTTAGTATTTAAGGTGGCTTTAAATCCTTGCTCCTGTTGTCACTTAGTTACTGGTAGGAGCTAAAGTTTAGTTCACATTAGATGGATGGAAAATAAAGAATGTCTGGTTTTAAACGAAATGGTTTTTAACTAAGTTACTATTAAGCTTTATTTGTTTATTTCTTTAGGTTTTGTTCCAATCTGTGCACTGGGCCTGTCTCAGATTGGTCGCATGAACCTTGGAATGGATGCCAGTACATTCAAATATTACACCATGTGTGGCCTCCAGGAAGGTTTTGAACCTTTTGCTGTTAACATGAACCGAGATGTTGCTATGTGGTTTAGTAAACGCTTACCAACATTTGTCAACGTGCCAAAAAATCATCCTCACATTAAGGTAACGTTACATGTCAGGGAGACACCTGTTCAACCACTGTTTGTTTAGCAAGCTGAGACATTAAACCCTTACTAATACTTACTGTCATCGGATAGTTTGTCATATAACTCTATTAAGTCACTCTTAGATAATTCCAGATGATCTTGTCTATCTTCTGTTTCATTTATGGTACTATGGATTCCTATGGATGTACCCATCTGGTTTATTATATGACTTACTAATTTATGTTGTGGCTAGCTACTGGAAATGTGTTAGTTATGGGGTTTTTTATATTCTGTCTTACATGTGCTTTCACTTTTTAATCCTTCTCTACTATATATTTTTCTTAAATATCTGAAAATTGTTCAGCTGAAGTCTGAGGACATTTAAGTGTACCTGTGATGTCACAGTTTCTTTCATTATGATGCACCAATGATAGGCATTCTGAAAATCCCTAAACAATCTATCCTAGAGCAGAACAATATATTCTGTCTTTTCTATAAATTGTTCCATATTAATATACTCCAAAATTATATGTTTGAGTTCCTGAGGAGATTTTGAACTATAATCTCTCAAGGCCATTTACTTTAATTTAGGTGTGGCCAATTATTCTCTAATGCTTGTCTCTGAATATTTCCTTCTTAAGCAACATAAATTTCACTGAATTCAAACTGAATGCTCTCAGCATTTTTTTTTCATTTTATCAGAATTATTTCATCACTATTCCTGTCTTTAAAAGTTTTTAAAATGTTCCTATCACTGAGTTTGAAAACACACTTTTTCAGCACAAGGGAAAGTAATATCAGACTCAAAGTCCATAATGACCCTCTGAACAATTCTAATTGATATTTCTCCTCATTGTGGTAGAAAATTACTGATTCTTGTGATGCAGTTTTTTCAATGACTTGTGTACTCAAAAGGATTTAGTTCAATAAACTATATACTTTTTTTTCTTTTTTTTACTCCTGAATGGAACATCTTGAAAATATTTACTGTAAAGGTATACTGAATCTGTTGCTTCCCTTGCTCTTCAGGTTAAATTCAGTGTCAGAGAACAAAGCTGCATAATTTTGAAGAGAATTAATTATGAAAAATTTAAGTTTGCTCTTTCAATTTTCTCATCCTGTAGTAGCTTAATGGATTTTTTCAGCATTTTTTGGGTATAATTATTTTAAAAATATTTCTGTTATTTTTAGATATGGAGAATTGATGGGACCATTGAGAGTCCACCTCGGTTAAAAGTTACTCACAAAACATTTGGCACACAGAACAGCAATTCAGACATGATATATTGTCGTTTGAGTATGCCTGTTGAGTTCCACTCATCATTCAACTTCAGCATGGGTGTGGAAAATGCCTCATCTGATGTTTTCCAAAAACGGTTAGACTTGGGTTTGGTTATCCTATTTCATGCTTTCAGTGTAAACGTATTATGTTATATTGTTCTTTATTATTGTATAGCCAAAATTTCTGTGCACTAAGCACAGATTACCATAAAATGTGTGTTACTCAGATTTTTTTATTCTTGATGGTTTTATAAGCCACTTTTGCTGCAGAATGCTGTGTCCAGACAAGAGAAAGCCTTTTCTAAATAGATGTATCACAAGGTCTATAGATCTTCGCCTAAGCAGCTCCACTTTTTTTCTGAATTATTATGATTTGCAAAAGCTAGGCTGGAAAACCAGCTCAGAGTCTTTTGCCCATTGGATTATTGCTCATCAGCATTATTGTTCAATAGCTCATTGTTACTGGAAAGCGCCTAATTCATTAAAAAAAAAAAGATTGTGGGACAGGTTTTTAAAGATACCAGGTATTAATGGGTCCTGCACCTTTCAGAGTTAACTCTGTATTTCTTTAACTGCTGTAAATCTGCCTCTTCTCCCGCTCTCCACCTTAACTGCAAGCAACTATTTTACTTGTATATTTGTATCCTGTATTTGTATTTTTTTATTTATATATTTGTATCTTTGCTAATGCATACTCAGTACCAAGCAAATTAGTAGTTAGTAAGCTAGTTATCTAACTTACATTAGTAAGCTTTTAAATATACTAGGCCTAATAGTGACTAATTTTTTACTACTTTTTTAAAAAAAAATTTACTGATTTTCCTTTATCTGTAGAAAGCACAGCCAAGAAATTTCTCCTCCTTCTACTACGGTAAGCAAATATGTTGAGATGCTTAGTTCTTCTAATGTCTTGAAGTAGATTTATTTGTGGCAGAATGTTCATTAGAAATTGATCCATTGAAAGAAGCCTTTTAAATAATTTTGTATTATATAATACTGTTTATAAATAGTGATACCCAGAGTTGCATGACTTGTAACTTGTGTAAGCATAAACCTTGAAACACTGTTCTGTTTTTATAATTTAAGAGTATTTTAATTGACTTGTTAGAAGAATGTGAATACTATTATTAAAGTTTGATATATAGAAGAGTGGGGGGGTTTTTTTAATCACTATGTGATTATTCCTTGATAAAATACTTTAGATTTCTGTTACTAACATGCTCTTTTCCTCCTTTTAGTATTTTTACTCACTACGGATATTTGCTGGCCAGGACCCATCCTCTGTCTGGGTTGGCTGGGTAACACCAGACTATCATTTTTACAGTGAGAATTTTGACCTAAATAAAAATTGCACAGTGACAGTTACTTTAGGTGATGAGAGAGGTAGAGTTCATGAAAGGTATGGAATTATTTATAGCTTTTTAAGTTTTTATTTTAATGCTGTTATTTAGAAGTCAGATGTTCATAAGCTTAATGATATTTTAAATATTAATTTCAACTAATAAGAAAATTGATTATGGAGTATGAGTTTTCTGTGCTCCTTTATATATTAATGTGTATTATGTAGACTCGTTTAAATTAATTTATCATTAATGTTCTGTTGGAAAGAAAACTTCTTTTGGAAAGAATTTTAAATGAAAGATGCTTCTTTAATTTAATATCTGTTTTTACTCCCTGTGGATGAACTAATTTGTTTTACTGCAACTTACACACAAGGCTGTGAAATATTTTCATAACTATAAAAAAGGAAAAAAAAGTGTATTTAGTCTGATCTCTTACCCACGATGATGCTGATGCATTACAAAAAGAAAGGTTTGCTAATGAGGAAACAAACTAATAGCATAACAAACATCTTTGAGGATCTCTGAGTATTCCTCCATTAAAAGTGCATCTCCACCAAGCTCAGTGTGACCTGTGCTTTGTTCTTGTTGCCCTTTCAGCGTGAAGCGCAGCAACTGCTACATGGTCTGGGGAGGAGATGTGATTGCCAACTCCCAGAGATCAGGTCGCAGCAATGTTGATATAGAAATCGGATGCTTTGTTGACCTGGCTACTGGGATGGTGTCATTCACAGCCAATGGAAGAGAGCTTGGCACTTGTTATCAGGTATTATCAGATTTTCAGGAAGATATCTAGTAAGCTTCTTGTTTTGATGCTACTTCTCTTTTTCATAAATCTAACTGGACGCCGTTTGTATGATGGTAATGTTTATCATGATCATTCTGGTTTATTCCTCTTTTTCTCACTGTGCTGGTTTCAGTTCGAAACCGGGCGGAAACACCAATTCGTGTAGTGGTTTAGTTCGCCAATTCTGAATTTCCCCAATTTCAATCAATTTGAATTTTTCCCGGCCAAATGCACCACTAAATGTGGTGGGTTTTCTCGTGCTGGTTAATCACCAGAGCACTCTCCTGCTGTAAAATAGGATCAACTAGGAGAAAAGCAAAGCAGGCTCAAAACTTCAAGAGAAAGACAGTTTATTAACAGTAACTAAAAGAAAAAAAAAAGAAAAGAAAAAGAAACACCAAAACCCTTCAGACCCTTCTCCTCCCTCCACAATCACTTCCTTCCCAATTGTCAATGTAAAGAAATAACACTCAAACAATCCCAATCAGTCCATCATTTTTGAAAGTCTTTTCTCAATTCTCTCTCAGGGAGAGGAGTCCCTCTTGTTCATGTTATGGAAAA
>VWZP01000500.1:154486-333249 GCA_013396995.1 Dicaeum eximium
GAGGAAGCTCCTCCTTCTTCCTCCTGAATTTCTTCACTTGGGATCTCACTGAGCCGCCCAGCTGCTTACCATTTCTGGGTAAACCTCAAACCATGACACTCACTCTCTTGTAAGGCTAGGTTTTTTGAATTGTTTCAATATGTTCAGAATTTTTTTTTACATCGCAGTTTGTGTGGTTCAGATTCTTGGTTAATAAAGTTAATTCTTTAAATTATTTTTTCAACTGAATCTGTTATATGATAAAGGAGAAATAAATATTTAAACTAGCAGACGATCAAAAGTAGACTTTAGATATAGCAATTTTTGATATAAATTAAGAACAATTTAGTTCATTATTACCAAGATTTGTGTCTTCTGCAGATAACTGTGGTTTGGAGAGCTTGTGATTTGTTAGGTTTCAAAACCTGAAATTCAATTATGTATTAATGCAGAAAGCCATAATAAGTGCTGTGGGCTCTAAATGCTATTAATATCCTCAAAACATGGTGTCATTATGCAAATGGATCAGTGGTTGACAGGAGTTTTCAGCACCAGATTGTTGAGATTTCCTCTTAGTAGATCAGTTGTCTATAGTAAAGCACTCACTGTAGAAGCGGTTGTCCAGCATTAGCAAAAATTCATTGTTTTCTTCTGTCAGCCCCTCAAATGTGTAATACAGACAAAACTGAAATGTTATTTGACCAAATTTAATGAAACATTTATACAGACTCAATTGAAAATGAATGTGGCAGGGCTGCACACAGATTGTAAATGGCAGTGGGAGGTTATTTAGTAATTGCAATTTTGGAATATTTTGCAATAGTGGTCAGTAACTTCAGTGCCATGCTGGGAGAATACTGAATGTCAACATCCTGCAAAAAGAAAACAGGAAACTAAAGAGCTTAAGCCCTGCTTTGTCGTTTTTCTAACTAGATACAAATCAGTATGAAAGCTTCTGAGCAAACCCATGAAACTTTGGTGTGTTTCTTTGCAGTGAGTGTTTGTGGGGCTTTTTTCATGGACAGACTTCAGCTGTTCTTCTTATCTTGCTAGGAGATGTATAAAAGACATGTGGAAGATGCACTTTATTGAATTTAGTGTAAATAACATGTTCAGGTTTTTCCTTATAAGACTTACAACTAATATGACCATGTTCTCTGTACTAAATTTAAAACTATCTCAGAAAATAGCATTATTTCTCCCTTGTTTCTTCTCTTTTTCATGGAAAAGTACCTGAAGTTCTTTTAGGAAATATTTTTTCAATAAATGTGTTACACCTGTTCTGCTGAAAAATGAGAATATCCAGCAATTTCTGTAGATACAAAACAGTATAATCCAACAAGATTGCTACTACTAAGGGTGAAATTTTTTTTTAGTTTTAGCTTATGTTGAGTAATTTATTTTCTCTATTTTTTTTTGAAAGTCATGAAAATAGTATTATGTAGTTTTAATTTCCATGTCTTGAATATTTTTACAATAGAGTCAGACCTTTAAAATATTGTAATAACTCAAATCGCTCACTCAAATTGCCAAAAATAATTTATATTTTTCTGGTCAAGGTAATTATTCTAGTCTTTAACAGTTTGCATGCACTTTTCCATTTTCTTAACTGAAATATAAGGATAATATTTGTATGCTGTTTTCACTTATAAAAGCCTATAGGTCAACATATTTAAGAGAGGAAATGAATTTTTCTGTTGTTCTTGATCTAACTATTGAATGCCATGGTGATATTCAGAAAAAAAACCCCAATACACCAAGCAGAACAGAATGCCTTTTTTTTTTCTGGATTTGGGGTTGTGGTTTTCTTGACTTACCAAAAAGTCTGGAATGTTAATACTTACCCCTGCATTATTGTGTCTATGCTCATAGTCATAGTTGTGAGAAAACAGTTTCTGATGTATCATTGTCCTCAAAGTTAGGATTGTACTCCTTCACACCACAAATATTGTAGTTGTGCTTATTATGTACAATGTCTGTACATGATACAGAAAATGCACCATGATGTGATTAACATATTTAATTGTGATTAACATACTTAATTTAAACTTCTGAAACTTAGACTTAATTGTATAGATGTACTTTTTTCAGCCACCCTGGAGCACTGAATTTTTAAAAATAAGATACTATTCTAGAATTATATTTTTAATTCTTTATTTCATGGCAGTGGTGGTGGGTAATCTTGTTCAGGGTCCTTCAGAATAAACTGGTCTTCTTACACTGACATGCACTTTGAGTCCAGCTACAACGGGGCGAAAAGATGATATAGTTGTCATAAAAGTCCCAAACACAACCAGAAACTTTAAAACCACAGCACTATCATTCCCTGTGATTTCATAAGACTGGAGACAAATGCTAGGCCTGAAAACAAAGTGCTTTTTTAAAAAAATTACATAGTTCTGCTTTTAGAGGATAGATTAGAAAATCACTAATCTTAAAAGTAAATAATGATTTGCACTATCCTGATTCCATGATGTGCTCTCAATCAAGGGAATGAGTTGTTGAATATGGATGTTTTTGAGAAGAAACTACACTGTTACCAAAGTTTCTCCTATGGGTGTTGAGAGCTCATAAGGCTACAAAACACCTGTCTCAAAATCGGGTGGCCCTATAAAGATTACTGCAAATACTTTACTATATTATGGGTAGACACTATTCAACACTTTACTAAATAAAGTATCTAAATTATTTGATAATGAAGTTTAAGGTATACTGTATTTACTTAATATCATATTCAGGGAGATTATGATTTTTTTTCCATTTATAATTTTTTAAGAATTTTGATCTCATTTCACTTCTAGGTTGAACCAAACACGAAGCTCTTTCCAGCAACTTTTTTACAGCCTACAAGCACTAACTTGATTCAGTTTGAACTTGGTAAATTAAAGGTAGGAAGTATTTTTGTGTTCTGTAGAAAGCCAATCTTTATGTAAATGTGCTCTTTTAAATCTGTTTATTTCCGTGAAAGTTCCTGCTCAGTTAAATTTGTTTAGGAAAGTTGAATCAAAAACATGACTTTTAATTTGACTTCTACATTTACTTCTGTAAATGTTGTTATTATATGCAGTTAATTGATTATCTTCATTTGTCAAAATAAACGAATATTATTTGAGTATAACACCATTAATGTTGGGGGATTTTAATGGACTTTGTTTGTTGCAATAATTTTTACCTTTCTAAGATTTCCTTGTTATTTAAACGTTATGCTTCCTTTTGCCGTTATGGGTTTATTCATATAATTACACGTTTCAAAAATACTTAATACATGTATTTGTTTCAGAATACCATGCCTTTATCAGCAGCAATTTTTAAAAGTGAAGAAAGGAATCCTATTCCTCAGTGTCCCCCTCGCCTTGATGTACAAACAATCACGCCTGTTTTATGGAGCCGGATGCCAAACAGCTTTCTGAGGGTGGAAACTGAGCGTGTCAGTGAGCGGCACGGCTGGGTTGTACAGTGCTTGGAACCTCTGCAGATGATGGCACTCCATATCCCAGAAGAAAACAGGTACCTTGATAATGAGATAAAATTACTTGATGTGGACAAAATATACTGAAAAATACTGTCAGCATATTGATTAAACCTGTCTTGCTGCGTATTTACCCTGTAGCTGTTGGGAATTTCTGATCTTACCTGAGATCGTATCAGATATTAATGTATTCATGAAACTTAAGTAAAAACAAGAGACTGAACTTTAGTGCCATGTACCAGGTTTTGCATGCATAAAAGAAAGCATTTTATTTAAATTTAAATTTAAATAATGTCTCTTAGATCTTTAGGTCATTAAACACAGAGATTTTTCTCAGCTTGAGAAAAACAAGCATAAAGAACATGCAAGTTCTATTTTGCCAATTTTTTCTATAACAGAAACCTGTAATTTCTTGCTGTTCTTACTGACAAGATCATGCCGTTCTTTGATTTTCATTAGGTTTTATCTTCAGAACAAGGATAATAAAGATCTATCCAAATGTCAAATGTCATAACCAGTGAAAAATCAAACCATCAGCAAAAGTATAGCAGAAAGATCATTTAACAGCTGTAATTTTATTATCATTTTTAAATTTCTTTTAATGATTCAAAACTCAATTTTATTTATTCTTAATAAAACGAAAGAATGATAACCACAGTGTCTTGTGGAAAAAATGAACCAGCAATCCTGAGTAAACTAGAAAGGCACCGTTTAGTAATGGTAGTAATGCAGATTTTCAGCAGGCCTAATATGTCTATTTTAAAAACAATTTACAATAGATTCCAAAGAAGCATCTCCATATTAGATTTTGGAGGGTATTGAGGGTAAAATACTCCTTACTAGTATGGAGTACTAATTTTAAACAGACTCAACAAATGATTTCCACCATTTACTGTGTTTTAACGATGCACATAATAAGATTAGCTAGTATCAACTTTTGTATTAGTGGTTTGAAGAGGAACTTACAAAAATATTCAGAGATTATAAAACTCATTTTTCAAAGGCTCTATTCATGGAATTGACTGTGTTCTCTTTCTTTATTTCATAACAGATGTGTTGATATTTTGGAGCTATGTGAACAAGAAGATTTGATGATGTTTCACTACCACACTTTAAAACTCTATAGCTCAGTTAGTGCTCTAGGTAACACTAGAGTTGCTTATGCACTTTGTAGCCATGTGGATGTATCTCAGCTATTTTTTACAATAGATAATCAATACTTACCTGGACTTCTACGTTCTGGATTCTATGACTTGCTCATTAGCATTCACTTGGAACACGCCAAGCAAGCCAAGCTCATGATGAGCAATGAATTTATCATTCCAGTTACAGATGAAACTCGAACTATTAAACTATATCCTGATGAAACAAAGAAGCATGGTTTACCTGGAGTGGGGCTCAGCACTTGTCTTAAACCAGCCTTTAATTTTTCTACTCCATGCTTTATTGCGACCAGTGAAGATCATCAGACATCCATCCCAGAGATCCCCCTGGAGATACTTAAATCCAAGGCCATAAGTATGTTAACAGAGGCAGTGCAGTGTAGTGGGAGTCATATACGAGACCCTGTTGGAGGACAGGTTGCATTCCAGTTTGTTCCTGTTCTTAAACTGATAGCAACACTGCTCATAATGGGTGTTTTTGATGATGATGATGTGAAGCAGGTGTTACTCCTCATTGATCCCATTGTGTTTGGAGATCGCAAGGAAGAAACAGAAGAGGGGACGGAGAAGGAAGAAGTGACACAAGTTGAAGAAAAAGCTGTAGAAGCTGGGGAGAAAGCAATCAAACAAACAAAAGCTCCTGCAAAGGGCTTGTTGCAGACAAGATTACCAGAATCTGTTAAGCTTCAGGTGAGCATTTATTATAAATATGTTACTTACATTCTACTCTTAATGAAAATAGGATTGTGCTTTTTGTCTGTTCTCTACTTAATAAGATTTGAAATTATGAAGGTCTTTAATTCCACTTTGCCTTAAAAGCTCAAATTCATTAAAAATAATCTATGATGATGCAGTTTTTTCTATATGCATCTACATTCAAAGCAGATTTGTGAATTTGTATTTATTTCATAAAAAGGGAAGAGTTGGACCAGATGATCTTTAAAAGATCATTCCAAGCCAAATTAATGTGTGATGTCTAGATATTTTGAGTGCATGGACTAAAAGATTGTGTGTGCAATGTATCATCTGTCAGATAATGAAACTACCATTTTGTCACCTTTACAGTACTAAAAGAAAAATATGGGAAAAATGTCTCTCATTTTTACAGTCTGATGCAGTGTATATTATGTACTCAAGTTCTTCCCCAGAGTTTGTAAAGCTTTTGAGATTGTCTATTTTCTCTACCCTAGATGTGTCATTTACTCAATTATTTTTGTGACTGTGAACTACAACACAGAGTGGAAGCAATTGTATCGTTTGCAGACCGTTATGTATCAAAATTGCAGTATAACCAGAAATACAGGTACAATGAACTCATGCAAGCCTTGAACATGTCTGCCGCATTGACTGCCAAGAAGACTAAAGAGTTTCGGTCTCCTCCTCAAGAGCAGGTAATATTAAAAAAAAAAAAAAAGATTTAATTAAAGATTAAAAAAACTCTTTATGATGACAAACTCCTGACTTGCTGGAGAACCAAAATGAATTTGAAAATAAATTTATTCCATGCCGCAAAATACTGAATGTTGGAATGCTGAAACTTGTGTCCTAGAATTTAAGCTGTAAACCAAAGTTATAAACAGGTAAAGTATGGCTATATACTAGAATATGTCCTAGGCTGTTTCAGTGTTTTAACTGTGTTTTAAATCCCTTAAAGATTAATATGTTGCTGAATTTTCAACTGGGAGAGGATTGTCCCTGTCCAGAGGAGATTCGGGAGGAGCTATATGAATTTCATGATGATCTTCTAATTCACTGTGGTGAGTGGCAAGTTGTTGATACAAGATGTGTTTATATTTGTGGCACTTGACAGATCAGTTGAAAAATATACTAGCATGAGAGGTTTTTTTATTAGATGTGTTATTGCCTACAAAGTGACTTTACTGACAAACTTTGGTGTATATTACAAAGGTATGGGAAACCTGTGCATGGTTTCAAGTTTCACTGTTAAATCTCTATGAAATATTATCTAATATTATTCTGTTTATATACCAGTTTTAGACTTATTGGGGGAAAATAATCTAAACAAGATTATTACTTGTTTAGCTTAAAAGATTATATAAACACATATATGAGTACAAGCAGATAAAATGTATTGAGGGAACACAGTTGTTGCAAAGCTGAGCATCAGAAATTAATTTAAAAAAGCAGATGTGGAATTCTCTGCCTACTTTAGCTTAGTTTCCTGTTGTATGCATAACTGTGAGAGTCAGTCATTATAAAATACTCTTGAACTGCATATTACAGCTTGAATTGCTCCCCCCCTCATTTAATTTGGATTTGCTGTGCAATTTTATATGTGGGACTTTTTATGTCTATTTTTTTGTTAGCTTATTGAGTTTATTGAGATGTTAGTCTAATTCAGACAGTCATGGAATTATTAACATTTGTAGTCTGAGTCATCTAATTATTACTGTTCATTGCCAGCAATTATGCAGTTAAAACTGAAATAAACAAGCTTTTTCCATCAACCTTGGTAGATATATTCATAGTTACTCTTCCAGTGTGTTGCTTAGTTCTATTGTTTTTGGCATCCATCTTGTCCAAAAAGAAGAGGCCAATGTCATTACAGTGAGTTGACAGTATCTCAATCTCTTCCCCAGGAAGAGCATGATATTCCTAATGGTTAGTTCTTCCTTGTCCACCTCCTTGCTTGAGGTGATTATTAATTGTTTACCAATACAGTCTGATAAGTCTTCCTTTGCTGGTCATCCCTAAAACCAGTGTTACCTGGTTCATGGAATTGTACTGTTTTAATGACCTGTAATTAAGTTTCTGTTTTCTGTTTGGCGGCATGGTGCTTCCTATACCAGTCTGTGCTTGCATTGTTAAGGCTTCTGATATTATTTTGCACTGCTGTATCTGTGTACCCTCTTAGAATCTCCAGCAACCAGCAAGCTGTGATAAATCAATTCATGACAAGTCAATTATAATTTTTCAACTACCTCAGCCTTAGCCTCAGCCAAAGATGAGTAGGTCTGCAGGTATCTAAGTTGTGCTCCATCTATTTACTTCTTGTTGTACAAGACAGTATTACAAGTCCTTAAAATCAACATTTGTGTCTTTGTGTCTGTAAGGCAGAAATTTAGTTGGTTTAACATTATACGGTTTTCACAATCCTCTGTTAATTGTTATTCATCATCACTTCTAAGTGCTTACTAAAAACCTTCTTTCATTCCATAATTTTTCTTCCAAGTGTTAAAGTGAATAGTTAGTATCCTCCTATTTACTCTTCTTTCTCTCTGTTTTAATACATCTATCATAATAAATTGTTACAGCCACCTCCATTGTTCAGTCACTTAGCCCTTGATCTGATCTCTGGTTTCCAAAGGTAATGCCCATTTGGCAGCACAGTGTAGTCCAAGATTCCAGGATGGAGATTATGAAAGACCTGCAGCTTGCTTGGAAATGTCTTCACTCCACAACCAATTAATTTTATTTTGGCTGGTATGATCACTGAGTTAGTTTAGGTCCTGATCACTCTTCATATTTCATGAGGTGAAACACTAGTTATTGTATGCATAGAGATTTTTCTTTATAGGGGATGTACTTTTATTATTTGTTTACTACCTTATAAATGTGTGTTTTGAATGAGTTCAAGATAGAGAAAGTGCTGTCTCATTATTAAAATAGTTTAAAGATCCTCTGGATTCTAAGCAAAACTATATTCATTACTTTGTACAGATTTATCAGAGGTGGTCGCTGTGGATAAATGCTCCTCATTATCTGTGTCCTGACTTGGTCCTGAAAATCAGTACTAAGCAATCACAGCTGCAGATTAAATGAATAGGAGTTCTGCTTGGAATGTTTAATCAGCTTTTTAGTACTAAGTATACTTTGCCATCTAAGTGGAAAACTATGTATGCAATCAAGTAATTAAAGGCTTCTTCATAATGAATATAAGCAAATAGTTACTGAGGCAGTCTTAATCCTAGCATGCCGTAACTGTGAGTGGTTAATTTTGCTGGCAAAATAATGGTCCTCTATCATATTTTTATGTGCAAATTCTTGGTTATAAAAAACCAAACAAATTTACAGCACATTTGGTAGCATCATATCAAACTGAGAGTTATCTGGGTTGAAACCATCTGTACCGGTGCACAGACCTCTGCCACTTGAAGGAAGCAATTAGCCAGTAGCAACATGAGATTGTCAGCTTCTGAAGAGATTGCAGCTAAAAGAGGATGCAGAACGAACAATTAATGGTATGGAACAGTAAATGAGACCCCATCTGGAGGAGTCACAGACCTTATCTACCCCAGTCCAATACTGTCTTAACTCATGATCTCAGGGCATTTCTTCTTGTCTGTCCATTTCAGCTTTTTCAGAGTTCCTCTCTCACTGTCCTTCTCTTGTGTCCAGGGCCTAGGTTTTATTTGAGTGCCAGATAGTTTCTTCCTTTAATATGCTTGTCTGCTTTCTCTTTCCTTTCATTACTGGTGACATTTCCTGTTCTTACTTTTTTTCAGACTGACTGTATCCCTTCATCTTTCTTAACTTTTCATTTTGCCAAACCAGTTTTAATTATCCCATTCCTTAAATTCCATATTTACTGTCCAATTTCCATTTTGACATCTTTCATTCCCTCTCACTGCCTTTGAATTTTATCAGTCACTCCTAGTCATAATTTCCACTCCTGCTTTGTAGCTGCCAGCAGCAAAGTTTCTCCAACTTGATACCACATGCCTGTTCTATTTTCTTTCTTAGTTAATTGTTTAGTACCAATTTTAACCACTGCAGTTTATTCTTTTGCCCTCTGCTTCAGCTTCTACCTCTAGTATCTTGTCTGAAAACTTTTCCTTTTCTCAATTTCTCTTTGAAGAGCAAACTGACAAAGCTTACATTTCAGCTTGGGACAACCTCTGATCTGAAGGGAGGCTCCTTACTTGTTCTTTGCTTCTGCATATAACTCATGTGTTGTCTGATGATCACTAAGAGGTGTGAGAGACTTTGAATGGTTGTGAAGCAGTGTAGTGAACTGAACTAAATGAAACTGGCCATTTTGTCAGGTATTAAACTACCTGGTAAAGGTAGGTAGGTTAATTAAACTGGTAAAATGGTATCCCATCTCATTGTATACATTTTTATGAGAAGCATGTATTAGCCACACAAACTCTGAACATCTGCCTTCTTACACCTTTAAATTCAGTTAATATATTTGTTTATAGCTGCTAAATATCTTGACTGAAAAACTGTACTGTACTGTAAGATACAGCCATGCACTTCTTTCCTTAGCCCACATTCTGAAATATGAAACAAAGGTTCACATATTTAATCAAATATGACCGTGAGTGATATTTAATTGCCATAGTAGACTCTTATAAAAGTAGCACCTCTTTGGTCGTAATAGTGGAAAATGAATACTATAAATCTGGATGTAAGACATATATGTACTGAAATGAACATAATTTCAGGGGTGCTTCTGGTCCTATGTGTTAAAGCTGCTGTTCTTACTACTTCTTCTTTTATCCTGTATGAAATTTACTGGTTAAAAAAAAATATTCCTATAGCTATTTTAATATTGTTTAAATATTGACAGAGTTAAACTTCAAAGATCAAGTTTTGTTTCTAACCAGTTTTATTTTATTCTAAGGTATTCCACTAGAAGAAGAAGAAGAGGAAGAGGAAGATACCTCCTTGACTGGCAAACTCCGTTCATTAATGTACAAAATCAAAGGTCCACCAAAAGCAGAGAAATTGGAGCCTAAGGAAGAAGAAGAGATAGCTCCAAGTAAGTTTTCTTCTCATATAAATACTTCTATGATGCAAGCGTTAATTTTACACAGTCAACAGGAGTGTATCTTCTAATGAAATTTTTTAAGGGGCTGAAGGACATTACCTGTCTAAGTTCCTTCTGCCTCTTAGAACTATTATTCTGCATACTGAACACCTCAGATGAATTTTTAAACAAGAAATTAAAATGAGTGGAAGATTTTGGATCCAGATCATTAACTCTGGCATTGAAAATTTACATATTCTTTATAAAGAACTGTAAAAGGCTAATTATGGCACAATAATCTAGACGCAAGCATTCTAAACTTGGAAATATCTAATTTTTATGGTTTGTTTTTTAACGTAAAATTCTTTAGAGCTTATCTCCACTTCCTTCTATTACCTGTTCTTAGGCTATACATACATGCAAACACAAATAAACCCCCCAAAACACTAATAATCCAAATTTCTAATTCTGAGCAGTATTCCTGTACATATCTGTTCCCACACCCTCTTCCATAACTGCAAGGGGTGTCTTTAAAGGTTCTGTGCTAGCAATTCCTCAACTATTTGCAAAAGTTTTTAGTTGAGCCTCTTTGAGCAACTCACCTGATTCTCACTTGCACTGTGCTCACATGCCACACGAGAATTCACCCCAGTGAGGGTGATGTGTGGTATGAATCTCTCAAACTTTGTCCTTGCTGTGATATGAGTTTTCAATCCTTACTAGTAACTAGGGATGGTAGGGAATAAGCAAGGCAAAAAGCCAAATTCCTCCAGGTCTTCCTCTGGGACAGGCTTTTGTTGAGGATTTTTCTTTCCTTTCTGAATCAAGATTGTGTTTCTAGCTCTAAATTTCTGTAACACCATACAGACACCATGTGCAGGATTCTCCAAGTGACTTGAGGTTGGTCAACCAGTAATGGTTACTCCTCTTTTTCTTCTAAGTTGTTCAGTTTGTCAATAGGCCCATAGATAGATGTGGAATGGTTATTTCAGGCTCAATAATTAAATCAAAAGTTGTGTTGAGATTAGACAGCAAAGTTATTTTATAACTCATGACACTTCTTACATGATCTGCTTGCTCTGGGAAGCACCTTAAAGTGTTTGTCCTGGTCTGAAAGCATTTTTTGTCCTGTCAAGGTCGTTACTGTGTTGTAAGTACATTAAATCTTGTAACAATCTGATATGTTGCATGAAACAGGGCTTCATTCTCCAGTGACTCATCTGTTAGCATCTGCTTTCTCTTTAATGGTAGCAGGACCTACTCAGTATCTGGAAGTATAATTTCTTCTCCAGGTTTCATGTGGATTCTCTTGGCATGAATCAGGAAGTATTCACTCATACAGCCTCAGGGCACATGGTGTTTGCTCCTTGGAACAGAGCAGTTCACTTATTTCATGTACCAGAGCTTTGGGTTACAAGAAATGTAGGTTGGAAAAATGATCCTATAGTGCCTATTTTTCTAGAAATTTAGATGATGATTTCTTTAGGTTTGGGCTTCCCCTTGGAGTGATGCATAGTACAATTATGCACATGGATTAAGTAATTCAAAGCACGATGAAAAATAATATAAATATATTATATTATATACGTGACTGTAACAGGAGACTCTGAGGTTTTTAGTCCATGTGTGCACTTCCCCTTTATGCATCAGGAAATTTGGAATTCAGCGATTAAAAGGAAATGGGTCTCAGAAGTACCCCCAATCCTCTCATGTGCATGAAGGTGTGGTGGTGTGCATGATGTGTATCTATTTCCAAGGTTAAAATCTCTGGCCTTGAGTGTCTTGGCTTTGGTCATACATACTCAGTATGAATATTCATAAGAAGGGACTATTTACTACAAATAAGTCTTTCCTCTAAGCATATATTCATTTCTTATCACAAACGAACTTTTACCCAAGTGAGGAATGCCAGGAATTTCAGCCTAGTATTAGTGATAAATCAGCAAATTTTGTATTTTAAAACAAGTTAGAACTATGAAAATAAACACATAGAGGCAAATAATTAGTGTTAATAATGATTATAAGACTTTTGTAAAAAAAGTAAAAACTGAGATAAGGCATGACATGCCACTAAGGGTAGGGCTATCTTTCTGAAGTACAGAATTTGTTCCTGCAGATTGAAAGACTAGTTATTGAACAGAACCTCAGAATTAATGATGGGTTTGCGTAAATACCATATTAAGTAAACTAAAAAGTGTTAGCAAGTGAAAGCATAGTGTAGACACAAACCCCAATGGATCTACTCTATCTATACACAGTTTAGTGATGGAAAGTGGGAGGGAGCTGTTCTTGCCATTGGAAGAGCTTTGGGAAAGTCAAGGGTTATGTTTACTGGTAATAGAAGAAAGAAACTGGAATTATTTTAATAGGAAGGGTGGTTATTCCTGTTCTACTTGATATCAAGCACAAACATTTGTTGGAACAAGGACTGGAACGTGTGTCTAGTTTTTAGGTAAATTCCCTAAACTTTGGGCTCAGCAAAATTGTTTTCAGCATCACTGAATTTGCAATGTCTACAATACAAGTGCTTCAAGCAATATTTATTCTGTAGTCCCAAACAATATAATGTTTTCAGAAAGTGCATTCCCAAGTGACAGCGACTTTATATAGAAATAAGGGATGAATTAAAAGCCTAAATGCAACATTTAATTTACAAGGATGATTCTCAGAGTCATGGTCAACTTAAAGGTTTTCATTGTAACAGTGCTGGTATGGCCTTGAGCCCTAAGTAGATGTTTATTATTTTCTGTCCTCAAGAACATTTCACTTACCTTGAATGATCTGAAAGTTGCTTTTCCAATTCAAAAATCCTGTTCAGACTGCTTGTGGTTTTTCACAACCTCTTTGTTGTCTACTATCATGTATTTTACTATAATACAGGTTTTGATGTTTTCTGTTGGAAGAGCTAGTAACATTTATTGTATTTTGCTTTTAGCTACACTGAAAGAGCTCATATCGCAGACAATGGTGCGCTGGTCCCAGGAAGATCAGATCCAAGATCCCGAATTAGTTCGGATAATGTACAGCCTGCTCCGCAGGCAGTACGACAGCATTGGGGAGCTGCTGCAGGCGCTGAGGAAGGCGTACACCATCAGCGCCGCCTCCGTGAAGGACACCATCGACCTGCTCGCAGCCCTGGGCCAGATCCGCTCCCTGCTCAGCGTCAGGATGGGAAAGGAGGAGGAGCTGCTAATGATTAACGGATTAGGGTATGGAATTAATGGAGTTCTGGTTTTAAGTTGGTGTGAAGCTTTTTGTTATACTAATAAATACTATGCTTTTTGCTCCTAAATGAAAATGAATGTTGTGCTGAAGTGTAAATGCGTACCAGAGATTTACATTTTCACATATATTTCCCAGGTGACTCCAACTGATCCAACAGTATCAAAAGGGTCAAAGTTTCTGTGAACTGAAGTATTATCTAAAGAAAATTGACTCCTTTTACTACAGTTAAGCCTGATGCTTAAACCCTAATTAAAGCACATGTTTTAGCAGCTCTGCAGAAAGATATCACTACAATTTTTGCTTGTGTCTATCTATACTGCATTTTATATTTCATGTATGAGTGAATAAACTTTCTGGTGCCTTTTCAACTGAAAATTCAGAAGAAATTTCCTTTATATAGCACCAGATGATGTGAGAATATTTTCTGCATCTTAGCTATAAAATTGCCTCTGTTGAGCATGGAATTATGGTGTTTTCCGGCATGTTTGTTATTCCTCTTGTGTGACTAAATGCTGGTTGGGCCATTTAATGCTGGAAGGAAACAAAAAACCACGGAAAGTAAATTACTTCAATTAAAATGGTGCATTTAGAGAGAAAATTCTGGTATTGTTACCTGAGAACTGTATTTACTTGTCTTTCTTCAGAAATATTTTAAAAATTCTCTTCTTTACAACAATTGTAAGAAAGTTCCATTATTCTTTCTATTTCAATGTAAAATTTAAAATTGCAAAGACTAATCTCTTCATTTGAATTGATCTACTCATGGCAATGACACATTAGGCAGTGTGTGACAGTATTACCCAATTTGTCCTTGATGCTGAGTTTGTAAATTTGGTGAGAATTCTATGAGGGATAAAGGATAGATTGTGCCTAAACATGGTTATGCATATAACCACCTTCCAAGAGGTGCTGTATTGAGACTCATCCATTCTAAGTTTTCTGTATTTCTTTAAAGCAGGCATGATACCTGTTATTTGCCATGTGTTTTTAACAGGTTGTCCTAAAATGTTAGAAATCCGTGGATTCTGTTGAAATCTAGTCTCTGGATTATTTTGAAACACATAAATTGTCTTCTGGATTATGAAACCAATACAGCAGACTCTAAAAAATGATGTGAGAATGGTGGGCAGAGGGAAAAAGTTAAAGTAGTCCTTCATAATGGACCTGTATGCCACTTTTGACAGAATTTGGAAATACTGATGAAATACATATAACAGATAATATTAAATACTAAATCTATTCATTGTCTTTTACTTTGTGAACTGAGGGAATTAATTAAGAGGTTACTGCAGGAATATAATTGATTAGATTTCTTTTTCTCTATCTCTGTTCTCAACTTAAAACCTAACAAAACATATTCTTTTCCACTTAGATCATCACAGATTTTTTTTATTTAAACAGAACAGATGGTAGGAGCAATTTAGAGATGAAGAATTGCCATCTTGAAATAATTTGGAGGTTAATATTCTTATTATGAAGAATCTATGAGAATTAGAGGAATGACAGCATATTGAAATATGAAACATTTTGTTCTCAGGTGTTTTTGTATAATGCTGAATTCTAAGAATTTAAAATGATGTTAATACAGTGAATGCACACTTCTGAAATCTCAATGCATCTACTTAAATTAATTAGGAATTTCTTAACAACAAATTGTCTTTTCTTCCATTTTAGGGATATAATGAACAACAAGGTGTTTTATCAGCATCCTAACTTAATGAGAGTCTTGGGCATGCATGAGACTGTTATGGATGTGATGGTCAATGTGCTTGGAGGAGATAAATCTCAGGTAATTTCACCAAAATTTATAATGTGTTTTGCATTTTGAACCTCCCTAAAAATATATTAGGATGTCTAAGAAGTGAACAAGAATATATCTCACGTAAGCTAGATTTTGTTTGTCCAAGTCAAAGTATCCATTAATGAAAAAAGTAGAATCTTTTTTTTATTTTACTAGAGGGAGAAACCCAGTAGCCTAGCATTGATTTTTAAAACCTGAGATGTTATAGGTGTTTCATTTTTATTTTAATAGGATTGCAAAATGTTTTTTTCTTAAATTAAATATAAATTTTAACCGCATTTATTGGGGATGTAGCTCTGGTATGAAAACTTACCTCTTCATCTTAAATGAAGTGTTACTACCAATAAATTATAATAAGAGACTAAACACAGTTTAAATTTTAATGCTCAAATTCATGTACTTGAATAGAGCAAAAATTTTCCTGCAGTGTTGTGTTCTCCCTTTTCTCTGTGTTATGCTTGAATATATATGCATGTTATTTTAAAGATAGAGTGCCATAAATTTTGAGAAGCCTAACAGAAAATTTTCACTCCTGAAGGGAGTGAGAAGTGAAGCACACATATTTTCTTTCTTCTCTTTGCCCATGCCTGATGTTTTCATCCTGTTGCCTCCACCCCAAAAAGAGCGGTCTCCTCTGATCCCAGTATTCCTTAGCTAATATCCTTTCTTCTGGCCACTCATTTTTCTTATGTACTTGGAACAATTTTCAGCCCGATATTCTACCCTTTGTTTATCTTTTCTGTCTTTCAGTTTCTCATAACTTGATTGTCCTCTATGTGCAGCTGCACCACTCTTTCTCTGCCTCTTTAGTCATATTGCTTATATAATTCTCTTAAGTGCTTATAGATTGAATCTGCCTGTATCATTGCAGTTTTACAAAGTATTCACATACCAATTCTAGTGTTTCTGTTGCATTTCAAGGCAAGTTACAATTAATTACAAAATTATTATTACTTTGCTAATTTATAGGTATTACAACACCCCGGTTTTGCTACAACTTGTACATAGAGACACAAGTGATAAAAAAACCTGAAACCCAAAATAATGAAATCCCCAATGCCTTCTAATTTTATTAAAAACCTCCTCCTATAAAATTTTAATAACGCAGATCTACAAAAGTGCTTTACAGGAATTTCCATGATAGCCTTCAAAGGAAATGCAGACTTAGAAAACTGCTTAGTAACTTGGTGTCGTGCCATTAAATGTGCTTGGCCACCCAAAATAACCTATTTTATGTCTCTGTCTTTATGAATTGCATGTAAACAGTAGGAACGTCATGAACATTTCTTTCTGTTCTGTTCTGTAGCTTCAAGAGATGGAATGAGCAGTCTTGAAATGTAGTCTGTGGTTTAGGGATTGGGCATTTTTCTAGGTTGTGGCAGCAGATTGTTTAAGCTAGATCTCCAGCTTCTTGGAATAAATGGTTAATCATGAGGCTGTATTGAGACATGTATTGTCTCTGAAAGTGGTGGGCAGGTAAAAACTTGTCAGTTTAAACTGATATGTCACCTATAGTTCTCTGAAAAATGATTTTTCAGCACTTTAATGGCCTAATGAATGTGAAAGTTAAAGGGAAATGTGGGTCCTTTCTTAAGTTAGAACCAAAGCACCCATCAGTTGCTTATCACCGTGGTAACTTCACTATACTTTCCTTGTTAGGAGTGCAGGAAGAAGAGCTGGAACAGATTGGTAATTAACATATTTCACTGCTTTGTCAACTTTCCTCTTCAGCAGATCGCTTTTCCTAAGATGGTGGCAAGCTGCTGTCGGTTCCTGTGCTACTTCTGCCGCATTAGCCGGCAAAACCAAAAGGCCATGTTTGAGCATCTCAGTTACCTCCTGGAAAACAGCAGCGTTGGACTGGGTATGCCATAGCTGCAGCACCTCAAAGCAAGAGTAGGAGCAACTGTGGTATCACAAGACGTGTCTAACTTGTATAGCAGGCTGAAACAAGCTTAAACCACCTTGTGGTTTCACCTTTAATTCTTTTTTTTGTTTTCCACTTTTGTTTCCTGCTTATGTGTCTATGAATTTTATTAGAAACAGAATAGTCTGAATCTGTGTTTTAAAACACCTTGAAAAAAATTAGTGTTAAACATATGGTTTGACATTTTCCCGTTCAAAATAGTTGTGGTTTGAAATCTAAGATTAAATTGAATCCTTATGGTGCTTGTCTGTTTCATCTGGTTTAATTTTCCTTGCCTCTGCAGTTTAGGCTGTGAAAGTAAATTTCATATTTTTCTTTTGGACACTGAATATCTGTTTTTTAATGCATGTGCATTAGATTTTGTAACACAAGGAAAATTTTATTGGCTAGATAGTTGGCTATAATAAGATATGTCAGGGCAAGATAGCATGTGATTTCACAGTGATTTAGCTGTTCACGTGTGCATTTGGTCATAATAAACACAGAAAATTAGAAAATATCAAAGAAAGAAAACAGGTAATTGAAGCTTGAAATGTCTTTTTTTGCTAAAGATAGGCATGTTTTAAAATATTGACTTGATAAGGCTGTGCACAATTACATAGTTAACATGTTGGTCTCCTGAGGAAACAGTATTCCTCTGATTTGTTATATCCTTAAGACTGATGGTTTTTCATCTGTATTTAAAACCACTGTGGTTGAGTATGCTTACAGATATGGATGTGAAGTCAGAAAAAGATTTCAGCATTTCCACATTATTAAAAACAGTTGACTCTGTTCTTGGATGGAGAACTGCCCTAAAATGTACTATGAATATATTTATTTTCTAGATTCCAGCGTGATTGCTGCCCTCTGCTGCATGAATGGGATTACTGCAAACTCCATCTAATTATTATGTCTTACCTTTTTCTGCAGCATTTCCTTCAATGAGGGGCTCGACACCACTCGATGTGGCAGCAGCCTCTGTAATGGACAACAATGAGCTCGCACTTGCTTTGGAGGAGCCAGATCTTGATAAGGTGGCCACTCTGACTTATTTACCCATTTATTAAATGGTGTACTTGTGCTAAAAGGGTTTAAAAGGGCAAGTTTGGTTGTAGTAGGTTTTGAATATGTTGTCCTCAGAAATACCCACTCAAGGGACGTGTTGTTTCAAGGTAAGGTTGACTGAGCAGTATTTTCCCTCATTTTGCTTTATGCTTATCAAGAATTAGAGCAAAAGAGATTTATTTCTATCTTCTGCATCCTTTCCTTTCTGTTGTCAGGTAGAAAGGATGACAGGAAAAAAATACATGAAACAGGAATATCAAGAAGTGTTTTTTGGGGAGGAAAAAATCGAGAATTAAGAGGACAATGTTAAAAAGAGGTTACACAAGTCTTTTGGCTTAAATCATAGAGATTTGTAGGGATGGAGGTTAGCGGTAAGAGAATGGAAGGGCAGGTATTTCAGGATGAAGGGTGAGACAGGATTTTAAGGGTAGGTTCAATGGGAAACTGAATCCAGAATTCAAGTAATTGGCAATGGTTAGGAATAAAGTGGAATGTGAGAAGAGGCAGGATGAGCTGGAAAATGTGGTAAAAATGTAAAAAATGGTATGAAAGATTTTTGTATATCACAGGAGGAAAACAGATGTAGAGATGAAAGTGCACAGTCAGAAGAGGAGGAAAGCAGGCAAAGGAAGTTAGACATTGGGTACAGAAAACAGGGCTTAATATAAATGGAGAGAACACCTAAATGATAGCTTAGCACAGAGAACATCTGTGAGAGGATCCTGGAATGCCAGTGGAACTCGTGGGACTGTTTGTGATCAGTATATGGTGTGGGAGAGGAAGAGTTGTGAAACTGAAATAAATGGGCATATTACAGTGATAGCTGAGGGAAGACAGAAAAGGATATGAATGGAAAGGGTGGGAGACAGCACTAGGCAATATGCAGTTGAGAAGAATTTGCAATTCTCTATCACCTGCAAAATTGCTGAGCCCATTCTGTCCTGTCATTAATAAAAAATGGAATGCTATCAGTATCAACCCATGGGATACAACACTACTGACTGGAACACTACCAGTGACTGTCTTATGTTTTCATGGAAACTACCGTAGAGGAAGTAATTTAAACTAAATTTCACTGTTGACCACATTTCTCATTTACTGATTGCTTACCTTGAAATACTTGGCACTTTGCTTACTGAAATACTTGGCACTGTAAAAATCCTGAATGTTCAAACAGTAACAGATATCAGCTGTAACACAAGAAGTATTTTATGCTGAAAAAATCAGGCTGTATGTGCCTCAGACTGGACTTCTCAAATTCATTAGTAATTTTAGCTGTAAGAGTCATAATGTATTGGCTGCAATGTATTACCTTTGGAAGTATGAGGAGATTATTCAGTAAACAAATCTGTACTCTAAATAACTGGAAAAAACTAATACTGTCTGGATATCAGTTGATGGATGTGCCAGACACCCTATTCACAGAATGATACAGCATTTCTATGTGACTAAAGTTTATACCATAAAAACTGTGTGCAAAGCAAATAAATTACACATAGACAACGTCACTTTTGAACTTTTGCCATTGCAAATTTAAACTCTGTTGTATATAGGTAAATCCTTATAAAATAAGGGCCTTGTTACCCTTGTAAAATCATGGCTAAGCCTGCTACTTTGGCTAAGTAAAGAGGGACTCTGGGAAAGTGACTCAACTGAATTAGAAGTAGAAAAACAAGTTTTATAACCATTACATGCTCTCATCGTGGTGTATGGTGGTTGGTTGGATTATGTTTGGTATGGGTTTAAAACTATGTAACTGATAATGGGCTAACTGCCTGAAAAGGCCTGGTTTTTTGCAATAAAACATCTTTCCTTTGCACCTGCCTGGGGACTGTGCATCGCTTTGCTTCATACAAAACTCTTTTTACTGCAAATGTGTGACTGTGTGGATGGTAGAGGATTGCACAAGAAATGTATCCCACGTCTTGATTACATACTGTAGTAAACTGAATAGATTAAAACCATATGGCTTGGTGGTAACATTGTAAAATCTTAGAAGAAAGAGATTTATTCTACTGGTGTTCTCACATTTTTTATGAGCTGAATTTCTAGACCCCTGCAAGTATGTATTCACTTATATCTTCTGAATAAATGATTGAAAACTATCAAGTCCTGTTAGGAATTATATACTTTTTCCTCAGAGTGCTTTGAGTAACTTCCTTACTGCATACTGCAATTAGCAAATTTTCCATATCAGCCCATTTTTCCACTGTTGCAGCCTTTTGGAGGCAATTTGTATCCTATATCAGCTGACATGTAATTCTTCTTCCTAAATTCATAACTTTTTCTCTCCTAGGACACTGAATAATGACTTAGTATAATCTCATAATATATCTCCCTTTTGCCATCTGTTTTGGCTGCCTACCATTTTGAGAAATTATAATTTGTATCTTTTTTTACAAGTTTGTTGAAGATTATTCGTGGTCATTACCTATTTTAAGTGCTATAACCATGCTCATGCGTTGACCTTTGCACAAACATACAATTCTTTATTTTATTTGAAATGCACAGTTATCTGCAAATTTCCTTTTAGATGAATGATGAAATTATTCTTTATATCTTTCTGAAATTCAGTTTACTTTTATTGAGTTTAAGTTTTCTTTAATCTATAATTAAACAAATTCATCATAATTTCTCAAAGATTTCCCTTAGTTAAAGATACTCCTCTTGATAAGAAATATGTTAGAAATGTTTGTATTACCAACATTTTTAGTCTTTCTCGGTTCAGACTCTTAGAACTGTTCATTGATATTTATCATTCTTCTGAAAAATTTTGATGGTTTTCATATCCATTAAAATTAGAATTACACTATATAAACTTTGAAGCAATGTTTGTTTTGCTGTTGTAGCAAATAAACCATACATGGTTACTGATCTGATTTTAAAGCTGTTCAGTATTTTGGTTGTCGTGTATGTACTGTCAAAAATATCTGGATTATACAAGATTTTATTCTACTTTTCACATTCCACATTTGTTCATGTTGTTGTTGTTTTGTGTCATCATATAATTAGGCAACTTCAGAAACAAAGAGTGCTAGCCTTTTTTCATTAAAAAAACCACCCGTGACTGATAAAATCATGAGCTATGTTGTTAGATTCTTAGGTTAAGTGCCCAGAATTTTAAAAATCTTGAAAAAAGAAATACTGTGCTCATTTTGGTTTATAGCTATTTTTAGAAATGTATTTCTAAGCATGAGAATAAGGGGTTCCTTCTATGTTGCAGGTTGTCACCTACCTGGCGGGTTGTGGCCTGCAGAGTTGTCCAGTACTGCTGGCTAAAGGATATCCAGACATTGGATGGAACCCAATAGAGGGTGAACGTTACCTGTCATTCTTACGATTTGCAGTTTTTGCTAACAGTAAGTCTGATTTCTTGGCATCCAGATTCCATCAAAAGGTTTCCTTTAAATTAATTTACTAACCATAAAAATATGTTAAATCTGAAGAGAGGTTAATGCATACTCTTCTCATTACAAGCATAAGACTATTGGTGTATGCTTTGTATTGTAATTTTTTTTAATCTTCATAGTTAGCTATATTTTTTTTCTTAATTTTTTCTGCAAATCACATAATTGAGTAGATTGACCT
This sequence comes from Dicaeum eximium, assembly GCA_013396995.1. Taxonomy (NCBI): domain Eukaryota; kingdom Metazoa; phylum Chordata; class Aves; order Passeriformes; family Dicaeidae; genus Dicaeum; species Dicaeum eximium. Next base: position 176,402 of record VWZP01000500.1, read on the forward strand.
GTAGCCATGGTAGCAAATCATGTTAGGAATTCCTTGGTACTGAAGACCAGCAGTGGGGGTTACATAGATATATTCCTGCCACTCCTCTGGGAGAAGAATCTTTCCTGTGCTCTAGCATGTGGTCCCTCCCACGGGAGACAATCCTCCACAGCCTTCTCCAATGTGAGTCTATCCCATAGGCCAAAATTCTGCCTCACCCATGGTCTTCACCACAGGCTGCAGGGGAATCTCAGCTCTGGTGCCTTAGGATGAGGACTTGTTTTATATTTTTTAACAACTAGGAGAAAATTAAGTTTTCGTCTTACTTAAGAATATCTTTCAGGAGAAAATATGTGTAGTGCTTTTTGGTCCTTAGGTGAAAGTGTTGAGGAAAATGCAAGTGTTGTTGTCAAGCTCCTCATTCGACGGCCAGAGTGCTTTGGGCCAGACCTCAGGGGAGAAGGAGGAAATGGTTTGCTGGCTGCCATGCAGGAAGCCATCAGGATCTCAGAGAATCCCAGCCGTGACCTTCCTTCCCAGGCATATAAAAGAGAAGGGTAAGTAAATGTGAATGCTTGTTTGGCAAATGAGGATTTAATAGCTGGTTCAATCATGCTTGCAGTATGTGGATAACAGACCCTGTTGTGTAAGGCATTACACAAACAGAGAGAATTAGAGATTCACATCCACAAGCACTTGTCATATGGTATTCAGAAAGCATTAGCTGGATAAAAGTGAAATAAGAGTTACAGAGAGAAAAAGCCTGAAGGACAAAACAAATGAGAAGACTGCTGTGGGATGAAGGTAAAGTAAAAGAGAAAGGTAGAAGGCTCGTGTGAAGTCAGCTATTACAGTTAGCCTGCATGCTTACCCTAGTGAAAAAAACCCTTCAGTCTGGAGCCAAAGGGATGAGAATGTCTGGTGAATAGTCTCTGGATCATGTCTCTAGCTCCAGAGAAGAGCTATAAAACTTAGATTAGCAAAAATGCTCACTGTTATTTTTAACTTTTTAGTGATGAGGAGGAGGACGAAGAGGAGACTGTGCACATGGGAAATGCAATCATGTCATTTTACTCAGCTCTCATAGATTTACTTGGACGCTGTGCACCAGAAATGCATGTAAGTTCATTTTACCACTTGCTCAGGAAATGTAAGGAGATTTGTAAACATAATTGTACATGTCTAACTAAACTTTTCTTATTCAAAGCCTTCTTCCCTTCAGAAGGTAGACTTTGTGGCTCCTTTCTGTATCTAAGTAGATACAAGCTGCAAGCTGTTTATAAAGAACCACAGTCTTTTGATTCCTGTATGGTTTTTTATCTAAAATTTGATAATTTGTACATGACTATGGAATCAAAGAAAATATGAACTACAAATGTTGCACAATCAAGTGACCAGTATAGTAACTTCTGAAATTGACCCTTTGTTATTCTCTAGAAAGCCATAAAATTAATTTTTTATAAGAATGTGGTAGAGGGCTGCTTTTTGTGTGCATTGTTGAAACGTGGTGCCCACACCTAGTGAACACATTGAAAAATACATAAAATAACTGTTTGAACCATAATGCCTGTAACAGCCACGTGCAAGACTTGGTTTTAATTAGAGTGACTGTTACTTGTTGGTGCTTAAAATTCTTTAGTAGCTTAAAATCCTCTATGTATCTCAATAGAATAAGAGTAAGAATTTGGCTTGCAGCCTCCCTACTTACACTTACAAAAGCTATTATGTTTATTAGCTATATGTAGCTCTCTGTTGCCAGACACAGTAGTTTCATGTTATGAAAATTACTGGTAGAGATTTTCAGACACAGGTTATGAATACCCGATTTCTGCTAGAAGTTGAAAAGAATTGTTCATTGTTGCAAATGCCTTTTGAAGATTTTACAGCATAGAAATAATAGAAAAATGCATGGACACATCACACAGGTCTGTATCCATTTGTAGTGTAAAAAAGCAAGCTCAAAATTTGTCACCATGGGTTCTCTAGTAACATGGACATTTTGTAAGTCTTGGTTTCATCACCATATGTGATTGGTTTAGGAATCTTACCAATATGGAGTTTTTTGCATTACTGGGAATTCATAATATTGTGAAATAATTTATATAAAAAATAAGGACTGATACAAAAGTAGGAACAGCTGAATTTGGCAACTTCATTCAATCTTGGATAAATTTAATATCTGTACATTTTCTCCCTGTGTTTGAAAAAAAACATAGTAACAAAAATATCCCGAGGAAAACTTTCTTATGTCTCTCAATATTAAATTTCTTAATTGATAAATTTTTCTAACAGCTTATTCAAAGTGGAAAAGGGGAAGCTATTCGAATCAGGTCAATTCTTCGATCCCTAGTGCCAACTGAAGATTTGGTGGGGATTATAAGTATACCACTAAAGTTGTCCACAGTTAATAAAGGTAACTTCAATACTTTTATTAGATCATTTATCTTTTATGAAAGTCTTTTGCCACATTAGCCTTCAGATGAAAAATAGAGCAGTTTTAGTTACAAGTTGAATGTAAGCAGAGAACTGTTCTTTAAATTTTAATTGGATCTGCATCAATTAGAGCTGCTCCAGTGGCACAGATATTTGCTCCTGTAGAGCAGAGAATGTAAGAACATAAGAAATACTATAAAGGATCACACCAATGGGCCAATACTTTGTCTCTAATAGTGGCTCTAGAGATGCTACCTCTTTAGGTAAAATATTTAAGCTTGGGCTCAGTCCCTATGTATTTCCACATTATCCAGTCACTTCTAGAATATTTTACCATTCATTTCTAAGCTTTCATTTAAGAGTGTAAGATAATTAAATTACAAAATAATAGAGTTTTTTAAATAATAAAAAGTTACTATTCTAAACTACTCTTTTTCAGCATGGAACAAAACTGAACAGGAATGTAATTTTCTTTGAGTATGTGATTTTACATATTAAATGTAATTATAATGTATTTCACTGCTGCGGTGTTTCTTGTTTTATCAGTTATCTACTACTAAAAAATGCATTGTATATTTGTGTAGATGGCACAGTAAATGAGCCAGACATGTCTGCCAGTTTCTGTCCTGATCATAAAGCACCCATGGTACTCTTCTTGGACCGTGTCTATGGTATTAAGGACCAAAGCTTCCTCCTTCACCTATTGGAAGTTGGATTTTTACCAGATTTAAGAGCTTCTGCCTCTTTGGATACAGTACGTATTTCACCATTGAGTTTAGGTGCAGTGCCTGGATATAGTGGCTCTGTAAATGTAAAAAACTGGAATTTCAAGTCAAAACAGCTTTTAAAAAAAGGTATTATAAGCTCACTATAAAACAAAATCAATATTAATTCACTTACTATTAATTTATAGTGCATAAGTCTGATTTAAGCATTCAGTAGCTTACACTTTTGAGTAGCTTTTTACACTTATGAAGTGTAAAAGTAGTTTAAAATATTTTGATACAGGCTGTACAGTAATACAATAAGTAAATTGAGTATACTGCAATAGGCCTAATGGTAGCTTTTATTTCATGTTTGTTTCCAATAATTACATTGAAAATACAGGTGCATGAAGAAATATGGAGATGTCAAGTGCTATTTAATGCTTAGTGAGGTTTTCTAACCTGTTTCAAGGTAGAAGCTACATATTCTTTTCTGCTGCTACAGGTTCAGAGTGCAGGGGTGCAAGAGACAGGACATAGGACATAAATGGATGGTTTGAATTTTCTCCAGTTGAAAAAGAAATTACTTCAGTCCTCATGTATATACTGGAATATCATTAGCACCCAGCCACTTAGGAGACTTAAGGACTATTGCATTATTATGTTTTATAGCCTTCATATTTAGTGACCTTTGTCCAGTGTGATACTAACAGTGATTTACTACTTCATACAGGTTTCTCTAAGTACCACAGAGGCAGCTCTCGCACTAAATAGATACATTTGCTCAGCTGTGTTTCCATTACTCAAAAGATGTGCTCCCCTCTTTTCTGGAACAGAGCATCATGCCTCTCTGGTTGACTCCATGCTTCACACCATATATAGGTTATCCAAGGGACGGTCCCTCACCAAAGCTCAAAGAGATGCTATTGAGGAATGCCTGCTTGCTATTTGCCAGTACGTATGATACCTGGGTACAATTTAATTTATTTCGTGCAGGATTGGCATTTTAACAACTTCTTTCTTTGCCTGTAGTATAGATCCAAGGCTATTTTATTCTTGCATAAAATAAATGGCCAGTGTTATCTCAGGAACTGAAATGTAGATTTGTCTGTTCACTTAAGAGGGTTCAGAAGTAGCACAATGTTCTGTGCCATATCATTCTATAGGTAGATAGTGAGATTCCTTAAGCATCTAGCATTGTTTTTTAAAAATACTTTTAATGAGTGTTTTGTCTCTCAATATGTAAATTGACTTCAATTTTTCTTTCATTTACACCGAACTCTAAGAATTTTGCTAAAACCATCTATTTTTTTAAATTACAGCCATTTGCGCCCCTCTATGCTACAACAGCTGTTGAGAAGGCTGGTTTTTGATGTGCCCCTGCTCAATGAATACTGCAAAATGCCTCTCAAGGTAAATACTTTATTTTCTGTACATGCATCCAGTATGTATCCAGTATCCAACTTCAAACTAAACTGTTGTTGTCTTGTTTTTAAAAACAGAATGGGAAGGGTAAAGCAATGTAAAATTACTTCTGGATTGAAAAGAATGTTATTGTTTTGTAGTCTTTCAAATTAAATGTAATGCTTGCAAAATTATTGAAATCATGCCTAATAGAAAGAGTAAGGTGATTACGATATTTTGTATAGTGAGCTATTGACTTTCCTGTTGCTTCAGCAAAAGAGTACTGAATGTATCAATTTAAATGTCAGTGTTATCTTGAGATATATTCTTCTGCTATATGAACTATAATAACTCTTGGTGGGATGCACAGTCCAGGAATGAATTTTGAGTGAAATCTAAGAGACAGGATGCAGGGAAGAAAATTCACCTTTTATTTTTGAGTAATCTGTAACTGAAGTTTTATCTATCCTTTCGTTCTGTAAAAACAGAATTACAATTGTTAGTGATAAATGAATCTTATTTAGAACTATTCTGTCAGGTTTGTTTCAATTTTTGTTGAGATAAAACTGCCTCATCTTAGGTCTGTCTCTTTTTGTGAAAGAATTGAAATTTCACTGATATTTTAAAGCAGAGCTGCCATATTCACAAACATACTCTGGAGCATAATTAATTTTTGATTAAAAATGTGGTGTAGAGGGAGTGTTTGGTCTGGTTTTTAATTATTATTTTCCTTTCTTACACAGAGTTGCAGTAGAAACTAAAATGTCAAGATTCTTGTCTGACACTAGAAGAGATTTTTAAAATTTCCATGGGATAAGAATTTTTAGTTCTACAGAAGAAACCAGTAGAAATTTGAAATTACATGGAAAGTGCACCAATAATTGTATATACTACCTTTAACTGTACAGATTTCCTATATGATAGTTGTTTCTGCCAGTTTTTCCAAAGCTGAGCAGTCACAGCCAAGAGGGTGTACTGCAGGTGTCTTTTGCAGCATTTTGAATAACACTAAAGCCATCAACTACAAATGACAGGACTTAAATCAGTTTGAATTCATAAAACTTTTAATCAGAATCTATCATGTCCTGCCTTATATCCATTTCATTGTCTCTATTTTTATCCTGTGAGCTAGTCTGTACTCAAATGGTGACAATTCTGAACTTTTCCTGCTCCCTGTAATCACTGAGAATCCCACAGCAGGAGCTGGAAATAAAACAGGCGTTATACTTTCACAATATGGGCTCTGCTGCTTTTCCAAAAAGAAAAAGAAAAAAAGACCAATATTCTGAGCCACTGGAAATGAAGAGACAGACACAAATAATACTACTCCCATAACTGTTTAACATAACAGTTTTTTTATTTTGTTAAGCAGCAATGTTTCACATGCATTTTTATTTTTTGAAATCTAGCTTCTGACAAATCACTATGAGCAATGCTGGAAATATTACTGTCTGCCTTCAGGAATGGGAAGCTATGGCATTGCAGCAGAAGAAGAATTACATTTAACTGAAAAACTTTTCTGGGGAATATTTGATTCCTTGTCTCATAAGGTAATGGCTGCAATTCACATTATGGGGTGGATATAAAAGCATTACAGTGTTCGTTTGCTGTGCCAAGATGAGAAAGTTCCTATTTTAAAGGTTGTTTTACCTAATATGGGAGATACAGCAATAAATGGCTTTAATGAAGTGAAAAATTGAATACTGAAGCTCGAAAGATTCTCTCTAATCTGATGAAATGTCAAATCTTTGCTTGATATACTCATAAGCTTTACACTACTAATGAAGAGATATGTATGTGTGTGTGTATATATATACCCACATGCACACATAATAATAAATTCTCACTGCACTAACATGCCAGTGTTGTCTGCTCTCCTATCTTGGCTCTACTAAACATTTTAAATAACTTTTTACTGACATAAAATTAATTTTAATAAATATATGTGCATATTTATCAAATTGTCGGTATATGCAGAAAATACTTACAGTGCCTGTCTTCAAATATATATCTTTGTATTTCTTTAGTTTTCCAGCTATTGCCCAGCTGAAGTGATATGATGCAATATACTATGAAATAAACACTTTTCCATTTTTCTGTTACAAAATGTGATATAGGGACTTTTAAAATTAGTCAGTTTTTCTCTCAGTAAGAAAAAGTTGCATTTCTGATATGAGAAACGTGTTACTGAGTAAACACTTTTTGTGCTTGCTTGGGATCAAAATTTAGCCCAATCAGAAATCAGTTTTTGCTTTAGGACAATAAAAAATCATATTCATTTTGTCTCACTGAATTTATGTTCTCTTTCTAAGCAACAGATTTAGATTATCACTACTCTAGGCAGTCTGATTTATAATATGGAAATAAAAATTGTCTCTGCATTATTCTGAAATGGCTTTTTAAGCTTTATTTGTATTTGATTTTAGTAACATTTACCCCTCTCTTAGTGCTTTCACAAGTGTGAAGAGTGTCAGGAGTGCCTGATGCAACCAAATGTTTCCAATTAGTGCACCTTAGATTTTAACAGATAAATTAACATGATATGTTTCTGCCAATACTGGTGGCTGTCTATAACAACCTTTTTTTCTTTCTGTAAATGGTTGTTAGCCCAGTGAAAGAACAGTTGTATAAATGTGATCTGCTGACCTACAGTATTCACCATTTGTTTTTGTTCTAAGCTATTTAAAAGTTGATGTTATTAAAAATAAGGAAATTACTTTGCTACAGTAAATCACAGTATCCTTTAATGAGCATATTTTAAAATGAAATAGTGCAGGATGGAAGAAAGGCAAAATGACAATGGCTTCTGCTAATTCTGCAGGAATTAGTAATTTTAGAACTAAGGCAATCTTTTACAGAGGATCATGCTCTGTAGCTAGGCAGACAAGCCTTGATCCTCCCTATACAGCCTTCATGGCCCAAAGAAAGCTCGAGTTGAACTCGTACCTACAAAGTGTCAGCACACTCTCATGTCAATCTGAGTAGTCTTAAGAATATATCATGTTGATATAATGGAAAATAGATGTCATGCAGCAATAATTTTTGCTTTATGTTTAAATTATAAATGTGACTTACTGTTTGTTTGCATCTTCTAATATTTGTACATAGCTATGGCTGCTTGGATTTCACTAACATTTTGCATGTTTTTCTATTGGATTTTCCAACCAGTTCCTATCTCTCCTGCAGAAGTATGATCCAGAGCTCTTTCGAATGGCTTTGCCTTGTCTAAGTGCTATAGCTGGTGCCTTGCCCCCTGATTATTTAGATACACGAATTATGTCAACTTTGGAAAAGCAGACTTCAGTGGATCCAGAAGGAAATTTTGATCCCAAACCTGTCAGCACATCAAAGTGAGTCATGTAATTCATAGTGGTTTCCTTCCTTTAAATATTTTTATGCCATCCCTTATTAACATTTTTTTATCTTCTGTAGTGAGAGTTGGCTGGTGACTGACATGTTAGTGGTATTTGTACTATTTCTGAAAGTCCTGAGATTTTTGCTTCCTTCTGCCAAAATCTTCACTGCAACATGTCCTATTTACCAGACATAAACCATATTCTTCTCAGACCTGAACAGATGTCTGGGCTGCAGAGAAAATGTCTGCAGAGAAAATAGTAAATTTTATGTTATGTAACCTATTGCCTAATAGTTCAAATGTTGGGGATCAATAAATTAGACACCATCATTATTTTGCATGTGCTTACAACAATTTGTACAACATCACAAAAATCTGGTGATTCAATTGGTCTTTAGCCCAATTTTTATAAAATCTTGGCTTAATTTTGAGAATTGGTCTGTAGAAACATGATATGGCAACATAAGCAGATCATGTAGGATGATTAAATAGAGATTTGTCTTTCCTAGTAATCTTGGGCTTTTAAAATACAGACTTTATAGGCAAGAACTGAGGGTCACTAGCTCAGTCTTGCTATTAAAGTTTTATCCTTCCATCATTATGCATTGTGAAACATCCATGTCAATGTTATGCTGTATTAAGAATTAGCAACAAAATTACCTGTAGATGAAGGTGATTATTATGAAAGTTTTTGTTTCTTTGCGATTTCAGTTGCTGAAAAACGTGACTGTTATGTACTTAAAGGTTCTCAGCAAATGCCATTATAGCTATGCCTTTTTTGTGGCATTTCTTCTAAAGAATAGGGAATTGCCATGCCAAATGCTTTGCCTTCATTTGGAGGTGAAGCTTTTTTTATTAGTGCTATATTATGCAGACATTTTTTTCATAAATCAGACTGCAGTAACTTATGATTGAATGACCCTCTTTGCTTACAGCCTGGTACTTCCTGAGAAGCTGGAGTATATTGTAAGCAAGTATGCTGAACATTCCCACGACAAATGGGCCTTTGAAAAGGTAGGAATTATTTTAAACAATTGTCCAGGACTAATAAATAATTCCTAGGGTGAATACTGAAATTGAAACTGGACAGTTTAACTGATAGGCCCTTGTTCAGAGTGTATGGATGCCTACATATTTATTTTGGGATATGTGGGAGAAACTGCTTGCTTAAGAAAATGGATTGCAATTTTTTTACTTTTTCAAAGAATTTATTAGGAGAGACTTGAGGGGACTGAAAAAAGGGAGTTTGTTTTGGTTTGAGGTTTTTTCGTTTGTTTGGTGTTTTGGTGGGGTTTTGTTGTTCTTTGAGGTTTTTTAAAATTTTTTAGGTAAGAACATATAGCTCTTTAGGCACGACTTTGCCTGGTAATGTTGCTTTTTGACTGGGAGTCAGAGATTCAATTTTACTGCAGCAGCTCCATGATCAAAGAAAGTACAGCCTAATGTAATTTTTTATTTTATATAAATAGTTGTAGCATTTCTTTCTTCTTAGCTTTAAGAAGCCTGTTATGTATTGAATTTCTCTATAATTTTCTAGATGCTCTATAAATAACGAAACAGAGACATGACATTGTGATAGAAAGCTACAAGAAAAGACAAAGAATTCTTCAATAATTTATTATAACAATTAATAAAAAATTAATAGAAATTTTATGGAAGAATTGTGTAAAATAATTCTCTTGTTCTGGGGGGCCTATGTATGCAAATTTGTAGAGGAAGGTACATGTACGTATGCATATGTAAATATACACAGAATAATTTCAAGCCATAAATTTCAGTTACTATTGTTTAAGGTAAAGGATTCATTAGTTATATTCTTCAGTGGGATTTGCAGCTGTTCTTTTGTCTTTTTCAGACTAATAGTGGATGGAAATATGGTGTTTCACTGGATGAAAATATGAAGACTCACCCATTAATAAGGCCTTTCAAAACTTTAGCTGAAAAGGTAATAGAGGAAATTTCAGCTGCACCAATATGAAGTAGATTGATTTGTTTTGCATTTTAAAAATGCATTTCAAATATAATCTGTTAATGTCAGGCAGAGGAAAAAAACAAGAATTCTTACAGTTAATAGGTACAATTTTATGCTGAAGTGATTTTTCAGTTAATCTTACACTCAGTCTTGTATAATTTGCTTCCATTAAGTATAATGTTAATTGTTTCTTCCATTAGGTATAATGTTAATTGTTTCTTCATAGGCCTGGGCAAATTTGAATTCAAAAGTATCAGTAGCACAATTTTTTCAGACTTCCATGGATGAGAGATGACTGGCAGAAACTCCTGGAGCTTAATGAAAGAGTAATTTAACATATATGAAGGCAATTTTGTCTTCCAAAAAGATGGTAGAAAAATGTAAAAAATGTGTAGGAGATGATTCAGTTGAAAATGCAGAAAAACACTTAAAGTGTTTTAAATTTCTTGACTAGGCACAAATGTCTTCTAGTTGTCAGAATAGTGAAGTGAATTTGAATTGTTACTTATTTTTGTAATGATTCACTGGGATACAGGAGTCAATTACATCTGTCCCTCTTCACCACGTTTTTACTGTTCAGAAAACAGACATGAAAAGAATCAAGAGGGATTAAAGAGGTTGAGTTTCCTATGGTTTGTAAATTGCTTTGGAATCTTTGGAGAGGAGCCAAAGCATTGTTGGTTGTAATTTAAGCAGTTCAAAGAGCATTTTCTGAACTGTCTAAAATTAGAACTTTTGAACATAAAAATCTGGTCTATCCCTAATAGTTGTCATTTTGAGCAACTGGTTTATGGTACAACTTGAAGTACTTTTATTTAATTGATTTGAAAAGTCTTAATATGGCATACTCAGAATTTTGCCACAAATTTTCAGATTTTTTCTAAGACTTGACCTTTTCAAAGGAGTGTTTTTATTTATTTCTGCCGGTGGAATTAATGAATAAGTTTTCAGGACCAATCTACATTATTGCTCCAGGGCTCAGTGCAGTGCTGTCAGTTTCTAACACTTATCCCAGCAATAAATGCCGCTAAGAATTTATTTTTTTAATGGTAGGTATTTCAAAGCTTTTATCTCATGTAAACAGAACTATATTTTGTGTGCTCATATAATATACAAACTTTCTATAATTTTGTCTTACATGGCACTTAGTAGAGACGGACAGAATATTTTTATTGTGCTTTTGCAACTTACTAAATACTGAAAAAATTTTGCATTCTTTTCTTTAAAGGAAAAGGAAATTTATCGTTGGCCTGCCAGAGAATCATTGAAAACCATGTTGGCCTTGGGATGGAGCCTAGAAAGGACCAAGGAGGGAGGAGAAACAATAATACATCAGCGTGAAAATGAAAAGCTTCGTAGCATCTCTCAGTCTAGTCAGGTAAGGTAGACCACCTTAAGTTTAGAAAACAAAAGGCCTGTAAATTAATTTACTAATGAATTAGAGACAATGATGCCAATTTTATATTCTTTTAGTGAAAAGAAACTTCTAATGGTAGAGTTTTAAGATTGGAAGTCATGTCCCTATAATAATCACTGTGCCACACTAAAGAGGGGATTCCAAAAACATTTTAAGACAATGAGGCTATAAGAGACCATAGATAGTAATTTTCTTAGAACTGAAAAGCTTTTTACTATAGTCATTCAAAGAAAACAGAGAAAGCATTTAAAGTCTTTTATTTTATAAAAAATAAACGCAGCAATTTTCTTTTCTTGGTCAAACAGAAGAACCTAACATGGGCTTTTGTTAAGATTATAATTATGACTGACAAATTTGATAGAAAGGATAAAATTTGGAATGGTGTTACTGTAATCAAGTCAATGACAGATGTTGAAGTTGAGTATTTGGTTCTTTGAACTGAAATTATTTTATCTGAGAATAATTTTCTTTTCCCCTGCAGGGAAATGGGTATAGCCCAACACCACTTGATCTCTCTAATGTGGCACTTTCTAGGGAGCTTCAGGTTTGTATTTGTGTTTTACAAATACTCTGCTGAAAGGAATGGATGTACTTGGTTTCATTATTATTAATGAGCTGAATTTTGTTAGGTTTTATGCATGTATTTGTGACTGTATTTACGATAAGCTGTTGTAGAAAGGGTGCATGCTATTTACATACTGGAAGATGAAATTTCTACTGTTCCTGCCATTGGTGCTCCCTGCGTTCCCAGAAGAAATTAAGCATGAAGCTAGGGAAGGGGCTGTCAACAGCATGTTATAATATGTGTATCCTTTGCTTGTGCTGACTTCAAAGAACAGCTGAATATAGAAATTCCCCTTAACTATGATGTTTCTTTATCACAAGTGTGTAGACTTAAGACTGTGAAATTATGTAGCCTTACAGAATTTTTAATTGTCACCTTATCTTGCATCTTGTTTTTTCTGATGTTAATGTAGGGAATGGTTGAGGTAATGGCAGAAAACTACCATAATATATGGGCCAAAAAGAAGAAAATGGAGTTGGAAAGCAAAGGTAAGCCACAATCCTGCAAACCACATCAAAAAAGACAAGGAGAATGAGGGAGAAGAAACAATCTGAAAGATGACAGTGTAAGACAATAAAAGATGAATAGTTTCTTTTGTACATGAAGCAGAATAAATCTTAGAGTAGAAAAACTTACAGTTCTTTCAACTTACTAAAGGTGGAGGTAGTCATCCTTTGCTGGTACCTTATGACACGTTGACAGCCAAGGAGAAATCACGGGACCGTGAAAAGGCCCAGGAGCTGTTTAAATTCCTTCAGGTCAATGGCATAGTCATATCTCGGTAAGTCGCACAGTTTTTCAGGTGCTTGCTTGCATTTGGTGCACAAACCAGCATGTTAATCTTATCTCACTGCAGACTGGCAGCTATTAACACAATTACTGTTCAGCATTTCTTCTGTGAACCAGAGTTATTTTTGTGTTCAGAAAGACTCTTCTAAAACAGCATGTTCAGGCAACATTTTTCATAACTATGTAGTCATGGTAAACACAAAATGCAACAGTAGCGTAATTAAACAAGAGGATAATTTAAAATGTCTAAGTTAGCAGCCAGCAGTGTCAGTAAGTATCATGGGAAAATTAATATGATGTCTGATACTGAAACATATATATGCAAAACGGCTTTTAAATCCAGTTTTTTAAAAAAATATTGCTTTGAGTTCTGTAAAGAAATAAGACAAAGTGGATGCTTTGTGGGCACTAACCTCTACTCTAGCAAAAGCACAGACATCCTTAGTTTTACTGTAACTTGAATTGCTGTGTCTCAAAGTAAGCTGGCCTGTGGGGACTTCTTACTGTAGTATATGGCTTTATATGATGGAATTGTGAATTACTATACTATAACCCTCCTTTTATTGTATGTGAAACACCTGAACACTGGCATCAATTTTCTGGCATTAAGCATTTTTGTGCACTAAATTGTGTCATGAACAAATTTTTCTGTACACACATACAGTCAGATCTTTCATGTTTTCCTTTATTTTTGCTTTTCAAGTCTGTGACTCTATTGAAATTATACTCAGAAATTCATAAAAATCAATTTTTAGGATCTTCAAAATGTAACTTTGCTCGCTTCAAGAATTAATAATATTTCTAAGAGATGAGAAAACAATTCTAAGTACTTTTCTGTATTACTACAGAGAAAACCTCCCTCCTGCCACATATGTAGGCTCTCAGCCTGAACCCAAAATGTAGGCATGCCACCAAATATTTTTATAACCTCCATAGTTGCTTCAGAGCCATTGAATAAGAAAAGCTGGTCTACTTAGTGCAAATGAATGATCTTCTGAAACATCAGTGGATTGCTCAAATTTTGCAGCTGGGTGTGTTTGGGTCAGGAAATAAAATTTTTCAGTGTTATATCATGGGATAATTCAGCTTGAGAAAGCATGTTCAAACTCTTCATTGATAGGGGCAGTGACTGTCTGTATCAGGATGAATCAGGATTATCCTCTTTTCAGTGTTTTCTTCAGATGAATATATGCATATATATATATATGAAATCTTTTGAAGTACTCATTGCAATTATCACATTTCAAGATGTCATTCTTGAAAATGTTGGACTAATCATTAAAACGTAGGAATTGTTTATAATTGGAAATGTATAGGCGGAACAGCATGTGTAATTACATTTACCATCTGCCTCTGGTTTTGGGTTTTTTGCTCTTTGCTGAGAACATTTTTGAAATACTTTGTGTGTTTATGACACACATAAATCTCTCAGGCCTTACTCAAGTATTAGAAACAACACAGTATTTTGTTATGTATCTTTAAATCTCTGCAAGGTCTTTGGGTATTGTTTCTTATACTTCACAGACCTATCAACATATTTCAATATTTAGGAAAGCATGTGTAATCTCTTAGGAGCCATGACTTCTTATAAACTCAAAAAGAAAATATTTACAGTGACCTCACTTAAAATACAGATAAGTACTCAGTCTCCTTTGTGAGAGTGAAGGAGCAGAGATGCTTCTCAAGCATACATAGCTGTTACTTAATACTAAATAATTTGATTGCACAGGTGATAAATTATTAGAGAGTCATCAAAGTATACAAACGAGAACTCTTGAAATAGAATTTTTATTATTTTTTTTACAAATTAAACTAAGATGGGTGGTTAGAGTCCAACTAAGTTGGTGTTTAAAATGGGATTGACATGTCTCCCTTGGTTCTCTGCCTGTGTTCCCCTAGACTATAACCATTTCTTTCCTTTTGACTATGTTCTGACATGGTTAAGAACATATATTTTATTATTATATTTTTTGTTTGTGAGTGACCAATGCATTACTTTGTTAGATTCAGATGCATCTTGGCTTGTGCAATAAAGTAGCACTCTAAAGTTCTTATCCTAAAATACGTGTATTTTGGATACTTTGATCATAAACTATTATAACTCTTATTAAAGTCAGTTCATTTTTCTCTATTTCTTCCTAGATAATTGATAATTAAGAGTTACCATGGTCATTTTCTCCTTCTCATTAAAATTTACCGTAATAAAAAGAATAAGGCATGAAATGCTTCATAGTACTGTTATCATTTGTGCTGCTGTCATCATCAATGCTACTTCTCTTAACCCTTTTCAAAACAGGGGCCTGAACGACATGGAGTTGGATGCTTCATCCATGGAAAAGAGGTTTGCCTTTAAGTTTCTGAAGAAAATTTTAAAATATGTTGATTCTGCTCAAGAGTTTATTGCACATTTGGGTAAGTTGCAGATTTTGTTTTTAAAACAGTTGGAATTGTTGAAATTTAATTTGATTGATAGGTTTACATTTTTATGATCACTATTCTTATTCAATTTAAGAAACTTCTGTCTTAAATCATGTCTTCTCATTTTCAGATTAAATTATTGAACATTTGTAACTAGCTAAACAGTTTCTGCTCTTTTATTTTTATTTGTGCAAAACTAATTTTTCAAGTCTATCTGAAAGATCTAGTGTGCTATTTATTATTAGAAAGCTTCTTATTTGTGTCTGCCTTGATTGTATCCTTGCAGAAGCCATTGTAACCAGTGGGAAAACTGAAAAATCTCCACATGACCAAGAAATAAAATTCTTTGCTAAAGTGAGTGATTATTTCATGTTCATATATGTTCCACTATACAGAATATGTAAATTTATAATGTTAGACTGCTTTTCACTCAATAGAAATATATATATGTTCCAATTTTTATGATAACTAATCAAACTGTTATCAAATATTTTGAAATTACTTCAAAAATATCTCAGTATATTTGCTGGATGCAAATATTTCAAAATACTTCAATATATCTGTTTCTGTATCAGAAGGAACATAAAATTAAAAGGCAGATTATTCATTATCATTCATTATTCATTATCATAACATGATATTAAATACGCTTATTGAATAGACAAGTTTAATCTGATTTTTTTACCACGAGATATCACTGAAGTGCATATTATCTAATTAGCAGAAAGAAATACTCCTATGCAGTATTAGATCCAAAACAGATATCTCTGTGGAAGTCTGTTTATTATTTATGTAATTTTCAATAAAATTTTAAGACTTCAGGTTTTAATTTACATGAGTTTGTGTCTGAAATAAAAAAAAACTGTTGTTACAGAGCTAAAATTCTTTTTATGAATTTTGACCAATCAGAACATTGTTGCTATATTTACCATTGTGCTCTGTAAAAAATATATTTTGTGTCTATTTTTCTTAGGTTCTTTTACCATTAGTTGATCAATACTTTACAAATCACTGCCTCTACTTCCTGTCTTCTCCATCAAAAAGCCTCAGTAGCAGTGGATATGCATCAAATAAGGAAAAGGAAATGGTAGCAAGGTAAGTAAAAAAAAGATATCCACAGTAGGGTTTTATTCAGATAACCAAAGGTCTCTTCTTCGACTGTAGAGAAAGACAGATTGTTCAAAAGCTTACTTTCCTCACCTGGAAAGTGAATATTTTATTCTGTATGAGAATGGCAGTGAGCGAATGAAATTGCTCATCTTGGTATTCTTTATTTTATATATGTATATATAATGAAAGCGTTAAGTATATATAATAGCTATTTATTTTACAATATGTAATTGTAGATGATAACATCAAAATAGTAATAAGCTATTCTGTGAGCAGTGGAATTACTTAGTTTCTTATGGGCTTCTCTTTCATTGTTGGTGGCAGTTTCTGGTTGAAGCTCTTTCCACTGTTGGTTCATTTAAATGGTCTCACATTCATTTAAATTTTCAGCTACCAAAAAAGTGCTAAAAATACATGAGGCAGCTTTTTAGGGAGAAATACGGATTCTACACAAAATTACTCCTTCCGCTGCACAAGTATTACTGGAATTTAATAACTTTTGCATGTCTTTACTGTTTGGATAGAATCAGCCATTTGACACAAAGTAATTCTAGAAAATTATTCTAAAAATTATTGCCTTTTAATTTAGAATGTGCTGCCTATATGAAAATACGAATTTCTCTTTCCTGTGATTAGAATTTAAAATAATATTAAATAATATTTTTTTGTGTTTTAACTGTGACTTGAATTTAATAGTTTGCCGGTTGTTTTTCTTTCCCTTGAGGTGTGCTGCCGGTTACTTTCTTTTGGAAATTCTGTATCACAGTATTTCAAACTATTTTATTCTCATGCTTTCTTAGTTTAGCTGTCAGTTCCTCAGATTTCTTTGACTGTCCTTCACTGCATTGGCCAGAGTTAACTGCTTTTTCCAGTGGAAAGTAGATATAAAATTTGAAAGTAAAGGTTACATTTTATTACACAAGATCAGGCCTAGGACTCAGCTGTCTAGATTCCATTCTTCAGTTTACCTCTCAACACATTTTTGCATTTCTCTAAATTATTATCACCCCTTGTTTCCATCTTCTTTGTGGGTGGCAGTCCTTGTAGAGTAGTTGTGTGTAAGAGTGGTAAGTCCCCGAGATCCTGCCTTGCTCAGCTCTCAGAGATTTACAGACCTGCAGGATAGTCCTGCAGGAGCTGGGAAAGACAGCTCAGGCTCAGGAGGATGGAAGTGTCACCTAATTTCCTTTCAGTTTCATGCTTCCTCTCTGAGTACTCCTGTTACTTCTCTAAAGTCAGCCAGGTCTTAATGAAAGTAGAAGGATGTGTCCTAGGGCTATAAAAGTGGCTTTACAAAGGCACAAGAAGAAGTTAGATGTCTAGCACATGTACCTGCTAGTGTAACTGCAGAAATATCTTATAATTCTTTGTGCATCCTTCACTGAGAGAAGTGACTATCTGCCATTTTCATCTTATAGGAAGTATAGTATCTCCTTACCATTGTGAAGATAATAAAAATCTGGTTAGTATCAGACCATACCAAGTCCTAAGGAATATGCTTCATTTTCTTATGTCCTAATTCCATTTGTAAAGTATGGCCCAAATGATATACAAGTCTGTCAGCTGTCTTTGTTAAAGTAACTCCTTTAATCTTTAGGTTGTTGGTGCTATAGTCTCTTAATTATCCCACTATTTTCACAGGTAGATTAGATATACAAGTATCTGATATACTTGCCAGAAGCTCTTCTAGTGTGTATATATTTAGGATTCATATTATCATCATCAGAGGGTAAACACAGATTTATTTATTTACAAAGGACATCCTTGCAAATTATTTTAAATAGTATGAAGATTTTTAACATTTATTCCCTGCCGAATACCAAGTAAAACACTAAAATGTTTCTCATTTTTTCTTGTTCTTACAAAAAAATTTCTTATTCAGAAATAATGGCCATAAAAAATGACTCAACCATAGAGTATGCAATTATTGAAAACCACTGTCAAAAGAAAGTTTTAGATTTCAAGAGACCTCTGAAGTGGTGTATAGAAAATGAGAGATCTCAGGAGCTTCAAAATGTTACTCTGCTTAATGCAGTTGACTGTTATCATCATGTATCACTGAAAGTACACTTTCCAGGAATTTTGTTGTGTTTTCTTTCTCATATTCCTACTATCCTTTACCTCATATTCTAAATAAATCTTTCATCTTTGTCTTGTTTTGCTCTCTCTTTTCTTCTCTACTTTAGCCTGTTCTGCAAACTAGCTGCTCTTGTTAGACATAGGATCTCACTTTTTGGTAAGTCATTAAGAAAGACCTCCTACAAAGATATTGGTAAAAAAATTTTAAAATAAATATAAGTACTACAAGATACCGTGTTCAGAATGTTGCAAGATTAGGTGGTGAAAATTTGCCCCAAGCAGACTTTAGTTATTCTGTTTAGGTCTTAGATGGAAATTGACTTTAAAAATTAAAAGTTATTTCTAGAACCACACTTAACTCCCTCTACAGTGACCTGAGGTGGGAGACTTAGGTAATGTTTTGTTTAAACTGTGTATCTCCAGTATGGATATTTGGATCATTATATGATGCTATGTTTCCTGTGCTATTGTCCTCTCATAGTATCTCTTTCTACCCAGGAAGTGATTCTGCTACAATGGTGAACTGCCTGCACATCTTAGCTCAGTCCCTTGACACACGGTGAGTTTGCACTTTTCTACCAGCTGCAAATACAAAGGTTTCACAGAGCTTTTCAGAAGCAATTGGATTGCCTCTGTATATTTTTAATTTTTATTTGTAATCAATGATCTTAACAGCATCAACAATTCAGATAGAGTAGTCCCTCCACAGTAGAGAATTTCGTCCAAAGTGTTTCACCTACATTTTTTCTGCTCAATGTCTGTCATTCAAAGACTGAAAACACTTGTCAGCCTTTCCAAGTTCATTTGAAGACTTTATGGGGAGATATAACGATTATGGGGAGACATGACCATGGGAACTGAAAGTAGTGATACCTGCAGACATTAAGAAAGTTTAGTGCAGAGTGTAAAATTTATCATTAGAAGTATGCAGAGGATATTAATGTATGGGGATAGTTATATTTGCTAACTTTTACTGCTTATCATTGAAGTGATTCTGCAGATTGAAACGGAGGTGAGAATAGTTTTCTAATTTGAGCTGTTCTCTGGCCTGGCTAAGTTACACAGCAGCCTGATAATGAACTTATTGTGAACTTGTTGTGAACACTGGAATCTTCATTAAGGTGTCAGAGAAGCATGCAAAAAGCCAAGGAATGGAGCTATGATTCTGGTATTGCAGTTGCATTTTGAAGATTTAGGGTACTTTGAAGTATCCTGACTTACACACCTAGTTATTATGGCTCCCATAAAGCTATAGGGATTAAGAGTTTGGGGTTTTTGAGTATATTTTATAGAGGAGCTTTCTCATGGCTTTCGACATTTATTGAGAAGGCATTATCTTACTCAAAATGCTGGAAAGGCAAGTCTATGGAGTCAGGGTCTTTGTTGTTATTATTTTGCATTTAATACTCAATGAAAATGGTTGCTTATACTGCTATTCAGATGTAAGTCCCCTTTTCTGTTCATAATGTGAAGTTCCCTGATGCATGTGAGTATCTTCAAAGAGTGACAGAATGTAAAGGACATGGACATGTCATCTCTATACAGCTACTAAATATCACGACAAAGTTGACATTTCTTCCCTTATTTTTTTTCAGCACTGTTATGAAATCAGGATCTGAGCTTGTTAAAGCAGGATTGCGTGCCTTTTTTGAAAATGCAGCTGAAGACTTGGAAAAAACTTCTGAAAATCTTAAACTGGGAAAATTTACTCATTCACGGACACAAATCAAGGGTGTTTCACAGAATATCAATTATACTACAGTAGCACTGTTACCAATCTTAACATCAATTTTTGAACATATTTCACAATATCACTTTGGAGTAGATTTACTTTGTAAGTATTTTATTTTAATTTTGGATTTTATTGTGTTATAATGCTACAAATGCTTTTTAGTAATGACTGCATGGATTCAGAGGATGAAATTCTGTTTTCAGTAACATGTACATTTTTGGAATTAATTCTGAAATTAGCAACATAGTACCTTATTCCTAGTGCATGTTCAAAAATAATACTCAATAAGCTTAATTATGTACAGTATTTCTTCAAACATTGAGAGGGAAATTAAAACATCCCTTTAAGTGCTCTCTTAACAAATGTGTGGATAAGACTAGTTTTCTATACAAAATTTGTATTTCATTATATTAAAGGATAAAACTCACTATGAGTTTCCTGTGGATTTTCCCTTACATGGGAAAACCACTGTAGGTCATGGAATTCAAATTTTCCTTGTTTTTAGCATCAGTTAGTTTAAAAATACTGAAATGACTCCTTGAGATTCAGCAATATGCTGAATAGTCTTATTGCCTTCTAATGTTTCTAATGTCTGTAATTATGTTACAAAATGTTGTATGTATTTAGGTCATAATGAAAAGATGGATAACCATGTAATTTCTTTAAAAAAGACGGTGAACATTTAGATCATGTACTTAAAGGTTAGATACACACAGAGTGATGTCATTTAGCTTAAAATTGTACTCTGCAAGCGTGATAACCTGGAATATCTTCTTAGCAAGTGTCTGCTGTCCTCTTGGAATATCTGATGATCTGGTAGGCTTTGGAATGAATGTAGATGACAGAGATTAGAGACATTGAAGGTAAATACCATGTGGAGTATGGACAGTCAGAATGTTCAGTGATATATGTGCTAAAAGTTTTAGACACTATTTAACCTACTGCATAAAACAGATGTTTGATACTTGAAAAGTAATCCTTAGCTGAATAAATACTGATAATGTATTTTCATTTTCCTCTAGTGGGTGATGTACAAGTTTCATGTTACAGAATTCTTTGTAGCCTCTATTCTCTTGGGACTGGAAAGAACATCTATGTTGAAAGGTATTAAGTGTATAACTCAGCATGCAAAATTTTCTCTTTCTTCAACAGGCGTCTGTTGCTTAGGTAATAAAGCACTTTGGATGAAAGGTGAATTTGAAAGAGTGAGAGACGTTTAAAATACACTTTCCCTTGAAAATAGTTGCCTATGTTTTAGCATTAAATTCCACAGGGAAAAAAACCCTCAATAGAAGTAAATAACTTATTCTGCATATGGCAGTGTAACTGCACAGAGTCTATTTTTCCCATAGGAAAAGCTAAATTTTTCTTTAGGTTGCCATTAGGTTCTCAAAGCTTTTCTACCACATATTACTGTGATAAGTAGGCTGAGTACTAAGTAGGAAGCATCTGTTTCACACTAAGTTTCTACAGGGTTCTCAAAAGTGTTGTCCTGAGCATAAAATCCTGAGGATATGTAGATCATTCTGACAACCATTAACTCTACAAAGAAAACCACTAGTTCCTTACATTTAAAAATGACTAAGGTCTACAATTCATTCAAGCATCTAGTTGCTATGCTGTATTTCAAGCCCTTTCTTCCAATAGAAGGGGATCAAATCTGTATTTATTAGCTCAGAAAATAGAACCCTAATTGCTTGTCTGTGTATCACAACACAGGAACCAAGACAAGTATAACCCATCCCCATACCTGTGAAAGTTTTAGGTTAGGTGATTTTTGTTGTCTTTCTTATGATGAAAAGTGTAGGATCCATAGGGAGAGAGAGACTAAACTGGAAGAAATTCAAGTCTGTAGTCTGGTTAGAAGAGGCTTTGCCCATTGTGAGGAATGCTGGTCTCCAATTCCTTACTTCCAGAGTTTATTCAGAATTCTTTCATACAAAATGCAAGAGGTGAACAGATCTTTCCTCCCACTCTGCATGCATGTATGTGTGCACAAGCTGTATGCTCTAATTCTGGCATTTATGCATCCATCTCTAATCACAAAGCTATACCCTTTTTCTTCTCTTTCTGGGCTGCAAAATCTTAAATACTCCCTTACACAGATCTGATAGGAAAAATTGGAAGTGCCTTACCCCTTATCTAACTAGCAGTCAGGGTCTCCTCTCAGGAAATGAAACATGATTGTGTTTGAGCTGCCTTTCAGAAAGAAAAGCTCACAGCAAAAGCCTCCACTTGATCCGCAAAATCTGTAAGCACTGGACAGTTTCCTTAAACATGCCGAAGCTAGCAGCATCACCTTTGCCTGCAGCAATTGTCTTCTTAGAATGGAAAAGTGATTGGATAAGATATATCCAAGGAAACTAATTCTTCTCCTATGGCTGTGTGAGAGGTTCTCAGCTCTGGATTTCATTTAGTTTGTTTTTCACTAGTCTCAGGCTCTTAAATTACAGTTTTAGGCAGACATCCGTGTCTAGGTGGGAAGTAGGATTTCAAACACAATGCTCAATGTTTCAGAAAACTTAGAAGTGAGTGATTGAGCTGACTTGAACAGTTATTCAAATTAGCAATGTTCAGTTTCAGGATCAAATAGCACATTTTTCTCCTAGTGAATTTTGGCAGGGACATTAAGAAGTTTTACCTTTCATTGCAGAATGAGTCATAGTGCACTTTTCATAGATAATTATCTCTTTTGGTGGCTGAAATAGTTCTGCTGGCTGCAGGGGCTCAGGACTAATTCTTAATTCAATTGCTGTTGCTGCCCTGCTAAGATAAACTTCCATTGTCAAAAGTTTTATCCTTTGCACAAAGACTGTTTAGCTTCTTTAGGATGTTGGAGTTGTTTCTGATTTTTCTGTGAACATTTCTTCTTAGAAAGTCTCCATGGTTCATAAATGTTGAAAACTGGATGCAAAATTCTGTAGCTCTTGATTACCTTGAGCCCTAATGCTCTACTGGCTCGATACCTTTCTTCATGGTGTTTCACTTGTCCTGGTGCACAGACAGATGATCCTTGAAAATATACCTTTCCCTCACACTTGCCTGGGGTTCCCTCCAGAGGCTGAGAGTTTCTGCCCTTTTCCCAATCCCTTTTGCAATGCCCACATCCCAAGACAGGGATTCCAGATGCTGGGCTTCACTACCATCCAATTTCATGTTGTGGGCCATGATATCCCAGCATTGGAGCAGTCAGGACACGAGGGGCTCACCTGACTGGTGGATGAAATCTATTCACACATCTCACAGCTCACCCAGGGATAGGGATCAGGTGATTATCTCTCACCCTGAGTCTTCCTCCTTGTGAGGGCCCTACTTCCTCTTCCTCCCTCACTAAGCAAACTGATTTTGTCTGTCTTGTATTTTTTCTTCTGTGTAGGGGTTACTGCTATTGGCACAGGTTGTTCCTCTGGTTCAGCTGCAGTTTGAGTGGCCACAATGCATTGCTTTCCTCCTCCTCCTCACCGTGACTGACCACCCCCCCCCCCCCCCCAGGGCGCTGTCTAGTATCAAGCAGTGTCCAAAAACAGTAGCTAGAGCCCAGCATGTTGCATAACTTTGCACCTCCCTGAAACTACCACAGCAGTTTTCCTTCAAAATTCTGCCACTTTGTCAAGCACTGTAGTGGCTCTGGGGTGAACTTAAAAACCATTGGAGCAGAATCATCCTTCAAAGGTCAGCCTATTTTCTTCCACCTTCCATACCACTTGTGACTTTCCACCCTTGGGGCACATCTCTGAAATACTCTCCTAAAAATCTCTTTTGTAACTCCATCATGCGGACCAAAGCGAGGGGACCCAGCAGACCAAGCAATGCTTTCCTTAACATCCAAAATCCTCAAAAGCAGTTGTAACAGGCATGAAGGAGGATAATGGGAGGGAAAGCTGGGGAAGATTACCCACACTCTTCTTCCCACAGGCTAGGTACAATTGTTAATGGACTCCCTGAGACAGTTCCAAGGTAAGGGCAGAAGAGCAACACTGAATACATGTCCCAAATGACCTTCATTGTCCTTGTTGTTATTATTTCATAAGCTGATATTACACAGTGCAGCAACAAAGCAAACCTGATCCCTCTCCCTGCTCTGAAAAATACCACCATGAGGCGCACATATTGCATATATGGGAATGTATACAGAGTTAGGTACCACAAGCACATGAACAGACCAACCAACACTGTGACTAGTGGCTCTGGACCTAATACAACAAATGCTTAGATCACTTTTGCTTCCTATCCACTCTGGTCAGATCTGTTGTTATCTCACCCTTTCCTGCCCTATGTTGAGTGCCAAATAAGGGTGTTGGTTTCAAAATGGTATTCCCTCAGTATTTCCCATGGAAACACTCCAAACCCTGTGCCACTTGCTCAGTGCTTTCTCCTCTGTCCCTGTGGAAGATGGAGAGAAGAACTGGAAGCACTAAAGCTAAATATCATGTGTTGAGATAAGAGTAATTTACTGGAAACAGCAACAAAATAAGGCAATGAACAGTAAGAGCAACAATACTAATGATGGTGTACAAGAAAGAGGCAAACAATTCACATGCAATTGCTCACCATCACACAGGACCCCTGACAATGTCTGATCCCTAAGGAACCCTGTCCCTGGCAATGGCATGAGGTGGCATAGAATAACCTCCAGGTCCTGTCCATACCAAAAATTAACCCTGTCTTGATCAGAACCAGAACATTGGTGGAGGTGGGGCTTTTTAAACTGCTTTTCTTGTACCACTGGGATCCCTGGTAGTTCTTTTCATGTGAGAAATTAATTTTTTTCTAAGATGTCAGATAGTTCCTAACATTTAAAAATTATTTTAAAAAATATTTTTAAAATCAACTATAAATACTAATACTCCTTTTTATCATGTATGCCAGACACTGAAAGCCTGGTGAAATTCTTTTTCTCTCAGATGACTTTTAGTGTCTCTCATATACAGGCAGCGTCCCGCCCTTGGTGAGTGTTTAGCATCTCTTGCGGCAGCCATTCCAGTAGCATTCCTTGAGCCTTCCCTCAACCATTACAATCCACTGTCTGTTTTCAACACAAAAAGTGCAAGAGAAAGAGCAAGTAAGTACTGTTCCTCCCCAGAAAAAAAAACAAAAACCTGTCCACTCCGCTCCAACTAAATAATCAAAATTGTATAATGAAAAAGCCCTGAATGTATACCTCAGCAGAGAGCTCCTGCTACTAATTTTTCATTGCTTGCCATTTTAGCCTTGCTCTACTTTGTTGAGACTGTGCCAACAATGTTCTCTTTCTCCTAATATTTTTTCATCTTTTTCTGAACATGATGTTTGAATACTTTACTAAAGATGCATACTGTAATATTTTAACCTTAATTGAAGGTCTACATATCTACATAACAAAAATTTTTGGCAAAACACAGTTGTGTTCATGTAGCAAAATGCAAGAGGTATAATATCTGATTTAAGTGAACAGTCCTAGGTAGGAACATTCTATGACACTGCTTTCCAGCATCTCATTCCCCAGTCTGTACACACAACCCCACAATGGACTCTGTTCCCATTGTGGGGAACCCCACCCATTGTCCATTTCTATTGAAAGGAGCATGGGTCCTTCTACATTGAATTTCTTTGCTTGCTTCTCTCCCAACTTACTCTTAATGGACTGATATCTTAAACTATTTCAGCACTTTTCTCATCGATCCATGATAGAGTCACTACCTGCCGAAATCATTGTACATTTAAACAAACAAACAAGAAAAATACATATAGGTAGATTGATTTCATAGGCTTCATAAAGTTTTTTTCCATATAAAAGCAGTTATGGAAAAGCTTCTGCTAGCCCTTCCTCCCTGTCAGGTCTGCTTTATAGGAACAGCACTATATCCATTACCATATCCAGAAATAGTGGAAGAATTTTCCTTGAGTGTCTGTCACTAGATTGTGAAGGGTTGTTAGTTGCTGAATAAGCATCCTTCATTTTCTACTACAAGCATATGCTAACTGGAATTCTTTCATGGCATTTTGCTGGGACATAGTTCATGAACTACGTACAGTTTCATTTTAACCCCCCCATAATTTTAAATTGTTAATTTCCCTTTCCCCAAGGTGGATTTAATCTTTGGCAAATCAGCATAAAACTTGGGAACGATTATAAATATAATGTCCAGAGTGTAACCAATATTAAAATAAGCTTTCTGTCCTGCACTTTTACATCGCTCACCAGATAATGGCAGGACACCTAGGATGAAGCAATAGCTTTATGGCAGCTAGTGTTTACCTTATTGCTATATGCACATCATCTGTAAGACACAATTTATGAAAAGAGATACCTATGCATACCCCAAAGTGTTACTATAGTTCTGCCTGTCCAAGATGGTGAAGGAAAAAATCAGAACCATTTGTATTTAGGGATTAAACATAGTTGTTCTCTTTCATTTTACTAATTAATCTTTTGGTTCCCTACCCTTACTTGCAGTTTTAGGTATGCCTGATACAGTAGAAGAAATGTGTCCAGAGATCCCTCAGCTGGATAGGCTAATAAAGGAAATAAATGATTTAGCAGAGTCTGGAGCAAGGTATACTGAAATGCCTCATGTAATTGAGGTGATCTTACCCATGCTATGCAACTATTTATCCTACTGGTGGGAAAGAGGGTCTGAGAGTGTTCCTCCAAGTGCTGGGCCGTGCTGTACAATGATAACATCCGAGCATCTGAGCATTGTTCTTGGAAACATTCTAAAAATCATTAACAACAATCTGGGAATAGATGAAGCATCTTGGATGAAAAGAATTGCAGGTACTGTAAATATGTTTTGAACAGTAATGGTACTAATAATACTTAATTAGTTTGCTATGCTTTACCTTATTGTCCAGTGATATAATAACAACAAATTATAACTAGAACCATCATGAAAGATAAAGATAAGTAACAATGAAAGAAATATGTTTATATTTTATTATTAGTTATATGCATGCATTGTAGCATTGCTGTAAGTAGAGAGCTTTCTATTCACCATAAGAGATTTTGAAAATCTCCTGCTCTATGCACTGTATAAGAGCCTTAGTGCTTAATTTGGAGTTGTGAATTCCATTGATTTTCAAGACTGTTGAGTTTTACAGTAAAGTGAATTATGTTCGTGAAATATCAGGCCAAAATGGAAAGAAAGTGTAAATGGTGAAATAATCTCAGGAGTAACCCAAGTTCAAAATTAGTTGGTTTGCCTGAATAAATGTGTGAGCTATTAAATAAGCTGCAGGTTTTTAAAAATATTGCAAAAGATATAGTATCTATCCTGCTAAAGAAGTTTAACATATCCAAATTTTATCATTCATATTATGCAGTATAAGAATATAATGTGCAATAACATGGTTCAAGAAAATCTATGTAAAGGTAATAATTTCCTGCTAAACTTGAATTACCAGTACCCATCAGTACTGTGTTTTTGTTATTTTTAATGCTTGAAGATCTTTAATAATAACAAGGATTCCATTAACACTTTGTAAGAAGTTTGCTGCTTAATTGTAGAGAGTGTTTCCTGCAGTTTTGTACTGCTTGTTCATCTACAAAAGGTGATAATATACTCATGTTGTTCTTGCAAGCATTTTTGACTTGGGTAGTTTGCATTTTATTACTAGTACTTGTACAAAATTGATCTATGACTTTGAATTACTCATTCATTCTCTGCATTTTAACTTGCCCAAGGCAAAATAGGTAAAGGAATTCTTCCAGAATGTTTTCTGACATTGGATACAAAAGAGCCATCCCAGACACAAAAAACCCCAAGCAAAACAAAAAGTATTTTTCTGAGGACTTTGTGTCTCAATCCTTATTTTGCTTAGGTTCTTAGTTAAGGACATGGGACTTGCCAAAACCATGATAGTTTAATTTATATAAGACTGAAATACTTATAATCCAAATCCATAGCCTTTTAATCTCTCAATACACAGTTTTTATAAAGCTACATTCATAGTTTTATTAATAATTTTATGGTGCAGAAATTTATGAAGCCCCATAACCTTCACTGTTTCTAGAACTTCAGCATTCATGTTAATACAATGAAAAACATCAGTCATGCATTAATCATAGAATTATCTATATTTTCATGTATAGTTTATGCTCAACCCATCATCAGCAAAGCCAGACCTGATCTTCTAAGATCTCACTTCATTCCAACACTGGATAAATTGAAGAAAAAAGCTATGAAGATAGTGATGGAAGAAGAACAGCTGAAAGCAGACAATAAAAATGACACCCAAGAAGCTGAGCTACTCATTCTTGATGAGTTTGCTGTACTTTGTAGAGACCTTTATGCCTTCTATCCAATGTTGATACGTTATGTAGACAACAACAGGTAAGAAACCTTATATTAAACTCATATTTATCACTTAAGGTACTGGAATCTATGATCAGACAATCAGGAGGAACACAGCTCACTTAATCTTTGGGTGAGAATGACATCCTGCGTATTTTAAGATTCTTAAATCTTAATCCTGAATAATTTAAGAGTCTTAAAGAATGTTGTACCTTGAATTCACATATTTTGCTCAGATCCAAACTCCTAATTTAACTAGAAAAATGTTATATGATCTATTAAATAGGGATCATTATGTTAAACTGTCTTCTTTTAAGTATCTTCTTTTAAATTTCTCTTATTTTTGTAATTAGAGCTAATTGGCTAAAGAAACCAGATGCGGATTCTGATGAACTCTTTCGAATGGTTGCTGAAGTTTTTATCCTCTGGTGTAAATCACATGTAAGATAAAATGTACACTTTTCTTTTCATTTCATTCTATTTTTAAATATAAATTTTGTACATGCAGAGAAGTTAAAATTCTGGTTTTTTTGGTTTTTTTTTCTTTAGAATTTTAAAAGAGAAGAACAAAATTTTGTGATTCAGAATGAAATCAACAATTTGGCATTTTTAACAGGAGACACCAAGAGCAAGATGTCTAAAGTAAGTTAATAAAAAATTGCCCATCAGATAAATCTACCCCATGTTGTACATACAATATGTTGTAAGAAGGCTCTGAAAATCTACTCAGATTGCAGCTGCTCTGCTGTTACAAGAAAAATAGTTTTGCTTCTCCATGACAGATGTGACAACTAATATGCAAAATATAGTCTTTGTACCTTAGAGTTACTTACTAAATGTCTGCTAATACTCAGAGACACAAGGTTAAAATAAAAGTCTTGATTTGGAAAAGTTGCATATGTAAGAAAATATGGGCTTAATTATAAAATATGGGTTATTGAACATTCAGGAAAGAAAAAGGTGGACTGTTTCATAAAAAGCAAGTGAGAAAAAAAAGCTTCATCATTTTTATACTATATATTTTTATATTCAGACTGTATTGTTCTGTCAGTTCTGATGGAACACATCTGTCTTTGCATATACCTCTTTATTTACATATATAGTGTGCTACATGTACATAATTTTCTTGTTTCTTATCAATTAACACATTCATTTCTTTTTTGCTAATTTTCAATATGATAAGATGCTGCTATGATGGCTTCAAAGTACATCTTGTTACCTGTACAATAGAGAAATTGTCAAGGTAATTGTCAAAGGCTGTTTTGACCTTAGCTGAGGAAATTGCCTTACTCAGCTAAAGCCAGATGAAGTCTAATTTCAAGTTAGTACTTGTAAATATAGTGAAAAAACCCTTTATTTATTCATATTTATAATGAGTTTGGATTAATCGTATTCTGAAGGTGTAACAGAGAAGTAGCATTTAAAGTTTTGTATTTCATTATATTCTGGTTACTGGTAGCCTAGCTACTGTAAGTCCAATTTCAAACAATACAGAAGCAGATAAAACATACTGTTAAATTTCTTAATTATCTTTAAAAATGTGTTTTAAAATGTGTTTAAAACCCAAGGGGTTTTTTCTTCTTTTTCCTATTAATTTTTTAAGTTTTGAGAGCTGACTAAGACAAACCCTGATATTGGAATTTTTACAAGCAAAAATAGTGCATTATCTGCTCATCATTAGTTCATGTTTGGCGCTGAAAAACAAGTCCAACTTTATAAAGATTTCTGTATTTGGAGATAAGGAAATTTTTAACCTGTTTTCTTGTTGCTAAGATGCAGCTTATGAAGATTGTTTGATAGAATTGGAATTTTTGTAGCATCCCTATTAACAACATAAATAGTGGGCACATCCAGGCTATTTGAGGAGCAGTTGCACAATATAACAGAGTATAATATTTAGCTCTGTCCTTTTATCATATGGCAATCATTGTACACACATTTATTATGTGTATTTTAACATTTGTACATTAGAATTGGCCTGAGGAGACAAAAGGTAGGTGTACTTTCTTTTTTTAGACATCATAGATTAGAAACAGCGTATTTAATCTAAATTGTGTCCCACTTCAGTACTGATAACAGGAATGAAGTAAAGTTTTAGTGTCATATTTTTGTCAGTCTGACATGGCAGGAATATAAGAAAAGTTTTTACATAATAAGGAACAAGTAGGTCTCATACTGCTCTGATTTTGATAAAATCACAGGAATTTAACATCAAGAATCTCTATTAACCAAATCTGATTTTGGGATTATATTTTTAGATGCCTGTTGTGTATATTAAAATAAAAATATATACTATGAATGAATAATTGTATGAATACATTTGTAACAGAGATGTAGATGCATATGTAAATATATTTTTATTCCATGAGTATACAGTACAGAGAGATTCTGGGGTTTTTTTGTATGCATATAATTTTTTGTAAACAAATTAATGTCAACTTATGGTGTTCCAGGACACTGTGCATGGTTCTTGCTAATAAAGGAAGAAACAAAATACTGTATTGTTCATGACTGAATATTTTATTAATATGGTACTGTAATGGCAGGCATGATTGCAGAACATCTGATAATTTAGGCATTTGTTTCATGATGACTTAAATACCATGTTGTAGTATATGTATGTAGTGTCTTTTAGAAGGGTTGTATTTGTTTTCCATATATTGTTTCTAAGCAGGAAGTTGCTAATATTTCATAATAAAAATGTAAGTGGTCTAAACCCAGGTCTAAACATCCAATAAATTTCAGATTTACATCTGATTTTTTTTTTAAGACTGTATAGGTTAAAAACACTCAAGAAATTAGGTAACTGAAACAAGAATCTAAGTAACTGAATTTCAGGTTATCTTGCAGGTTTGATATTTATTTCTATCCTCAGACATTGATCAGTAGAGGACATTATGTTATGGAACATTATAATTTCTTGATTTAACATTAACATTTCTCTCAAAATACAGAATAATTAGCCCTTTCCTCTCTATCACTTATTCCTCTTTATTCACATTATTTCTAGTGGAAGCAATATTATCCAATATTTATCAAGCATGAGAAAGTATAGAAAACTGAACATGAACATTGGCTATTAACATTGGGCCCAAGACAGAGCATTCTGGGGTCTCCTAAAGGAGTAAGGCTCCAGGCTGATCTCAGACTGCCCTAGGTGACAGAGACAGAGGCTCAGTGCTGTTCCTGATACAAAATACTGGAATGATATCAGAGAGTAAGGTGTAGTATATCTTGTACAGAAAGTTCTGTATCCTTACACACCATTTGAAAGGAAAAAAAAAAAAAGAAAGCAGAGGAGGAAGGAGTAGCATTATAGGTAGCTAATATCCATAGTAACAAATTATTCATGATTACAAGCAAGTAATTAATTAAGTACCCTTTGTATTTTTATTATACCATATTAGCTTTGTTAATAGATTTTCAAATAAATGTATTAACAGCTGAGAATTTAATTTTTCTTTTCTAAAAATATAGCAGAAGAATGCTCGGAGGGGAATGGTAAGTTAGAGAACTTTCAGTCTGAGAGAGACTGGTAACTTAGATCACATTGAAATACCAGATTTGTGATAGAAGTGTTGAAATGGAGAATTTAAACCCAGTCAGCTCCACTAGTCTGTTATTTTCAACCCTTCATAGGCTTTGTGATAAAATAGCCTTTTGGTTAAGAGGAAATGATGTCCTATTGTGTTTTTCAGTTAATTGGAATAGAAAACTAAATGTATACATTCACATGTACATAATAATTGTGTAATATATATGTGGGCAATTTTTCTGTGTCAGTTTTGGAATCTAAATGAATGTGTGACTGGATATACACCCTCAGTTGCTAAACATTTGCATATCCTACTGAATTTTTATTTGACTTGCCCTCATTAATTTTTTAATCTGTTTTAAGGATGTTTGAGTACACCTATTATAGAACTTAGAGGCAGTCATAAAATGCAAGTTTGTATTATGAAAAAACATGGTTGTTTGTGCCCATCTGTAATATGTAGTACATACTGTTTGCAGACTTAGAGTAGTTAGAGGAGTTCATGTTAGTAATTTCTGCAGGAATTTTAGATCTCTTCTTTGAGGGTATTTCAATTGCATAGACTACATTTCGTTTGGATATACTGAGGTAAATCAGGAATGGATTATTTTTATGGTCAGCTACAATAAATTAAATATCATTAACATCTTGCCTTTCCTTACCTTTGGTGTATACATACACCTGTATGTACCTGTTGAGCCATGTCTATGCAGCATCTACATATTTCACACAACTGAAATTTTAAATTAAAGTTTGCTATTTGTGTAAGGTATAAATTATTCGAAGATGCTAAGATTCTAACACTTACTTTGAATGTTAGTCCTTTGCTTTTCTTGACTTGTACCTGTTTTTCTTACTATGTGATATAACTCTAGTAGGCTATAAAAAGATTTTAATAATAGCCTGACATCAACATTTTGAAACTTATTCAGGTATCACAAGAAAATGAAGTTACTATTAGGACAGAATGACATAAGTGAGGGATTGTGTGTGGTTTTTTCTGCTTGTTTTAACCAACAGTCTTCTATAGTATTATCCTATGCCTGGTTAAGAATTCTTTTCAGTAATAGTTTATTTTATTTTACCATAAATAAATGGTTTTGTTCTTATTTTCTTAAGATTTCCTGACACAATTATAATATAATGTTGACTATGGAATACATATTTATTTAAGTGTATTTATGGTAATACTATAATAAATGGGAAAAAAATCCTCAGTATGTATGAGAGTTACAGCTGAGTTTATAATATTGTTCTCAAAGTGGGTACTGCTGAAAGATGCAAGCTAAAGGTTTCTCTCAGGCTGTCTTTAAAAGAGTAATAAGTTATGCAATGGGAAAATAGATCTGTAAATTAAGTGCTATACCTGGCTAGTGATAGTTTGATTTCTAAACAGTTTTTTCTCAAACATATTTTGATCAGGACAAGAGGTAGAAAGAGCTATTTTTTGTGCAAATGCGAATATTTTTAATTACTGGATTATCCAGAGCTTCAGGCACTTTTCTTCTTTAAACAAAATCAGGAAAAGATGCAGTAATCAGTGTATCAATAGGTTAATTTACTGGATGTCCTTACACGTGCAAGCAACAAATGGAAGTGCATGGTAGAACAGCAACAGAAATTCAGAAGTTCAACCATTCAACTGACTTCACTAATCTCATTTGGTTATGCATTTACAGTCTGTTGTTTTAGCTATGAGCTTATATTTTTACTGTCCTCATAAAGCTGAGTAAGTTTATAAGTAACTTGTAAAATTATCATCCTTTCATCTCTTTACTTATGTTTTCTTTTTCCCCTTTATTTTTCTTTCATACAGGCCATGCAAGTAAAGGTACAGGTCAAAGTGCATGATGTGTCTTTGTTTTAGATTTAGAGATGATCAGGCTCCAAGCACTCTTTCCATTGATCATAGCAGTGGCGTCACAAAGTGAAGCACCAGGTTCCACCTACTATAAATTTTATCCCAGCTAAAGTGGCAGCCTTTGACCAGAGCAGAAGAAATTTCCTTTGGCACTCCTAAACAATTGCTTAATGTGAAAATGTACTAAAGCTACCTTTTGTAACTATTTTAGATATACATTCTGCCTCTGCTGTCCTTCTGCATTCTATTTTTTTTGCTAAAATAGTGAAGTAGACATTGTAAAAGAAATGTCTAAGTAGAGTCATTACAAAGATGTATTTGGCTTATGATATTCAAGAAGAATATTTGGGAGAAATGTGCTACAACCTCTACCCCATCTGTAGGTGAATAGAAGATTTTATTAAATCCAATAAGTTTAAATAAGATATATAGTTCAAATCCCACCTTTTTCCAAAAGTAAAATTATCTTTACTAAAGGTGTGAGGTGTGACAAAGCTTTAGAATAATCCTTACTTCCTTTATGTGTTTACTGTATTTGAAGATTTATTTTCCTCCAGTGAACTATAGGTCACTTTCCTTTGTATCATTAATATTCTTTTTTTAAAATATGAATTTCTGAAATAGATGAGTACTTTCTGACTTATGTTGCATTCTTCACTGGTGAAGTAGACTGAGTGGCAAAATGGAGCATAAACCCCTTTATCTTTCCCTTTACCCTGTGTGCTGAGAAGCACACATGATGCTGTGAAGAGCTTTTAAACAATTAAACTGGAGATATGAGTTAAAAAGGGAGAAGCTCTATTAAATTAATAACCTGATTTCATGCTCTGCTATTTTCAAACTTCTCCAGGTATACAGAGTAGGATTAATGACTGCCCTCATAGTAATCTCAAAGAACTGAAGCTCAAAGAGGGATGGAAATACAAAAAATATTAATTCCATAATCTTAACCAGTTTTAGCTGATTTTTGATGTAAATAAATTATTTCTTCCTTTTCATTGCGTATATAGTTATTATTAATCTACTAAAGAATCTGTAATTGGGTTTTGGTGTATGGAATTTTTCAGAAATATCCGTTTGTGTGTTTAAATCCTCAGACAAGTAAGACCGTTACATGCTTTTAGGCAACCAAATTATATCATTCCTCCTGTTGAGGTCCTTTCAGCACAGTTAATTACTTAGGCAAAATATATCCAATTTAATGCTCTTTACATATGTAATGCAGGTATTGTATGTGCATAGGTGCATATTAGAACTGAAAGAGACAAAATTCCATTGCCATTTAGGTTTCAGCCTGTGACTCTACTTATACATTTAGCAGCTGAAGAAGTGAATTCACAGACAGCAGAATTTATGGCAAAGGCGGAATGGAGCTTCTTTTCATGTTTTGAAAATTCTCCAGTTCTAAGGTTCACAATCTTATTAATTTCATATGAACATAAAGAAAATTGGACGTGCAAAATGTCCACTGGCATAAAATATGCAGAAACCAGTATCTCTCCTTTTCCTTTTTTTACTTTTAATAATATGTCTATGACATATTTTGTTGTTCCTTATTAAGATACATAGTGACGCCACTGGAATACAGTGATACATTGTGGGATTTGTTTGTCTCCTGTCAACGTAGAGTACAAACAATATCATTATTAAAGCCATTGCATTTCTCTTCCTAAGGCACTTTGAAAGGCAAAGCTTTAAGGCAAAGTACTCTTGCAATTGTTAGTTCCTTAAGAAAGGAAGCCACATCCATTGCTTGTTCCCTCACACTTGCGAAATACTGAACACGAGCTATGTACATAGAGATTCACCATCCAGAAGACAGAATTTGCCAAAATTTATCACCAAATAGAATATGTACAGCTGCCTTTTTTCTTCCAGTGATTACTGTGATAACAGTGAGGCATTAATTGGGAAATAATGAATTGCAATGGATTATGCTGTATCCTTATGTGGAACTACACAATATATTACAAGAACAGTAGTTTGTAAATCCTAATTGACAGAAGGAAAAGGATGTGGAGGGTTAAATGAAAGCATTTGTTATTTTGTAGTGTTGTACAAACCTGGAGGCCTAGTCCTGAAATCTTATCTTAAGCAAAACTCCCCTTGAGTATAGTAGGAGTTTAATCTGGGTACAGAATTCAGAACTGGGCTGTTTGATGTTGTTGCTGTTTACTGTGTGTTCATTAAATATATGGGTCTGTTTGAAAGATTTTGGTTCTCTGTCTCATAAAGGAAAAGTTGTATGTGAAATATGTTGTACAGTGTCTGTCATAAGAAGATAGGGCAGATGTTATTCTGTTGTGCTGTTTACTTCTGTTTCTTTTGTTTTCCTTTTCCTATTACTGATGATATCCAAAGATATGAAATTTTAAATTTTTTGTCCCAAATTTATAATATTATCCAAAGCCAAAGGGCAGTACTTTCCCAGAGGCACTAATTCATTGGCATTTTATTACACTGAATCAAAGCCTTTTAAATAATACTGTTTTTTAGATGAGACAAGTCAGGCAATATTCATTCATTCAGACCCTGGATAACTATCTTTATATAAATCTCTTACAAAAATGTAAACATCCTGAATTTGTCTCTGTAACATTAGGCAAATAATAGTGTCCCCTAAGAATGATTCAGCTTTTAATTTTAGGATTGTTTCTGATTTGAAAGGTAAGATCCAGAAAGTATTGTCAAAATCATATGTATGAATGCACACAAAAGTGTGTGACTACTATTACAACATTACTGTTACTGCATTTTCTGCACTGGTGCACACCAGAAGTATTCCTTTACATTTCCTGACCAAGCCTGTACACCCTTCCTCTAGTGGAGCATTTTAAATTATTTGTACTACATCAGGAACATAGTTTCCTTGGACCATAAGGGGAAGAGTGTGTTGGAGAAGTGCATGATCAGAAAATTAAAGTAATTTTTCTTCTTTTCTTTTCTTTTTCCCCTTTTTAATTTTTTTAACTTACAGTCTGGAGGACAAGATCAAGAGAGGAAGAAATCAAAACGTAGAGGGGATTTGTATTCCATACAAACATCCTTGATTGTGGCTGCACTTAAAAAGATGCTTCCTATTGGTTTGAATATGTGCACCCCTGGAGACCAAGAGCTCATCTCTTTGGCTAAGACTAGATATAGCCACGTAAGTGTGTGCTTTTAATAGTTTTTAATGCAAAATATAAGCAGAACTTTCTAAACTGAATTTTGAAGCATAGAAATCTAAGCAGTCAATATTATTAAATATCTGTATGTACTGTGAGCAAATATAGCTGCTAACTATTGTGCTTTTCTTTTTAAAAGAAGTGTATATAGAGCTGCCATACTTTCCCTGTTATTTTCCATTTGTACATCATGTGTAGTTTTATATGTTCATGTTCTTTTGTACCAAATACTGAACTGCAATTAGTTAGCTTTAATTCCCTTCAAAATTTACCCTTGTTTTATGGTTAAAGAAAGCCTTTGCCCCTTCTGGTATCTTATATACTTTGAAAGCAAAAGAGGTTAAATTTCAATATTAAAATATAAGCTGTTTTATGTTGCAAAAGTTCCTATGAAATGAATCATAATCTGAACTGAGAAATACTTCTACCTTTCTACAGAGGGACACAGATGAGGAAGTTAAGGAACACTTACGCAACAACTTACACTTACAGGAAAAGGTAATGTAAGAGCTGTCTTATAGACAGATGTGCTGATGTGCACTTTCAAAACACAGACAGTGCAACTGTATTTTATTGTGATACATTAAAATAGATAATCCAAAAAGCTATTAGAAAGGTTTCCATTTTAGAATTATTCTTTCTGATATTTCATGGCAATAAATGCCTTATTTGTAGCTTTGCTTGGTATATTCAAGTTTCCAGAAGGTCTATAGAATGAGGCAAGTGGGAAGAATTGAGATACTGGTAGTCTTAAAGATCTAATTACTTAGAATCAACTTGATCCAAGAAGAAAATAAAAATTCAAACTCTAGTACTTCAGCTTTTCTTCTTAAATCTAGCATTCACTAATGATTAAATTAGGTATTTCTAAATAAATACACATTTTAAAGTGACTAAAATGAAATACAAAAAGCTAATGTCATCTTAGCACTTGTGAGTTTTACAAGTGCATTTATATTCCTACAATTCATATGCTGAATACACTGTCAGAGGTAATACCAATATGGAGTCCCCATCATTCTGTAAATTAAAAATAATTTAGATCATTGCTTACGGTGTTTAAACACACTAAGAGTAACTTACTTATCTCTCATGGAAGTTGACTGTCTATTTGCTATAAATTTGTGCTTGCATACATTTAAATGAACACAAGAAGTAATTTAATGTGGTTTTCCTATTTCTGTCGTGCAAGAAAAAATAAAACCAAAACCCAAAATATTTGGCTGTAAATCTTCACCTACTGAAAATCCAGCTGTCTTTTCCAGACTTCAAAAAACAGCTTTATACTCTCAGTACAAAGGCTCTGAAAATTAAACTCAATCCCAGTACTAAATCTGCTTCCTTATTTTTAATGGAGTTGTGGAATAAATGAGTTGCAAGGTACTTTATTTAGATGAAATAAATAATTGAAATAAATATACAGAACCTTGCTTAAGAATTGAGTTCAATTGCTCAATAATATAAAGAATCAAGGCCATTTTTTTGAGTAGCTAGCAGATGTTAATTTGGTCTGAAAGGGGACAGAAATTGGGAGTATTTATAAGCTTCTTTATTATACTATGGGAGTAGAAGTGGTGTTAGTCAAATTCAGTGCCTTCATTCAGCAGCTTACAAATTAAATATGTTGGGTTTCAGTCTGATGATCCTGCTGTGAAATGGCAGCTAAATCTGTACAAAGACATTTTAAAGAATGATGGACCTACTGACCCTGAGAAAAATGTGGAACGTGTGCAGAGGATATCAGCTGCTCTGTATCATCTGGAGCAGGTAAAAAGCCAAATGTCTACACTGTGTTTGTTAAAATCTGAGATTTTTCCTTGCAGAGATTATTTCAGGTACAGTGACTGCCATCATTAGAGTGTCCAGACAAAACTTAGGGTTTTGTACATGCATGCATGCAAGTACCCATGCACATACAGATGTGTATGTATGAAAGTTTTCAATGTAATCTCTTGACGTGCCTCCATTTGGCTGCAGGTAAAACTCAGGCTATATTTCTGCAAAACTGCATGAACAGTCACAAGAAGTATAGTATACAAATCATCTCCATGCAGTAGCTGAAAACCATGGGATTTAGGAAGAAGTGTTTGCTTGTACACTTATTTTTAATAGACTCAGTTTAGCCTGTCTCCTATTTCTGCATCATAGGATGCTGTAGCAACTTTTGAATTGCTTGCCTGTTCATCCAAATGATGCAGTTTAAATACAGAAAGGCATTTGCACTCTTCCTACATAAAGTTAATCCATTCCATTCACAAATGATGCAGCACAGAAATACATTCACATAAACAACTGAATATGCATTGTTAGAAACAGACAAAATAACAATTTTTGGCATTTACCAAGTAGTCCCACACATGAGGTATTCTAGCATCTTATTAATAAAAAAAAAATAAAGCCCCCAAAACCATGTTTTTCAGATGATGCAGAGCATTGGTAACATTTTCTACTTTGCTAACTAGCTAACCACTAGCTGAATAGAAAATTTTGGATGAAAGTTGAAAAGTTTCCATTGCATATACTAGAAGACATTTTCCCCTAGGTTGAACAACCACTGAGATCAAAAAAAGCTGTTTGGCACAAACTCCTTTCAAAACAACGCAAAAGGGCTGTTGTTGCATGTTTCAGAATGGCACCATTGTACAACCTGCCAAGGTAAGTGGCTGAAAGGTTTATTTCTTCATAACTTTTCTTTGCATTGTTTACTGAGTGCAAATACTGCTTGTGTGTTTACCTACATATTTGTTGATTGTTAGGTGTATGTAATTTTAAAAGACAAAAATTGATTAGTCACCAGCTAATTCCTCACAGTAGCAAAATAGTCATCTCATGACAAATAACCTGAGTGGGAGAACACTGTAAGAATTACATGCTTCATTTTTGTCACCTATTCTGTATAGTTCCTCAACTTCTCTGTGACAATCGTTAAGATGTTGCTGTTTCTGTCCATTTTTTGTCTCTGATTGGTTATTGGTTGCTCTTTTTACTCTTCTATGTTTTTATTATTTTCTTCTCTCTTTTTTTTTTTTTTTTTACTTTTTATTTTGTGTGGCTCTTCCTCTCCTCTTGCATGAACACTTCATGCTCTGTAGCTTGTCTGGGCCAATCTTAAGCTACTAAATCAGACTGTTATATGAATTAAAGTGACTATTGGGGCAGAGCAGTGCAGAGAGCACTGCAGAATGATATTTTAGACTTCTATGTTGCTCTGCTTCTTATTCCAGTTGAATGTAGATACCATAAAGTCCAAGATAAAATGTATCCTGTGCCTAGATCCATCTACTGCTTTAACAGAATAGTAAGATCATACGGCACTGGAGTAACTTCCTTTACTCTGTTTCTTCTCAAAAAATCTGAGGGTTTTTTTTTTCAGATGGAGGTTAAGCACATCTTTAATTAGGCTTGCCTCTCTCTTTCTGCAATTTTTCCCTTTTTGTGTTTATTATTATTATTCAAACATTTTTGGCAAAGTATTTCACTGAAGAACTGTGTTGGATTTTTAAATGTGTTTATTAAAGCCAACTTGCACGCTTGGTGTGAAGGTCTTTAGCTAAAGGTCTGTAGCTGTGCCACTAACACACTGGAGGAGGATTAGGTTTGCACAGGACAAATAAAAATGCCAGTTTATACCATAAAAAGCACACAAGCTTCCTTTAAAAAATTAGTAGTTCTAGACTGCAGTAACTTCTCCAAGTTATCATGCTACCACCAGGCTGTCTGTAAAGAACCAGAGAAATGGACAGGATTAAATACAACATAACAAAGGAGCCAGTATCAAACCTTCCATCTTCAAGAGCTGTGATTGGCAAAACAAGAGGAAGTGGTATGAAGAAATACCATTTCAGTACGACCTTTTTGTGAGCAAGTTTTTTTTACAACCATATTCTGTCTATGTAAATTCATAAAATGTTTAGAATAAATGCATGACCACCTAAATGTTAAAAGGGCTCATCCTTTTTTTGCCTTATCAAGCACACACTTCTATTTTTTATATTTGAGATTGACAGAACACTTGCCAAGAGGCAAAGTGGGTTATGTATCTTTAAATTATTTATTTTTTTAAATTTTCAATAACATATGGAATAATATCATATTGAAATGGAACACTTACATTATCTGTATTTTTCTAATGTTTTTGTGTTAAAAACTTTTCTTGAATTCTTTCTTCTCAAACTTTATGGTAGATTTTGTGGAGCAATGTATTCCTAATTTGAATGTAAATATGAGGCAAATCTACCCAGCTATTTAATTTTCTAGTTGCTAAAAATGAACTCTCATAAAACTATCTTTGTCAATTAATTGTTTACTCTGCAAAACAGACAAGAGTGAAAACACAGTTGGAGCTTAAAATCATAAAGATGTGGAACAGTTTGGGTTGGAATGGACCTTTAGAGGTCATCTATTCCGACCCTGCAGCCATGAGCAAACTTCTAGGTATATTGCTCAATTGACAGGTGCAAAGCAAAGTTTTAAAGTTCATTAGCTTATAGACACTTTTTTTCCTAGATAAATCATAGGATTCTGACAGGAAAATAAGGCTATCACACTATTAAAACAATCTCCATCATCTAAATTGACAGTGTTGCTCAGACATGTCTGAACCCTAGGGAGATTATTTCAAGTGGGGTATGATTTGTGCTAGGAGCTATTTAAATCTCTTTGATCCAGAGTTTAAAATGCAGCTCTCTATCTTGTCTATCTCCTTATTTTAGTTGCAGCTTTGTATTGGGAGTGTTAGTTCTAACTTTGATGCTAGAATCAATTAATTTAAAGGACAGTAAACAAATACTATGGCAGTAACCTTTCATTTATCCTAGAAATGATAAATATTCAGTAAATAATTAGCTTACTCTTTTGAAAATTTTCCAGATATTTAGGTGGCTTTCAGTATAGTTTAATTTTAATTTCAGAGCTCAAGGTAATTTTCTACAAAACTCATTCTAATATCTATCAGTTTTTAGGAATTTCAGCAAGATATTTCAGAAATGGACATGTCTATTGATATGGTGTTTGTTAAATCACAGAAAAGTAACTTCTACCATAAATATTCCAAGGACTCCCTTTGATGAAAAGTCCCTGTAGATAAAAAAAACCAAATAGCTATATTTAAAAAAAAAAAAGTATATTTCAAAGAGTTAAACATCAGTTAGGATGTACTAATTCTTCATGTTCTGTGTTTATTGAATGTACATGGCTGAAAAAGTGTCTTATGTGATAAGTGTTTTCTCTGAGATGTTTATTTATGTTTTAATGTTTTAAGGAAAGTCATTTGAAAAAACTTTGTCTTATTGTCTGTCATCTGTATATGCACATAGATACAGCAAAGTTGTACATGGCAATTTTTCAAACACAGTTTACAATACATTCTTTCTGACTACTTTATTGAATTTAACTTGTGCCTTTCTTCAATGAAAACCTATATGCTTTTCTTCAGACACAAAATTAGCAATTTCTTCCTGAGCACCTTTCAACGTGTTTGGCTGGAAAAAGTACATGAAAAAACTCAGTATGACAGGCTTATACTCAAGTTAACGGTAATGTAACTTGTGGAGAGCCTCTTGCTTATGCGCCCACTTCTTCCTTCCCAGCCATGAGTTGATATTATCATAAAAACATGAATTTGTACAATTTTCAGAGGGGATTCTGATTGGTCAGTTTTTGAAATTTGATCATAAAACAGCACCAGTGTCAGCCAGTGAGCCTAAAGTGTTGAGTCAATTGCTATTCCATTATAAAAGACTGATTTGTGTGCACAGTGTATTTAAAAGGTATTTAATGGTGTATATGCAGCGCATTTTTACAGCTTTTTTTGGTGTCAACGGATAAAATTAAATTAAAAGGCTGCATGGAACAGCCTTTCTAACCTCATCTAGTGCAGCTCAGAAAAAAAGTTTCCCCCAAAATAATGTAAAGAGAGAATTACTTTTCCATTTTTATATGTAGTCTTATTACCATGATCTGTATTTTCT
This sequence comes from Dicaeum eximium, assembly GCA_013396995.1. Taxonomy (NCBI): domain Eukaryota; kingdom Metazoa; phylum Chordata; class Aves; order Passeriformes; family Dicaeidae; genus Dicaeum; species Dicaeum eximium. The sequence goes on from VWZP01000500.1 coordinate 219,164, forward strand.
GTGGAAAGTTAATTTAATGAATAATATACAGTAGCAAATCATAAGACTTTTAGTTGTCTATAACTGGTCATTTTATAGAGCAGGTTTTGTGTATTTCTAATGCAACTTCTTTGAGGACATGCTGATACTACCCTGATTTGGAACTGGAAGACAAGAAGCTGAGGTTGGGCTTCTTTCTGTGGAAGAAGGCAATGATTGTCTGTAGATACTCTGATGGAAAGCACTTGATAATTATTTTGGTGTTGATGGCCAGTGTCTGCTGTCTTGATGTTCTAAATCTAGTAATTTAGATTTATGCCTTGTAGATGTAAACCCCACTCACTCATTCTCAGTCTGTTCAAGTGTGTGTTTTTTCTCATGCTTGTATTAAGGTATCAGTCCTGCAGTTTCATGTATAATGTATTTTAGGCCTCTCTTAGCCTTCAAAATAAAAAGTAATGTATACATATGTGTATAAAAACAGTAAGAATGTTCAAAAGTACCTGCAGATTTGTCACTGAATGTTAGCTATGTTTTGCATTTCGTTTCACTGACCAATCAGAGGATCAGAATTGTACAAATATGTATCCTTACTAACCATTAACCATCTGAGCTGTTATACTCTGTTCCGTTACCCCTCTTGATCTCACTTTCACAACCCCCCCAGGCACCGTTCTATTAACCTCTTCCTCAATGGCTATCAGAACTTTTGGATAGAAACAGAGGAATATTCATTTGAGGAGAAACTAGTTCAGGATTTGGCTGTAAGTACTGACATAACCGGGCATATATTTCAATGCCCACTTCAGTGTGTATGTATTCTATGTATCTATTATAAACTATATTTAATTTTTGTGTACTGTATGCATAAAGTTATAAAATATTAATCCTTATGCTTCAGAGCATAAGGTCATTTTCTGCTGTGGTCAAAAAGACATTGTCCTTTGATGCACACTGAAGTGCATTAAGGCAATTTATGCCTTCAGATGAGCTATGTGGTACTCATTCTTGGGAAGAGAAATGGATTAGACAAACAGTCAGACTATCTTTGTCATTATGGTAATTCCTGTGTTTGTATATATTATTTACTGGGGTTTTTTTAAAGCTTGACACTATTGATCCTTTTCCCTTTCAAAATTTTTTATGCGTAATTAATTTTAACATTTTCAGCTTTGATACAAATTAATTTTGCTATTTTCCTTTTTGATGCATCACAAGGACAAGTAAATATATGCAACCACATTCAGCAAAAACGTAGTTTACCTGTGTACTTGATAAAAGTGATTGGTAAACGTCAGGATTTTGGTAGTGAACATCGATTCAGAATGCCTACTGCTCCTTCTCTTCCCTCCATGTAGTCAGCTTGTCAAAAATACCTCCAAGGAGCTTATCTCCACAGTCTCTAAACACCATGGAAGTTCATTTACAGCTTCATGGATCACATGCAGATGCATCAGGAAGCGCTTCAGTGTTAACAAAAACAGTCATGTTGTGCTTTTCCAAGACCCATTATACCTGATACTGTAGAGACATAGAAAGGTTTGGGTTGGAAGGGACCACAGAGATCATGAAGTTCCAACACCCCTGCCATGGGTAGGGACATTCTTCACATGCTCTGGACAATGACATGGTCAGTCTTGACTTTGTTGCTTCTTGCTAAAGGAAAGAATGAGGCCATTAATCAAAGCAGTGGCTGCAATTCTTTCAGTTTTCCTAGAGAAGTAAATTGAACTTCTGTAGATTACTACTACAGTTATTACTGTAATTACAATAAATCTACAAGAACTGCTGCAGTAGTTACTGCAGTAACATTACAAAGGTGTGATAACACAAGCAAAGTAAGGGTAATAATCTGATCTTTGGCCAGTTCTGACTATGTTATAATTTAACTGCCAAAAAATGTTTGATGACTACAATAATGAGCATTAATTGAACCAAGCTAACACTAGTCTGAATAGGATTTATCTGATGATGTTATTAAAAATTATTCCAGTATTCTACTATGAAATAATTGAGCTAGAACTTCCTTTAAATTTGGGTTAACTGGAGATGAGTGATTTCTCTTGAATAAGCCTTCTGCACAATTTTCCCTGTCTCATTCTCAATACCTTGCAAATGAGAACATTCTAAAGTTACAAAAAACATGAATAAAAACCATATACCCTTATCTCTCTGAGTCATACAGGCTCATAATGTTGCAGGTTATGCTGTAAACTCCTGAATAAGATTAATACAGGCAGTTACAGTTACAAATTGGGTAGAATAAAAGTGCTGAAATCCTTTCCTAAGCTTAAGCTTAGTGAATTTTTCTTAAGCTTACTGGATTTTTTTCTTACTTATGAAGCTTAACTTTTATATTCTAAATCTTGAGACAGACATCTCCAAAAAAAGATGAAGAGGAAGAAGAAGAGACTGAGAAAAACCATCCTGATCCACTTCATCAGATTATCCTCTATTTTAGTCGCAGTGCTCTTACGGAGAGAAGGTAAAAGAGCTGTGTGCAAAAGCCCGCTGAGTAAAAGCACACAGTAACTGAATTTTTAGTAACATTACCAAAGTGATTTAGCACAAGTGTAGTTCATTACTGTACATAGTGAATGTACAATAATAAACCCTTTTCCCTTTTTCCCTCTCAGACCTTTTGCCCTCTCAGTTTCATTAGAGTTCTCATGTATTTAAACTCAGTATAACCTTTATATTGAGATAAATACTGACTATTTTTGACATTTTAAAAGCTTGGTAAATACCCATTGCAGAAATGATTGAGCATGACTTCTCACAGAAACACGAATTCTACAGGAATTGCAGGTTTAATCAGAGTACCTTGCCCTGGTCTCTCCTGGTAATAGATGTGTGTTCTTGATTTTGGTATTCATTACATTTCAATCAGTAAGTCAGAAAAGGTTTTGTTGATGTTTATGAATATCATTGCTAGTTTCTATTTTGACTTTAGATTTTTTAGAATGATTAGAATTATATTTTTATGAGTACTCCAGAGCTTCATATACTTTTCTGTATGAATAATAAAATCTTGCCATCTGACAGTTACAATTATTCTAATTTATATTTCCATATTACTTTCCTGCACCTTCAACAGCCAGTGATGACCCAACATGACTAAGTTGAATGCACAACTATACCTTTAAATTTTTTGAGTCAAAATGTAGAGATTTGGATTTAGATAAATCAATCATGACACAATTTTCAAGTTTAATAGCTTTTCAAGTAGACTACTACTTTTTTACCTTTTAAGAAAAAATATAGGCATACAATATCTTTATATTATTATAGAATAAAATAATTTTAAATATTTTTTACTCTTCTTCACAGCAACCTAGGACATGATCCTCTATATATTGCCTATTCTGCCATGATGGCAAAAGTAAGTACATAATTTCAAGCTCCATCCCTCACTGCATTTAAGTACTTCCCATTAATTCTAGATGCTTCTTAAAATTTTCTTTCTGTTTCTTACATGGACTGCTTGATACTAGTAACTTCTGTATTTTTAATGAAGGAAATGCTATTCAGAGTTTTACATATATGTATAATGAGAAATTTCCTATGTTAATACTGTAAAATTCCAGTAAGTGCAGTCCTGCTCCTTTCACTTGGCACTTTTTTTTTTTCATATGATTAACTTATGAGCAGTGTAAACCCGTTAATTATCTTTATTCTTTAGGTAATTATTTTTGGGTTAGTACTTGAAGTCTGTCTAAGATAAGTCAGTTTTTGCAACATATTGATTACAGCTGACTCATGATGAGAGCTTGACTGTGAAGAGAAATATTATGGATATAGAGATATGGCATAAGATTATATAGCCTGCAATTACAGGGTGTGTATGTAGTTGGATGAATACCCCTGATATACTCATTCATTAAGTAATATCAGCTTCTTAGTGTGAATGAGCACAAATATTTACAATTACAGGTTTTTAAAATTTTCTTAATACCTTCAGTAATTGCTTGAAAAAATTATTTGGCCATTTTTGTAGGAATACTGTAGCAAAAGTAGGCATTATGTTTCTTAATAAGCAAGATCTTGTGATTTCTGTTTTTAACATCAAAAGAGCTGTCAGGAAGAAGAAGAGGGAGATGAAGAAAAAGAAAAGACATTTGAGGTGAGAGTTAAAATAACATTTCTTTCTCATAATCTAATATGGAAGTATTTTAAATATGTCCACTAGAATAAATGGGAAAAAAAGTATAACACATTGTGTGTTGAAGGAAATGAAGGAAAGATGGGGTGTTTTGAAGCTTTGGAGTCAAACAACCCATGGATTTTGGAGGCAGATGGTCTTCAACAACTTCAGATTTCTCATCTTCCTATTTTTCCTGGATCTTTTCCAATCTGTGGTCTGTTCTCATTTTTGTTCCCAAACCCAGGAGAAAGAAATGGAAAAACAGAGAACTCTCTACCAGCAAGCTCGCTTACATGACCGTGGAGCTGCTGAGATGGTCCTTCAGATGATTAGTGCGAGCAAAGGTAATTTTTGAAGTACACACTGGGCTGTTATGTCATTATACCTACCATGTACACATCACATACAGCTTCTAAACAACTGTTAATGAGGCAAAATAAATGCCAGTAACAGCTGCGCTAAGTGAAAGTTCCAGGCTGCCTTTCTAATTGAAGAGTTCCTACCTGGAAGTTTAAGGAGTGTATCCTTGTTTTGGCAGGTCATACAGGACCCATGGTTGTTGAAACACTGAAACTTGGTATTGCTATTCTAAATGGTGGAAACACCATAGTTCAACAGGTAACATTTCTAACCACCGTGAGTCTTGCTTGCATAAATGAGGCGAGTAATTCTGAGAATTTTAGTGCCCTGTTGTTTAAGTTAGTGTACTTAATTTTAAGCCAAACAGTGAAGAAATATCAGTGTATTTTTGGTGCAAAAGCAATTATATTTTTTGCCAGTGATTTGCACTTCAATGAATTAATTCAGGAACTTCTGAATTAATATAATTTTGATATAATTAATTATAAGGGTACTTATTACTTTCACAATTTTATTTTAGTTTATAAATATTAATTAATAATTAATTGCTAATTATTATTTATTGTATATATTGTTAACATTGTATTTTTTCCCTTCAAAAATATACAATGTTTAGAAAATGCTAGACTACCTGAAGGAGAAAAAGGATGCTGGATTTTTTCAAAGCCTCTCTGGCTTGATGCAGTCCTGCAGGTAAAACAATAAATTGCATTCCTACAAGTTCTGTTTTATTCATGTTGGTGGCTTATTGCTCAGTGCAGGCAGATGTGTTAGATTTAAATTACAGGAGTCACAGGTTGCAGAACTCTTGTGGGAAAGTTTTGTCAATCACAGGAATAGAATAGCCTGTTAATCTTTTAGAGTATTCTCCAAAGGAGAAAATAAATCAAAAGACTGCACATGCCTTTGAAGACTTAGTTTGAAGAGGCAGAAAAGTAAAATATAATGGTTCCCTTACTGCTCCTAGACCCCTCAAGGTTTTTGTCTGGCAGGTTCCAAGGATGGAGAGCAGCCACCACTAAGGGAAAGACAGGCCAGTGGAGCTTTACTAAGCTTTCAGTTTCTGCACATTTCTGGCGAGTTGCATTATCTCTGTCTCTTCTGAGTCCTGCATATCAGGTTTGTTAGAGCTGGCCTGTGACCAGTGAGACTGTAGTAGTCCATTCCCTTGATAAAGCAGCTCAAATTAGTTAAGGTAAAGGACTCCCATACAGAAGATGGAAAATTGCTGGTGGTTTTGATTACTTTTACAGTAGACAACCTCCTTTTCTCAGCTTTTTAAAGAACCAGAAGGGTTCTGAAGGAGCAGACTGGGAATTAGAAGTGAAGGAGCTGTATAAATAGAGGATAAAATGTGGAAGGAATTGTGACCTGCATTGCAGAAATTATTGTTGCAGACTAATTAAATAATATCTGCCTGGTAATTTTTTCATTTATGTAGAACACTTTAGCAGGGATTTGCTCAAACAGGCCCTGCTGTGATATTATTACCGGTTGTGTATATGTATTATTATAATTATTGTATATGTATTACTACCTCATTAAAAGAGGTATTGATAAAATTACTTGAACGTGATAAGAGAATGAAAGTGATGCTTTAAGAAATGCTTTTGGTTTTAATGATGTCACTAGATTGAATATGTGACTGCATTGCTATTTAACTGAACTAAAATTACATAATGAGAGAATTATACTGGAGGATTTGAATGAAAGCATTCCAACTGGGTGGTGAGAAGAATCATGATGTGCTATTCCATGTGCTGAGCTATACCAAGTTAACAAAATAAAATTCTGATATCAGTGTCTATTGACCTTGGAAGAGATGGAACATCTGATTACATTTCTGTCTTGTGCATGTAGAATCAGAAATTCCATACATCTTCTGAATAATATAACCATGAATAATATATGCAGAAACAATATAATAAAAGTAATAGTGACAAGTTAGTGGAAAGCAGTATGAGAGAGAAACAATGCCAGTAGTCTCCTTTTCGTGGTAGTTTTAAGTCAACATAAAGAGTAATATTTCAGGCTCCTTTTCCACTCCTCATTTGTACATGGAATCAAAATGTCATTATCAGGAGTGATGTTAGGTAAGTGGTGAGACCTGACCTGAGACTCATTTCTTTTCAGAATTGGACATTGGACCCTTGGTTTCATCCAAGGCTCATTTATTTAATATGAGTATTAAATGAAATATGAGGCAATGCATGTCGTAGTGAGTCAAGAGTAGTTGTTGAAGGCCTCTAGAAATGTTGTAGGAGAAAATTATTTTCCATTGGTTACTATAGTCTATTTTCCTGTTTGTGCTGTTTTTGTTTTTTTTCTTTAAATGTAAGTGTTCTTGACTTGAATGCGTTTGAGAGACAGAATAAAGCGGAAGGCCTGGGAATGGTTACTGAAGAAGGAACTCGTAAGTAGAATGAAATTGATTCCAGTAGTGCTTCAAACATTATTTGTGCTTCCTTCTTTAACTAGAACTGTTATTTACTGTGGCTTGAGGTTTCTGTTGTTAAACTTACTCTAAGTAATTCTAGGCTCTGGGTTCTGAATATGCTTTTTATTTTTTTTTACAATATCTTTAGCAATAATTTTTAAGAAAAACATTGTAACTTCCAATATTCTTATCTTGTATTCTTGTTATTTTTCTTTGATCCACAGTCATCGTTCGTGAGCGTGGTATGTTTGGGTTTACAGTTTTTGATCCTATTGTTGCAAAAGTGTGTTGCAAATACAGAGAGAAATCTCTCATTGCATCTCTCAGATATCTTTAGGTTTAGCTTTATGGTCTGCAGCAGGTTGTGTGTTTAGCTTGAATAAAGAGTTTGATGCTTATTAAAGAAGTGTCACTCATATTTAAGGCATGATTTTAGTTATGACTAACAATTTACTTATTAGATATATATCCTGTTGCCTTTTTTTTTTCAACTTAGTGTTGTTTTTTTAACCATGGATGCATTGGAGTGCTAAATACTTTGGCTCTGCTTTTTCTGTCTCAGTTTTTCTTTTCATTATTATTAGTCTGTTTCTTTTAAATTGCTTTAACGCTTTTAAATACTGGTTCTTTTATTAAAATCCCAGTTTAAAAGGTTGCTGTAAGATTATATGTTCTGCATAATTAATCATAACAATTGTCACATAATCATTGTATTTATATATTTTAAAGGTGAAAAAGTCTTGCAGCATGATGAATTTACTCGAGATCTATTTAGATTTTTGCAACTTCTCTGTGAAGGGCATAACAATGGTAAGAGAACTGAATTAATTTTGTAGAAAATGTGTGGTGAGTCTGTTCCTAAACAGAGTGCCATAGAACCAATTCTGATATTTTCCTCTAATGCTTATGTTTTCTGAGGGGGAGGTGGCATGACAACAATTTGAACTGCAGAGTTCAATTTGATTTTTTAAGTCTTAATTTAGTTTCGGTGTTTAGCATATAATTAGTAAAACCTGTTCCAAGTCACCTGGATAACAATTCTTCAGTTATATATACATTGAATCTAAAGTTCAATTTCAACAACATAAGCATGTGTATCCAACAAGATATTTAAAAAGAAGGCATTCTTCATGAAAATAGAACAATAATGTTGTAATTTTTTTTCCTTTATATACTAACCAAGCACAAATCACTTCTTATTTCAGATTTTCAAAACTACTTACGTACACAAATGGGCAACACCACAACAGTGAATATTATCATTAGTACTGTTGACTATCTCCTGCGTCTTCAGGTGAGGAAAAAACAGATGAAAATGGAGTATAATACATTTGCTTTCCTTCACTTCTGTAGATTCATATTTTATTGGAGTCAAATGTGCAAATTCTCTCTAAAGGGATACCTAAAATGAAGGATTTTTATTTATTTCGTATCTTTTTTTCCTTTGAAAACAGATGACATTTCATAATTCAGTGTGAAATCAGATGTTTGATAATGGATTTCATTGTTCACTTCTAAAGAGAATGCAAAATATTATTGTAATGAGAAATAAATTGACACAGCTATGCTAAATTTCATCTGACTTACTGATTCAAGTTTTGGTGATACAAATGCAGGCAGTAAATACTGCACAGAGAATTCAAAACTAGAAAATGTAACATTGTTTTTTTCTTAGGAATCCATCAGTGACTTCTATTGGTACTATTCAGGAAAGGATGTCATTGATGAATCAGGACAACGTAACTTTTCTAAAGCTTTGGCTGTCACCAAACAAATATTCAATTCTCTTACAGAATATATCCAGGTAAACAGAATGTGTTTTCTCAAGGTACTAACAAAGAAGTTCCATACACACACATCATGATCGTGTTCTTTCATAAATTTGTACATGCTTCGCACTAACTTCTTAAAAATTTTGATAAAGTTACATGGCATCACTGGACCAGTGTAAAGTGAAAACTAAACTATGCAAACAGCTATGTATTTAACAGGACAAAATTTTGTGTTTCTGCACTAGATACCCAGAGGTCTTGGAAAACCTTCTCATGTAGCTTCATGACTGCCTGAAACTTCTTTTTTATTTGTTTTGGTTTATTTAACATAATTAAAAATGTGTTTTTCTTAATTTTTTTAGGGTCCTTGCATAGGTAACCAACAGAGTCTGGCTCACAGTAGGCTGTGGGATGCAGTTGTTGGCTTTCTTCATGTGTTTGCCAATATGCAAATGAAACTTTCACAGGTATTTTCAACATTAATTGTCACTGTGCACTCACCTCCACTAAACCAAACTTGACATTTACGACTCAACTATGCCTTTCTGGCAATGAACGTGGCATTTTGGTCCCCTCCTACCTGCTGCCCAAACTGGAGGATCTGTCAGAGCAGGGGCACCATTGAAAGCACGGCTCCCATACTGAAGATAAGCAGGCCAAGAGAAAAGCTGAGAAAGATCCAAACAGGGAGGGAGTGTGAGCTTTGGCCAACCTACCCAGTTAATTAATCAAAGACAGTGAGCATGGGGGCACAGGCAGTGCTCATTTCACTGTACAGAGCACAGTGGAGTCTCAGCCCACAGGGTCAGGATTCTGTGCTCTTCTGTGCCTTCTGCTTCGTGTGTCCATGCACTCGAGCTCGGCACTGAATTCAGCAGTGCAGAGTCATTTCCTTTCTTAGTCAGTGTCTCTGCTATCCTCTGACTTACAAGATTTCTTCCCACCCTATAGAAGTATATCAGACTTTTCAGAACAGTATTTAAGGCCTTAATGTCAAACACAGATGTACATTAGACTTACTGTGTTCTGTAATTAAACTAAACAGTTCTGGTCCTCTCTGAGTGGTAATGCATTATGCCATTAAATATTGCCAGTGAAGTGAAAATGGATGGATTCTTTCTGAGACAGATACTTTCAGATCTGTGTAGCAACACCTTTTTTTTTCTTTTGTTTCTGCTGCCCCTTACCTGCACTTCAGTACTCCTTAATGCTTTATTAAACCTAACTCTATGGTGTTAATACCTCTGGTGCAGTACATTACATGTTGTATTAGACTTGATAGCAATCATGATAAAATGACAATGAAATATTGCTGAATAATGTGAATGAAATTTAGCTGATCATCTTTAATATAATTTTTCTCTAAATTTATTTAGTTTTCCATGTAAATACAAATTAAAAACAATCTTACAGTCCTTTTTTTTTTTTTTTTTTTTTTAAATAGGACTCCGCTCAGATTGAATTGCTTAAGGAACTGCTAGATCTTCTAAAGGATATGGTAGTGATGCTCTTGTCACTGCTTGAAGGTTGGACCTGTTTTCTTTATGGTCAAATATTATTATTTCACCTTCCTAATCTAAAGCACAATTATTATGTTCATCTTTCTAAACTGCTTTTTAATTGTCTTTATGTAATTTTGGGGGGAAAAGACATTCTTCATATTTATTTAAGAATTATCCTGGAATATACATAGTCATGAAATGGAGGGCTGCTAGAGAAAAGCATGCTGGAAGAAAAACTACTAGTATTTAAGAACATTTTTGTTCTGTTTTCAGCACAAATATGAAATGTCATTATTTAAAATGTAGCTGACAAATAACTTTCTGTTATAACACACTACTTAGGTAACGTTGTAAATGGAACTATTGGAAAACAAATGGTGGACACGCTTGTAGAATCATCTAGCAATGTAGAAATGATTTTGAAGTTCTTTGACATGTTCCTGAAGTTAAAAGATCTGACTAATTCAGATGCTTTCAAAGAGTATGATCCAGATGGTAAAGGAATAATTTCCAAGAAGGAATTTCAGAAATCAATGGAGGCTCAAAAACAATACATACAGTCGGAGATTGAATTCCTGCTGTCCTGTACAGAAGCTGATGAAAATGACATGTTTAATTATGTTGACTTTGTGGAAAGATTCCATGAACCAGCAAAAGACATTGGATTTAATGTAGTGGTATTGCTAACAAACCTTTCAGAGCACATGCCTAATGATCCACGCCTTCAGAGCTTACTGGAGCCTGCAGAAAGTGTTCTCAATTACTTCGAACCATACCTTGGCCGTATTGAAATAATGGGTGGGGCCAAGAAAATAGAAAGAGTTTACTTTGAAATCAGTGAATCCAGTAGAATGCAGTGGGAGAAACCACAGGTGAAGGAATCTAAAAGACAGTTCATATTTGATGTTGTAAATGAAGGTGGAGAGCAAGAAAAAATGGAACTCTTTGTGAATTTCTGTGAAGACACAATTTTTGAAATGCAGTTAGCATCCCAGATCTCTGAAACAGATTCATCTGAGAGGCCTGAGGAGGAGGAAGAGGCAGAGCCTGCTTATGTAGTGGATATTGGAAATGATGAGGAAGAAGAAAAGTCTCTGGAACCTGCTTCAGCTTTTGCAGTGGCCTGTGTTGCAGTGAAGAAGAATGTTGCCAACTTTCTTAAAATGGTCACTGTGAAGAACCTTAGGAAACAATACAGGAAAGTTAAAAAGATGACAGTAAAAGAGATGGTGAAAGTGTTTTTCTCCTTTTTCTGGATCCTATTTGTAGGGACATTCCAAATGTTCTTTTCTATAGTGTGGGGGATATTCCAGATTCTTTGGAGCACTGTATTTGGGGGTGGCCTGGTTGAAGGAGCCAAAAACATAAAAGTTACAAAAATATTAGGGGATATGCCTGATCCAACACAGTTTGGAATCCATGATGATGTGATGGAAGCAGAAAAAGCTGAAGGTGCTGAGCATGGCATAAGAGCTGAACTTGGGGAGTTTGTGAAGAGTGAAAAGGGAGAAGCTGACATAATCGCAGACCTTTTTGGCATTCCTACAAAGAAAGAAGGATCAAAACATGGTCATGATGCTGGACTTGGAGATATTGCAGAAATCCTTGGAACTGAGATCCAGACACCTTTGGAAAACACAGTCCATAAGAAAAAAAGATTACAGGTAAATTAAAGAGATTTTGCATTTCTTTTGAGATAATATTAATAATGATAATTATCATAATAATAAACTACTGAATGTTAGTAACAGATTTATTTGATATTTAACTGATTAATATATATTATCAGTAAGAACTTACTTTATAATCGCTACACATTTAAAAACCAACAGGAAATTTTGTCACAGAAAAATTCAGTCCAGTGTTTAGATTTCAGTACAGTAAATTATTACTGTTCATTTGGACTTTATTCAATACATAAACTGCTAGCAAGATTTTAGTAACAGTTTTTGCTTTAAATGATTTAGGGTCTTGTTTATTCTGCATGCCCTTTTTTTTCTCAGCATACTTCAACTACTTTTGCCACTTATTATCTCCATAATAATGCCTTATCATTAATATCTTTCTTCTATATACTTTACATGCAATACAGTATCTTTTTCTTCTATTATTTGAAATATATTTGCCTGAATTTATCATTAGTTTAATGTTTACCATATAATTATTCTTTACTCTTACTCTGGTTTGTAAACAACATATTTTATTCCACTCAGCTGGACTAAAGAGAATATTTTTCTGTACAAAAATGAATAGAACTAAATGTCAAAACCAATTTATTTATCATATTTGGGAGGCATTATGTTTCACTTTACACCTCAGGTCTCTTTCCACTTGTTATTCAAAAATATCTTTTCTCTCATCATTAACCCATCTCTTTATGATATACTTTCCAGATATTTTCAAGATAAATCTAAACTGTGCAACTTCTTAGTGCATTACTTTCTCTTAATTTGTTTTTTTCCAGATTCTGGTTCCTACCTAAATTGAACTAAATTTTTTGTATTTGTTTTTCTTGTTTGTTTATTAATTTTTATGTGTGGACTTAAAAATTACCATCTATTAAAATCCTGTCTCATTTACCTTAAATATAATGCTTTTTGCATTTAAAAATAACTATTTTAATGCAAGAATCTTGGCAAGTATAAGTCAGCACTTTAAAATTTTCTTCAGTATTTGAAATAAATATTTTAATTCAGATTTGAATAAACACTTTAGAATATTCTTTGCTTTACTTTGATTTATACATTTCTTACAGATGTGTTTGATACTATTGATGAAAATGCTCTGTAATTTTTGCACATAGTTTGATACCTTTAATATGTTATCTAGTGAAACTTACCAAAGCAATGTTTGCACTAATTCTGTATTACAGGAATTGCTATTCATTTCACTTTGTGTATATATATGCCTTGCATAATCTAGCTAGAGGAGTGGGTATAAAGAATAAGTGGAGCTCAAAGCAGAAACAGCAGTGAAAGAATCAAAAATTCCCTTCAGGATGTCCATATGTCTTTCTTAGGCATCAGCAATGATAAAATTCACACAAATGGATAGAAATAGAAAATCAGGTCTATATACTGGGAAAGTGTACTGGTAAGGTCAGTGATATTTAACATATAGCCAGAGAAACTGCAAAATAACCTATGGAATTGTATATGATGAAGCCTTTTAGGACTTTGCTTTTACTGTAAGGTTCCACAGGAATCTGTGCTGAGAGTTATGTGCATACACAAATTAGAAAAGAAGTGACAGAACAGTTTGCTGATAAATCTAATTATTGGTAGCAATAAAATCAAGAGCTACCTGTAAAGTTACCTTAAAATAAGAGATAAAAATCAGTGAAGTGATGAATACAGGAGGAAAAGTTATCATTTTACCTGTAAAATGCTTCGCTTTGATCTCATTGTTACTGTTCGAGTATGAAATCTTAGGAGTATAATTGAGTTGTACAACAATATCAGTTCAATGATAATGTCAGTCAAGCAAACTGAAATTTTGAATTGTTGAGAAAGGAAGAGAGGAAACCCCCTTATTATTATGCTCCATGAACTTTAATTTATCTTTAGATTTCTTTCTGAGTCAGGCCCTGCATCTCTTGGACTTCCATTGAAGCTTAGATGCTCAAAATGCATTTGAAATGAGTTTACCTTGATCTTGTCACACCAAGCCTAAAGGTACATCCAGATCCCAGCTTCTTTGCTGCAGTTAGCCACCTGTAAAATTGTGTATTGGTTTTTCCTTATCTCAAGGGAAAGCTGTAAACACACACTTAGGAGGGTTGTGTGATGTGCCAGTAAAGGTTTAATGAACCATCAGCCCAGCTAAGTTAAAGAGTTTGAAGAAAACATTGTGTAAGTAGAAGTTGTTTTAAGTATTTGTCTGGTTTTAGTTGAATTACTTGATCATGGGTAAGTAATTGGGTTTTGTAATATCTGATAGTATTTTTCAGATTTTTGATGATAATATTAATATATTGTTTCTTGTTTCAATCAGTAACTCCACTGAGTTGTTGTGGGTGACTTTAGTGTCAGGATATGATCTGGATGTAGTTACCTTCACCCTCAGCTGGTCACATAATTTGCCTGATCACTGTGTATAATTAAGTTGTTCAGTCAACTGGACTAGTTAGAGTATTGATAATAGTATACAGAAAAGTTTCTGCCTTTTTCATTGTTAAAATATAGCCTGAGCTCTCTATCTTTAAAAATCAAACACTTTAAAACGGCAAAGTGCTATAAAAATATTGTTAGACAGTAACTAAAGTTACCAGACTTTTATTTGAATGGATCAATTTTGACAGTTAAAATACTATTTGCAGATATCTGAAATTGCAAAAGAAGCTGGAACACAAAGAAAAGCAGAAGCTGAGAAGGCTGAGTAAGTTAATTTTACAAAATTCCTATTCAACCCCTTGGTACTTCCTAACGCTAAATAATTTGGCCAGAAATAATGCAAGAAATGATCACTATTCAAAGAACTTTATGTACACTTTATCTCAACAGTATTTTGAAAATATACTAAGGGGTACATACTAAGTATTTTGCAAATATACTAAAAGATGGCAGATCATCTCACTAGGCAACACAATGGCAATCTGACCTTTTTGGTCCTTGAAAATTACACATATATAGATCTGTGGCCATTATCTTTTTAAAAATTCATGTAAAAATTCCCGTAACTTCCTTTAAAAATGAGCACCAGTCTTAAAAACCTCTGCAACTTATCATTATGCTTTCCACTTTCCCTACTACCCACTACAGTTTTAATGGAACTTTCACTGGATCATTAAAACACGAGAGTTAACTAACCCAACTATTTTTATTTATTGCTGTTTTATCAGCTCTTGAGAGCAGATACATTCCTTTGTCCAGTCATCCTATATATGACTGCCTAAACAATATTTAAAATACTTACCTTGCTTTAGCAGCATCCTACTTTTAAGGAGCATCCTGTCTGCCTGGACCTGCAGCCACATTGTAGTAACAGATTAAAATATTTTGTAGAGACACACAAAAGTTGTCCTAGAGATTCTTACAGATTCAAAAGCTATACATAATTATATTTTTCTTTTTTTTTTTCCATTTTGCTTCATGTTTAGAATATTTATTTCAGAGTCATTTATCTTTCTCCTCTTACCTGCCCAAGTTAATTTTTTTTAAGCATGTCATCAGGGTCAATACTATAAGACAACCATATTGATGCCTCAACATTATCTCACACATATGGAAACTCAGCTTTTTTTTTTTTTTTTGTTAGTAACTAAATTCCTCTAATGCTACATACTGTGTAAAAACTACATTGTAAAGCTAAACTTTATGAACTCAAACGCATTTGAAATGAATGCATTTACATTTGGCTAGATATTTTTGTTTAGTTAACCTTTCTTCTAGCATGGAAGATGGTGAGAAACAAGATAAAGCAAAGGAAGTACAATCCGAGCAGCTAGAAGAGGGAAAAATGAAGAAAAAGAAGAGAAGGCATGGACAAAAAATTGAGAAACCAGAGGCTGTTATGGCTAACTTCTTCAAAGCTTTGGAAATTTATCAAACAAAGATGCTTGTAAGTTTGTCTTAAATTCTTTAATCATTGAATTTTTATTTATAGAACCCTTTTTTGATATTTACGGGAAAAATGTCATCATAAAGGGAAATTTGGCATGAGTGTTCAGATGAATGTCTGTAGTCAGTCTCTTGTGATTTTATAATACTTCTTAGAGTTATATAATCAGTGTTTCTGTGTGTAACTTCTAACAGGACAGATTAGCCTCTGGAGCTCCTTTTTGGGATCTCCCTATTTTCCGTAATCTAACTTCTAGGATCTTCAACTCTCCTTTTTATTTTTCTTGTTCTTAAACCATGAAATATTGAATTATCTGAAAACTCTCAAATAGTTTTTTTCCAGTATTCTAACATATCTTTCTACACTTCTTTCTGTTTCAGTCTTCTCTGACTTAAAATTTTAAGGCCATTATTTTAAATTCCATTTATCATGAAAAAGGGGAATAGAAATGCCCTTGCTTATTATAACTGGTGTATGAAGGCAACACAATCATGTGTTTATTGTTTTAAAAATCTTGCTATCTATTTTTCTTCTTTCGATATTCCTCATGAGCTACCTTTAATTACTTTTTATTTTTTACTTTCAGCACTACTTGGCAAGAAATTTTTACAACTTAAGGTTTCTTGCTCTATTTGTTGCCTTTGCCATCAATTTTATTCTTCTATTTTACAAGGTAAGGTAACATTTTTCTTTAAATATTTTTGTTAGTACCAGAGTATACAATAATTTAATGTTTGTACTATTCTGTTTTTATTTTATTCAGGCTGAATGAAAAGAGATTTATTTAATTTCTCCTTTATAGTTGAGCTTCTAGGCACTTTTTCATTTAATCACATAAGTCTGTTATTGTTTAGACTGTTAATGTTGTTCTAGGAAAATTGAAATTTACTAAAATAATCCAAGTGTCAAAACTGTTGAATTATTTTTCTTTAATTTGTTCTCAAGATATTAAGATACTTCAGTTAATCTGGTTATTCTCAGTTACTTCCTTTTTTTATAGTAGGCTACAGTTTTTTTTGTTTAGCTCACTGATGAAGAAGGCTATCCATTCATACTTTAAACCTAATATTAGAGGTTCACCTGAATCTAGAGTTGTTTCAGGTTCTGGTGTATAACACCAGATGATACAAAGTAGAACATCTTCAGCAGCTCCCACCAATTTCTTTCATGGATCTTCACAATCTTGAAATGAAACAGGATAGAATTCAGTAAAGAGAACTCCCACCCATAAAAGCCTCATTTTTTTCCCTTCTATACTGAAGTCTGGGAGAAGAGTTCTGATTTATCTACATCCTGAAATCTGGACCTTTTGATTTTCCCCTCCTAGATATAGAATGAAGGTTGCAATAAGCTGATGAACCTTGTCTTTTCCAGTATGACATATTCTATTACATACTCTGTTACTTACAACGAAAAACTTCAACAACAAAAACATCTGGCTAATCATTGAGTCTAGAAATAACTGAGTCCTGATCTCAAATACCTTGAAATGCAACTCCTATAACACAGTTACCTTCCCAGGGGCAGGGCAGGTAAAGATGTAAAAAGCTCTTGGACACTGGGCAGAATGTACGTGCATGTTCCAGGAGAAAGGTCATGGCTGTTTAGGGCTTTCTCCAGGTCTCTTTCTTTCCTTCACACAGAGTTAGAGAAGATGGACTTCAAACATACATGCAGAATTCTGCTTTTGTCTGTGCCAGTCTCCTTTTCCCCCCATTCTCTTCTGCTTTTCTTTGAGTCTGGTGGGTGACAGCCCTTTCTGTTGCAGAGCAAGGACAAAAGTTCGTGTCTATCAGTGCAAGTCCATCTGTCATACATAGGAAAGGGTCACTGGGAGTCAAACAGGACTGAACAGGACTTTAGCTTTCAGATAAAGCTGTCAAAAAAGCACCCCAAGGGATTTTATTTTAAAGGGCAGGTTTTTAAAGTCAGTGGAAGAATTTAGGGCAGTATGACAGCTGATGAAATACTGTATATAATTTATAAGCTCTAAACTGAGTCATCAAATAAAAAGTTATGAAAAGTGTACAGGTTGATTATATGAAAATTTTGCTTCTTTTTAGACTCAAGCACTCAGGAACTGTGTAGATTACAAAAAAACCCCTGATGTCAGTCATAATAGATAACCCTGTCATTCCTCACTTCTTCCAAAAAATAGTTTTTGCATAACTTTTTCATTTCTTTTAGTTTTGCTATGGCATTGTTAGAGAGATTTGTAAAGTGCCTGTATTTGCTTTTCCCAGATTTTCTTTTCAGTGACATGACATGATGTGGAGACATATGCTGTGCAAATGAAGAATGTTTAAAGCTAATTATTTATCATCTTCCTTTGAGCAGGCTTTGCAAACATCATTTGTCATTAAAGTAAAAGCTTTTACGTTTATTTTGTTTTCAATGTGCTTGAATTTTTCTCAGGTGACAGAAGAGCCACTTGATGAAGTAGAGGAAGACTCTAACCTCTGGAACTCCTTTGCAGAAGAGGAAGAGGAGGAGGGCATGGTGTTTTTTGTTTTAGAAGAAAGTACCGGCTACATGGCACCTGCCCTCAGAGCCCTGGCAGTTATTCACACTGTCATCTCCTTTGTCTGTGTGATTGGATACTACTGCCTAAAGGCAAGTTCTGAGTCTTACTGCTCATCTTTGTTAAACATTGCCTATGTCCCAAGGTGGTGCTGATACTGGAATACCTATTTGTACCTAGCTGTTTACAAATTCTCACTGCTCAATAGGTAGATGTTTTCCTCCTGTATTCTGACCAGCAGAAATGGAGTTAACTTTCTTCCTAGCAGTGTGTGTATGTTTTGGATTTGTGGTTAAAAGAGCGCAGGTGACACAGCCACATCTGGTTATTGCTGGACAGTGTTTGTACAGTGTGAGGGCTCTGTCTGTGCTTTACCCATGCTGTGCATCCCTCAGCAGGAATGCTGGGAGGGGTCACAGCCAGGACAACCAAGCAGAGGGATATTCCATGGCATGTAACATCACGCTCAGCAATAAAAAGCAGTGTGTGGGGAGGGTGGGGGCTTGGCTGCCAAGGTGGCCATAGCTCAGAGTCTGCCCAGGCATTGATCTGCCTAGTGTGGGAGATTCTAGTGAGATGTTTGGTCTGAGATTTTTGTGTTATAAAGAACCAAAAATACATAAACCATGACAAAGATAGCCACTGTCACTTCCACAGGTTCCTCTGGTTGTATTCAAGAGAGAAAAGGAGGTAGCTAGAAAGCTGGAATTTGATGGACTATACATAACTGAACAACCAACTGAGGATGATATTAAAGGACAATGGGATCGCCTCGTTATAAATACTCCGTAAGTAAAATTAAACTACTCTATGTAAACTGCTTATAATATTAGAGCTCATTAAGGCACTGATCTAGAACCTTTCCTGTCCAGCTGTCACTTAGTTTATCTAAAAGAAAGACATTTAGCACCTTCTATTAGATGCTACAGTAGTAGATTCTAATGTGAAATCCTGTATTATCTGTTTATTTAATAAATACTATGATAACACACATATTCCACCTCCTTTTCATTTTCTAGGGTGTGCAAGGATTAGGTATTTTACCTCACAATGTCTCTCCAAGACATTTCATGTATTAGTCTCTGTTGAGAAAGTTTTAAAAAGATAAATTCCATCCTTTCCAGTGACTATTTAATTTGTACAGTAATATTCTCCTCCCTTTCTTTGTGACAAGAGGAGTAAATCTAGTGAAAAATACCATTCCTAGAATTGGAGTAGGTCTGACAGGAATTTCTGTCAAGTTGTAGGCATTAGCAAATGCTGTAGTAGTCATAGACCGATTCTAAGAGCCTCAGTAAGCTGCAGCAGTTCGGAGGAGTGGCACAGACAAATGTAGCAAGTCAGCTCTCTTCTGGCAGAAAGAATGCTTTGACTACAGGCTGTTTGTCAGAATTTACTGGTAGGTTTAGATTAGCTATTAGGAAGAAGTTCTTTCCCATAACGGTGGTGAGACACTGGAACAGGTTGCCCAGAGAAGCTGTGGATGCCCCAGCCCTGCAAGTGTTCAAGGCCAGGCTGGATGGGGCTTGGAGCAACCTGGTCTGGTGGAAGGTGTCCCTACTCATGGCAGTGAGTTGGAATTAGGTGATCTTTAAGGCCCCTTCCATCTATGCTTCCATGATTACAATTTCTAAAATACTGGAAATTCTTGAATGCTTTGTTTTCCTACACCCAAGTTCTAAGAATTTTTCTTATTTTCATTCAGCAGTATGGACTAGCACATATTATTAAAGTTACAACAGAAGGTAATTGGAAAACTGGAGAGCTTGCTTGTTTTCCAACCAGTTTTCCACTATTGATAGCAAACCATCTAGATACCCAGTAAGATTATCTTCAGCAAAAAGAAACATGAATTAATTAAATATATTGTCAGTTTATCCCTAATGACAGGCCGTACAGTCTGTTCTCAGCATGTTGCACTGTCTACTGAAGTTAAACAAAAGATTAAGCCTAATTTAAGCAGGCTAATCCTTCCCTCTGATGTTAAAGTGCAAGTACTGTATGATCAGAATAACTACTGCTGGAGGGTACCAAGTGTTCTGTATAAATTGAAATGTGCTTTCTATAACTGGAAAAAAAGTATTAAAAGTGCAAAAGACGTACCCTGACAAATTACTGGATGTTTTTTGTAAAAGAGATAGACACAAGCTGGTTACACTATGACATATTTTGCTTAAAAGCCTGAGAAATCAAGCAAAAAAATAATACAGAGCATTGAACTAGAATATAACATCCATTTGAGGCACTAGAAGAATATGCCTTTATCTGGATTAATTTAATTCAGAATTCCAATTCAAAAAGGGAAAAGTTGGAGCATAGTCTTTGGGAAGTTTGCCTCATATCCCAGCAGAACATTGTTCTGGAATCTCATTTTTCTGGTGCTAGCACTTACTTTATTTTACTAATACTGTCCTTTAGTTTAAGTAGTTATTTTTCTCTTTTGGATTCCTGCATATTTTCTCAACTCTGTGTTATTTCCAGGAAATAAGGAGAGAAAAATCTTAAATTTTGTAGTGTTTCCTGCTAACTGGCATTCCTTAAAATAGGCATGATAGACAGTAAGATCATTAGAATGAGCAGTTCCTGAATACGGATATATATATATATATATATATATATATATATATGCTATATATTGGCAATTATCTTCTTGAATTTTCTTGGCAAGTTTTATATTTTTAAATTTTCTGTTGGCAAACAGTTGACTGGTTCTCAAGTGTTCAGCATCTATTTGAAATGTAATCCAATGAACTTAAAATTATTTATGCTTTAAGATTCTTTTATTTTTCTCTGAAAGTCATTGTCTGGTTTGATTTTTGTGGCTAGGGGTGATAAAGTATATATTTAGTAGATGAATGATATTACAGTGACTAATCTCCTATTATGGAATTGTTAAGCTTATCAGGTGATAGTATTTAGCCTGCTGTCCTTTTGTAGCCAGTCGTATTTGCAGATGGGAAAAAGAAAGGGTGTGTGGAGGGGGAAGATGATATTGCAGCAAATTATGATTAATAACAGCTGGTGTCCACATGAAAGGAAATCATTCTCCTAATTTAAAGTGTAGTGAGTTTAAGAAAATTGCCGTGATGAGGAACATGGTATTTTCTCTTTTCTTCACTGTTTTTTTCCTTTCCCCTAACAAGTTAAATAACTTGGAATATCTCTGCCTTATCTATGTAGGTCCTTCCCTAACAATTACTGGGACAAATTTGTGAAACGGAAGGTAGGCTTTTTGTATCTCTGTTATGTTTTTCAGAGCAATAATCTACTATTTGGTTAATCTGTCTATCTGTATAATATGCTTCTGTACACATAAGTACAGAAAGAACAGAGAACTAGAATTTGTTTTATGGAAGTCATTGCTGTGTTAAATGTCTCAGTGAACAGGCAGCTGTGGCGTAGGTGGGAGGACAGAAAAAGACAGAAGGCTGTGGTTTCCTTCCTAGACTCAGACATTTGAAATAACTTCATGCTGTCAATCAGCCAGGAGGTCTAATTTACAATCATTGTCATCTTTAGGATACAAAGCCCCCTCATTGCCCTAAAAAAAGAAAAACATGCCATCTTAAATGGCAGCAAATTATACATAAGCTTTTAGATAATAGCCTTTGATGCTTCTATTTTTCTTTTTAATGCTCCCCTGGTTTCCTGGGAGTTCTTACTGTTCCAGTAGTGCTAATTGTGAAGGACTTCTTTTTAAATTCCTGACAACTGCTGGTCTAAAGTAGGTGAATGTCGCTGAGGAGTTTCTGTGAGCAAAAGCTGCTCTTCTTCCCGTTCTAGGTTATTAACAAGTACGGAGACTTATACGGAGCAGAGCGCATTGCAGAACTTCTGGGTCTGGACAAAAGTGCCCTTGATTTTAGTCCAGTGGAAGAGAGTGAACCAGAAGAGGCATCTCTCGTGTCATGGTATGACTTCTGAACTTCACAGACAAATTATGTGTTTCTGTAACTTCACTGTCAAAGATAAAAATGGATTTAATTTTGAAACTGTTGTGATGTTTCCCTCAACATGGAAAATTCAACAGGATAAGTCTTCCTAGTGTGGAAGTAAAATAAAAGAGCTTTTTGTTTGTTTTAAAACACAGTTGTGTTATAAAAGAAAAAAAATCAGCGAATTTATGCTCTGATATAGTTGGCCACTCTTTCATTTTAAACAATAATTAATGCAGCATTTTTAAGGTCTTACAACATAGTTTATAAACCAATGGACAGAAAAAGTATTGATAATAAATACCTAGATAACAGGTGTCTAGTACAGGTTCAGAGATGTTTTCCTGACTTAGTCAAGATGAGAGCTTGAAAAAGTCCCAGTCCCAAGTGATTTATGCTCCTACAAGTGTTGGTTTTCTCAATATGTAAGATGCACAGGAAAGATTTCTCTTTGCATGCTATCCAGTGGCTAATAAAATATTGAGAATATTGCAGAAGGCATTACCTTTTCTCTTGGTTATTCTGGCAATATTTTACACTAGACAGAACACTTACCTCTTGAATTTAAGCAAAACACTTACCTCTTGAATTTAAGCAATCTGTGTTCCACATTTCACTAATTTTGGCACAGATTTTAATTTTTTAATCTGGAGTATGGCAGTATCATTCTTCCTGAAATTGTTACACCAGTTTTGTTAGTTTAGAAACTCTTTATGGTGCTCAAAATTAATGAATGCTCTCTGAAAAATGAAGCACCCGGATCACTCAAAAAATGAATAATTAATTTATATCACCACCTTCAGCAAAAAAATGTGAAGTGCCAAAACTAGTTTGCTGTTTATAAATAGACAATTCAATACTTATTTTTGACATTTATGCATTTAAAAATTTTTGTATTTCTTAGGCTAAGCTCCATTGATACAAAGTACCACATTTGGAAGCTTGGAGTTGTTTTCACTGATAATGTGAGTATGTTAGCCTAGAAGAATATGTTTTCATTTACTCTAAACATGTATGTCCTCCACCATCTGCTTTTATTTTAAACTAACATACACAAATAATATTGCATTACAGAGCCATTTAAATTTTTTTTTCTGTCTTGTGCTTAGACTAAAGGATGTTTTAATCAGAATTATATACTGCATGGTATAGATTATACTATTATAGTGCATTATTTATTAAATAAATTGTTTAAAAGGTAGGTTAATAATTATTGTTATGTTACTTACCTGTATCACTGACAGTGGGCAAATCTCTTTGGTTCAACCTCAGGGAGTAACCCCTGGGAGGGTTCCCAGTCAAGCAAAGAACCTACACACACCACTGGGAGTGCTAGAAATCCCTGCCATTAAACAGCAAGTTTTTACAACAAGTGATTGACTGGAATTCACGTTCCCAGGCTAGTCATGCCAGCTCAGCAGAGCACCATTCATTTTAAAATAAGTTACTAATATTAGCAATCACTGGTTGCTCTATCAGGAAATACCTGCCTTCCACATCCCTGACAGTGCCAGTAGCTGTCAGGATACACAGGTTTTTCACATCCTTGTGATGTCTGTTTTTGGGGTTGTTGAGTGAGGCTGGCCTCAGCATTTTTCAACAGCAAAAGCAGTGTGACATCCCCTTCCATCACCAGTAATTTTCAAAAGCTGGGTGAAGTTTGAGCTGTTCAATCCCTACACAGGCAAAGTGTCCTACTACAAGAACTTGAGCGACTTAAAAACGCTATGTTCTGGCTCCAATAATGCACATCAGCACCTGCTAACCCTCTGCCACTTTTCACTTTCTCTGCAGTCATTTTTATACCTAGCTTGGTACACAACTATGTCTATCCTCGGGCACTACAACAACTTCTTCTTTGCTGCTCATCTGCTGGATATTGCTATGGGTTTTAAGACACTGAGAACTATTTTGTCTTCAGTCACTCACAATGGCAAACAGGTTAGTGCTACATGCAAAGGTTTGAAAATAAATACACTTTGTAAAAGTACTGGAAAAATTTGTTGTACTGGAAATATTGGAATGCAATTCATTTTTGTCATGATAGGATTGATCATATCTTCTGCAGCACACTTAACACATTAAATCTTATGAAATTATAACAATCTATACCCACCAAGTGATGACAGATAAAGTGTTTTACATAATAGAAAACAAATCATTTTAGAAAAACACAATAATATGAATTATTACCTTACCAGCTCCTTCTATATTCTCAGTGATGAGCCAATTGGTGATAAATATTAAGAATACACAATCCCTTCTTAGCTACAGCAGTAATAATGATCTGGGCACTGAGATTTCAATACCTGGCTAATAAGAACGTGCTTAAAGGTGTGGGCATTCTGCACTGTGGAATATGCTTCTATGGCACTTTGTCATGCAAAAATCAGGTTAATAAAGTGTACTTCTAAAACTAATGGTTAAAATTTATGCAGGGAATCATGCTCTTATCTCCAAAGAATCCATGTTTCAATCTAGTATAACAACAAAACCCAAGCTTTATACAGTTAAGTTTAAACTCACATTTAAGATATCTAAATTCCCCAAAATATAATTTCAAACACACATTCCATTCCATCTCAAATGCAGTAACATATATTCTAAGCCCACTCCTATGTTATGCTAGATTTGTCAAAACATTTTAAACCACATGATGTTTTAGAAGAGGCATAAAAATATACCCACACAAGGTGATGATGTGCTATCATCACACAAACAAATGAAATCTCTGGTTTTATACTGTTTATTTTACTTCAGGGTGACCAGTTTCATATTAGTTTTAATGACTGTAATGATTTACGTTTTCCTTACGCATTTTTTAAAAACCTAATAGTCAAAACTGAGCATAGTTGACAAAATTGTTTTAACTCAAGACCATGGCTTTTGCATTCTTAACAAGCAATGAATAGTTTTTTTAATCCTGTTGCTTTTCTGGCTAGTAAATATGAACATTGAAAGACAGCTGCAGATTTCTGAACATTGAAATGTTCACTTTGGGAGCATGCTGACAGATTTGCAGATAGTGATAATTCATCAGCTTGTCCTTCAATACTCTTGTGTTTCTTTTAAAAGAGTACTGGTGGTTGCATTTTTAAAAATATGTAGCTTTCAGTAAACTCCTCTCCAGAGCTGTATCTTCTAACACCAACTTCAACAGACAATATAATCTAGTCTCATTAACTGCTAAACTTTTTCACCTATATGATTTTATTTCCTTACAGGCAGGACCTGGAAATTACTTACTCTTATCTTTAAAATTTTCTCTCAATTTTAGCAATGGCTTTGCTAAATAGCTTTGGAAGAGAAAATAGACTATGATAAATCTTTATAAGTCCCAGTTGAAATTGTCAAATTATCTAAAGGGTTTTATTTTTATTTTTTGATTTTTATTGTATATCCAGTGTTTCAAGTTACTATAATTAAACTTTTAAACTTAAGAGTGTAACAAATTGCTTTGGTGATACACACAGAACTGCTGTCTTTAGTTTCCTTATTGGGAAAGGTACAATATGACTAGTTTTCAATATTCCATATTTAAGCAGGCATGTCTCTTGTGACAAAATGATATTGAAACCTATTTTCATGTCATGTCTCCACACACAGCTTGTGCTTACGGTGGGACTCCTCGCTGTAGTGGTGTATCTTTACACTGTGGTGGCTTTCAACTTCTTCCGCAAATTCTACAACAAAAGTGAAGATGAAGATGAACCAGATATGAAGTGTGATGACATGATGACGGTAACTAAAACATCACCTGCATGCCTCAAATATCATCCTTAATTTTCAAATGGATACTTTAGACAGAAGGATAAGTAAGGAAGGATGTGTTTGTTGTTAGGTCCTTTGGACTGTTCTGCTTGATACACATCATTTTGGAAGTACAAAGAGTCTTGAAATTCCCTCTTAATTCTGCAGTGGTCTAAACTCAACAGCAAATAGATGACACATAGGAAGGTATACTGTGATTTATGATGTGACACAATGGCAAACCCTCAAAGCAAAAAAGGAATTTCTTGACAAATTGCTCAGAGCTTCAAAAAGAAGCTGTGTTGTTACAATAAAGAAACCCCATTTGTTCCCACATTTGCAAGTGTCCTTATTCAGCTTATATGAATTATGTGATGTTATTAGCACTAGTTATAACATCCTGCTCCAAAATTAAAATTAGTAATTTAGTCATGAAGAGAGAAGTCAAGGGTTAGAAAGCAAAAATTACAACTTATTATGAGTGATAATCTTATGATACCGATCTACGATCTGATTTCTACCCATCACTACTGAATGTTATTTCTGTCAAAAGAGCACATACTCTACAGATGTATATTAATGTACAAAGAGCATTTGATTTTCTTACTGTATACAGAAAACACAAATTCAGGTATTAAAAATGTAATATTCTGAGTATGGGGCCTGCTGATGGAACATCTCCCATGGAACAGAAACTCTCTGCCCTGCATTTTAGACCAGGGATAGAATAAAATACCTCAGAAAAGAAGCTTATCATAGACTTCACAGAACGATCCTTCCTAATCTTGAACTTTCTGTTAAACAGTGCAGGTTAGACATGCAAATTACAGAAATGATGAACCTGCCCAAACTTTGTGAGCTGAATACTATGGCTTGGTCATAAAATAGGTGTAGGAATAATGAGAATAATAAAACTATACTACATTCTAAACCACTCTATCAAGTATAAGCTACATTTTAAAGTATTATTAAACTACTACTAGCATTTTATATCATCAGTAAAATTGCATTATAAAAATAGATGCATAATTCTGTTTAGTGTTTGCTAATGCCAGGTTTTATATTCATTATTTAACACCCACTGCTGTCTAATGTGACTCCAGAAAACTGGCTGTGGTTAGAGATTGATATTGGTTTTAACCCACACTGTGTGGCTGAAGGTGGTTTACAAGATTCTGTAGCCAATCATACAGGAAAATCAGTAGTTATCACTCTGGCAGAATATTCCATTCCAAAATACTTACAGAGCTCAAATATACAGATTATTAAAGATTTAGATTAAATCTAAAGATTTTTAGATTAAGATTTAGATTTTTAAAAATATGACAATACTTTTGTAAAGTGATTTCTTCTGCATTCAACTGAACACAAGTAATTTCACAGATCACAACTAATTTACCATATAATAAATCAGACACCTAGTGTTGCAAAATTAATTTATCTAGAAACCACCCACAAACAGGCAGATCTACCTGTTGTGAGTATCCCACTATTTATTTTATGGCAAAATTTTCCGCATTTCTAAACTTCACTACAAGACTTTAAAATATGTCCTCTTCTTACTCAGAGCAAGATAGAACCTTAGAAATCAATATAAGGAGTAGAATATAGTTGAATTCAGTCACAAATACAAGAAAAATACCCCCAAATTAGTCTCAGTCTGAAAGTAAGGCCCAGGGAGTGAGGAGCAGGTAACAGCTGATGCTGACTCTCCCTCTTAGTAAGTGTACCTGAAGGTGGAATCACATTAGTTAAGACAGTAACAGATTTTTGGTGCAGCGTGTTTGATACATGAGGAATGATATAATGGGTTCTTGTTACTATAAACTGTCAAGAGAATTAGCAGAGCAGAATAATTACAAAAAAAAAAAGGAAAAAAAAACCCAAAAGGTAAATATATCTGTAATTTTCCTCTTTATTTTTTAGTGTTACCTGTTCCACATGTATGTGGGTGTAAGAGCTGGTGGTGGCATTGGAGATGAAATTGAGGATCCTGCTGGAGACCCTTATGAAATGTACCGAATTGTCTTTGACATCACATTTTTCTTCTTTGTCATTGTTATCCTACTGGCCATTATTCAAGGTACCATCACTTACCTTAGTAAATATTGTTCAAAATTAATTAATCATTGAAAACCATACTTATGTTTGAGATAAATTTAGCAGTATTGCTGTAAAGACTTATTTCTGAGTTTATAAAATAATTAATTCTGAAATTAATAGTTTTGTATTAATTAATACATAATATTTTCCTAAGTACTACACACAGTCAAAGCACAAGGAATGTAATTTACGTGGGTTGCAGTCTTCATGAACACATTTATAACTATCCAGCAATGATGAGCCTTCTGCAGGATCACTGTTTTCCTATACTAAGCATTTAAACTTGGGAGAGCCTTGCTGAAGACACTCTCCCCACTTTTAGCCTGGAATCACCACAGCTGACTGGGGAAACTTTCCAGTTGGAAAGGGTAAATGACATGGAGAAAGTCACCATGGCCACATTGCCATTTCCTCTTTTCTTTAGAGGCTGATTTGCAGTTTTAAAGCACCAGTTGTAGTTTACAGTAAACAAGACCCTCCTTTAGTGACAGGCAGCATTCAACACTCATTGCATAAACTCTTCTAAGGCTGTTAGGAAAAAAACCACATTGTTTTATGGCAACCTGGTGGCAAAGACAAAATGTAGTACATCTATACTGAGAAGTTACAAATGTCACAGTCCCCAGAAAGATCCAGTTCTTTTCTTAAAACGTTGAAAAGTGGAGGAGTAATGCTTCAAATGTGAAGCAGACTCACAAACTGTCCAAGGTGGGCTGTGGGAGCAGAGCTGTCTTTGTTGAACAAGACTTGGGATATAAGAGTTTCATGAGAAGGAGAGTGAAAATTAATTTCATTCATGGGAACAAAAGAGATGAGCTTGTGTAAGGTTAAATGGACTGTAATAAAGCACAGAAAGTCTTTCCACTCTCAAGACTGTACCTATAAGTACACTAAATTCTAGACACTGGAGGACTGACATTACTTGCAATATGAATATTGCTAAGTACAGAAGTGTTGCTAATTTTCTATTTGAAATAGGTCTGATTATTGATGCTTTTGGTGAATTAAGAGACCAGCAAGAACAAGTGAGGGAAGACATGGAGGTAGGAAGCACTTTACATTTTTCATTGCTCTTGTTCACCTAGATTATCACCAATTAGTGTTTTTGAGTTAAAATTCATCTGTAACCACAACTTTTGCTTTCAGACCAAATGCTTTATTTGTGGAATCGGCAATGACTACTTTGACACAACCCCACATGGCTTTGAAACACATACTTTGCAAGAACATAACTTGGCAAACTATCTGTAAGTACATTTTACAATTGGAATTGTGATAAAGACCTTTCAGATGTAGTGTAATTTAGGTACACACACTGCTGATAAGGCAGCCTAAGGCAGAATTCTATAAAACTGAGGAGTATTTCCTCTCCTTTCTGGTCTCCCCTCCTCTATTCCATACTGCTGATAACCTTTGAAATGCTGACCTTACACATGAGGTACCTTAGTATTATGAGACCAGAAGGCACACCAACTCCTTATTCTGCTGGGAGGAAAGCCAGATATGGGAAGGATAGGGGACAGTTTAGTAAGTTGGTTTACTTTGGAAGTTTTAGTTGGTAATGCTGATGAGACCATGGAAAATTGGCTTCAATTTGACAAAAAAGAAAACCCAAACCGAAACAAAGCAAATAAAGGCACTTGTAGAAAGTTCTTCAAAGATAAGCTCCAAAAAATAATTAACTCTGTTCCTATAGTTCTTTAATGACAGTGGAGCTTTTTGAAATCTTGAAGCACTCAGGAGCTGTACATATTTAGACTATACCAAACTCTCAAGAGAGTGCTCTTCCACTTTCATTAGTAAGTATAGAGCAGACTTAAGAGGATATTAAAAAAGTTATTCTTGTTGCATTAGTTACTCATACAACAAAGATAATTAATTATACGAGCATTGCGCCAGCAGAATGAAGGGAGAAGCTGGTGAAATCTTATAGCAGTTTGGCTTTGGAATACTGCATCTGAACTTTTTTAAATTAAAAAAAAATGCTTAATGTGATGCAAATTTCTATTAATGTCCATATTTTTACCAGTCTAGAACATCCAAGCTTTTCTTACTATATTAAATTGTTTAGTTGTTATATGGGAACCTCTAATTCACCATAAATTAAAAATGGCCATTTTCTTCATAATAGAATATATAGTGAACAATCTTTTTACCCATGTTACCCTTTAATTAGACAACTGTTAAAATCAGCATACTTTCCTTCCTTCACAATGAAAGCACATAGCCTAATTCCAAATTCACTGCACCAAAATTGTCCAACCATGAGTAGTATTATCTCTGAACAGACCACAGCTGGTTCTCTACAGTCTTCCTAATTAGTTGAAGCTCTCAGGTGTTGGGAAAGGACAGGCTCAGCCTATGAGCTGTATAGCAGCAGTGCTTAGAATTCCTGGTAGCCATAGTAACTTCTTCCAAGGTGAGATGTTGGAGCATATGTACTCAAAATTTAGCATATGCCTTATTCAGGTATTGCTCCTCACACTGAAATGAAAGAAATGCTAAACTGCATTTTTCTACTTCTACAGATTTTTTATCTGTTAGCACTTTCACAGGAAACATGCTTCAGGACAGAGTTTTTTCCCTTAAAAGAAGCACTTTAGATGCCTAGCAGTGTCATTGCTTTGCTGGTTAGCATAATCTGCCTCACATACCCCAGACTAGAAAAGGGCAGGCAGAGATATTACAATTCCTGCATTAATTCATGTGCTTGTTTCAGGTTCTTCTTAATGTATCTAATTAACAAGGATGAAACTGAGCATACTGGCCAGGTGAGTAGAAAATAAAACTTAAGAAAAACCATTAAGCTTATTTTTCAACATTTTTCTCTTCTCAAGCCTTGTAGCTGTGTACCAGCAGGTGGAACTGATGTACCACTGAGAAGCGTGGATGATGGCCACTCTCCCCAAGAGGCTACTGCCAGCGAAAGAAAAGAAGGGTTAAAACAAAAGGGAGGGGGGTAATGCTGCACTGTGCTATTTCACTCAGTAGTGAACTCTGTCAGGAGTCAGTGAGTAGTAATTCTACTGTCATCCAATCTCTGGAAAGAAAATCTCAAATGCACCAGGTGTAGTTTATTCCCGATAGGCTTAAGTAGCTCAGCTACTGTATTGATAGTCAAAATCTATATATAAGGGTAGATAGATAGGTATTTGGGTGACCATATGTTTAGCATTGTCAGGCCCTAATGGTAAATAAATAAGAAAATAACTAGAACTTAATTATATCTTATCTCTAATAAGAAGCTCTTGGGCAAACGCTACAGAAGTACCTTTGTTTTCCATTCAAAGCAAAACACATTTGCTTATATAAAAATGTATCAACAGGTTTGTTCTGATATAAATAGATTGATTAATTTATACGTGAATATTTTACTAACAGATCTTAAATTTCAGTGGTACTGAATTAAAAGAAGTATAAAACTTTTATAAACATTACTGAGTTACAATCTTTTGAGTTCCACTGTCTTTACAATTCTACTCCATGGTAGCAGGCACAGTATGTGGTTATTGTTAAAAGTTTATCTACAGCACTAACTGCACAGTGACTGGTAAAATACTCTTTCTCATTTTCAGGAATCATTTGTGTGGAAGATGTACCAAGAAAGATGTTGGGATTTTTTCCCAGCAGGGGACTGCTTCCGAAAACAGTATGAGGATCAACTTGGCTAATATCACAAAAGAAATTATTTATTCATGAACTGCTAAGATCCAGTATATAAAAAAAAAAAAAAAAAAGACCCTGTTCTTTTCACAGCATAATTTCACAGCTTGTATTTGCTTTAAATGTCTTCAAAGTTCAAGACACACATAAAATTTGACACTATTTCCGTGGCTTTTCGTACCTACCACATATGAAACAGGTCTTTTGTTGAAATTCTAATTAGCAAAAACTATGCCAGATTAACTTAAGCCTTCTAGTTCAAACATGGCCTAAAATTATAACTTTTTAATCACATCATTAACCTGGTGTTTGGCAGCACAGTTGAAAGGGCTAAAAGGTATCTTAATTGCACATCTGACATTGAAGAACTTGAACATCAGAGACCGTACCTCAGAAAAAAAAGTTCAACTAACTGCTATCCAGTTTTTCCCCACAGTATTTGCTAGTGAATGTATTAAGATACAGTTTGAAAAGCTTTAAGCAGTTAAAAAGAAATCATTTTCAAACACTTTGTCAACCTTGAAACATTAAAGTGCCTTAAAACCTCTGTAGACATAGCTATGCAAACTTTTTGTTAGTGTTCTAGATGAACAGACCCATTAACTGTATTGCTTTTCTGTCTTTCTGTATCAAATTGCACTTGAAGTTTGTTTATATACTACCTTCAATAACAGCTTATTAGATGCTGCTGTTAAAAGACATACACTGTATCAAAATGATCAATTTAAATCTTAGGCCAAAATAAAACAATGCTCTACGGTCACCTGCAAGTAGAAGTTGCTAGGATTATGCTTTTTTTTTTTCTTCTAATAAAAAGTGCCCACTGCAATAAAGTATTATAAACCAAATATAACTATTGCTGTCATCTTTCCCATTTTTCTACAATATGGAGTTTCGTGACAATGGTAACTAAAACCACATATATTCATTGTTCATCCACAGCTTTATTTTAAGGACTACAAAGAGCAAGTACAAGCTGAAATAACTGTTCTCTTTCTGCACTGTAACCTGCTTCTTTAGCAAAGAAAACTCTAATTTCATCACAAATTTTAGACCTTTCTAATAATGTCATTAGTCTTCAACAATTTTCAGTCTCATCTAAATTCATCTTCATTGCACAAAACTTTAAGTGCTGGCAAAGAAAAACAGGCATTTGGCATACAGAGAAAGGAAAGAACAAGGCAATAAAGAAAGATTCAAGTTTCTACATAATGTTTGCTATATTCAATTATTTATATAAGGACATTTGAGCTTCAGGCAATCATGCTGTCCAGCCAATCTTCAAGCTCTTCTTCAGTTACATCTTTAGATGTACTTTGCTGCTGCTGTGATGATGAGCTCTTCTCTTCAGGCATATCTACTTTTAAAGGTTCTAGAGAAGCGAAAACAAGAAGACTGAAAATCTGGAAACAAATCCAACAAATCCATACTACCTCTGTCCTGCATTGTTTTGCTTTTAATGCACAACTAACTGTATTTAAATACAATCTCTCCTTCTTGAAGAACAGCAAGTCATAGTCCAAAAATAGTTTCCATGCTAAGCTTCATTTTGTAAAATCAATGCTAGTAAAGTTTGAAACTAGCACTTAGGAGAACCCATCAGAAAGAGCAATGTCAATTCTTCTGTACACTATTAGCACAGTGAACTAGGTTGATGAAGTTACAGGAATACTTAATCTTCCCTGCAATAAAATTCTCTAGCAGTTCATTTCTTTTTAGATTTAAATTTTTTGCTAAATCATAAGCCAAATGCTGTTTTGCAGAAGAATTTCACTTAATATTTAAAGTGAACTGACAATGGTGAAACTTCAGGTTAGTGAGGAGTTAAAACTGAAAATGAACAAATGGGCCAGAACACAGCCCCAGATAAATGAAATGCAGTGTGACAGAGATTATAATGTAAGTACCATTGACTGGTTAATCAAAAATTCAAATACATAACCAAAATGGAGAGCAATGGAAATTAAATAAGGTCATGTTGGGGAGAAAACTTACCATTTTCCTTACAATCCCTTTTCAAATCTTTCTCAGTTGATATGCTGCAGGAGAATGTACCTGACGCAGGTCTGTTTTCTGTATTAATTGGAGCCTCTAGATTCAGAAGAAGATCTAGTTCTTCATCCAAATGGTCATTGTCTTGATTTGCTAGAGGATGGACTCTTTGAAGTGATTCTCTTGCATTTGCCCGAGAGCCATTTTTACTCCCAGGTTCTGATGGAGCAACAGAATTACCAACAGGATGGGAGACCAACCCGGTTTCACTTTGAGCCAGAGACTGTTGGAACAGCTGCTCTCTCTTCTTTCCTTCTTCAAAAAGTTTAGATTTCATCTGTGGGATCTCTAGAGGTGTTGATGCCTAGGAGTTCAAGAAAGGACTTGAGTCCTTATAATGATTACCTATTATTACTATTCTGTCTAATTTGGATTACTTTACTAATATTGTTGCTATCCCACCACTGGAGAATAAATGACATTTTCTTCTGCTGTACAATTGATAGTTTTATCTATAAGGATTGATTCATGAAAAAAAGCAAGTATGTTGATATTAGCTATGTAGAAGGTTAAATCACATTAATATAATTAGCAGGAAGAATGTGAAAGCACTTACAAAATTTTGGTCCAAGCTTTTAACAGCTGCTAACAAGAGAAGCAAACACAAAAACAGTGCAATCATTCCATGTCAAACACTCTGATACCTGATTTCAAATCTAATATGCTGCACATCCAGACATTTTGTTTAAGGCCAAATAGGCACACAAAATGTAGGAGTATTCTGCATTACATGCCACTTGACACACTAGTTTAAATTAATGCATTTACTTATATATTACATTCTACTTCTGTTTGAGGACTAATCATTCTTGCACATATTATTTCTCCTAAAATACTTTCATTTTCTTGTGAAATTTCACAGCATTACCTGCACGAGATCAGCAGCCACATTCAGCCTCAGATGTAGAGGCAATTCCTGAAGGGCCTGGACCAAAGACTGGCAATCAACAGAAAGTGCAGAGAACTGAAACACAATTCAACACATAGTACACTTATGAAAAAAACCACGACAACCTGCCAAATACAAAAACATCCGCCAACAAAAACCCTCATAATTTCAATGTATTACATTCCCCTGTCACATACATTCAGGAAATCTAATGAAATACACAAATTAATAGTTTAAAATATACTTTTATGAAGCAGCTTGGCTAAATAATAACATATAAACACCTAAAATGCATATAATCACTTAAGGTTAAAAAACAAGGTATAAATAGAATGCTCCTTAGACAATACCTTGAAATTCCAAAGTAGGAAATAGTTCAGGAAGTTGATGATGGCATAAGAAACTTTTCCAACTGAACCATCTTTTGAACTGTGAAGCTTTCATGCAGTGTGAAATGCCATTCTTTAAGCATTTCTTTAAGGTAATGGTGACAACATGCAGCTTCAGTCTGCTCACAATGCCTTTAGCCATTCAGGAATTAACTATTGTGTCCTAATCACCTAAATGCTATAATTAAAAGCCTCTGAGGAAATTATGAAGAAATTAATATTTAGGATACTGACACCATCCTGCACACTAGGAATGGAAGAACTGATAAGAAAAGATAGTCACTGAAACCCTGTGTTCCACTGAAGAAACAGGTGATGGTTTAGACAAATGCTGTATCTGGGTTTAGTTCCTCACTTTAATTTGACTTTGGAACCCTAAAGTACCTTTAATTACCACTTCCCAGGGAATAATTATTATACTATTTTAGAAAATAAATAGCAAATATTTCAAATTTGAACACATATGAATGTTACAAGAGACATTCAAGACGAGTTTCACAGCAATTTTAAGAAAAGCCTGGAAGACAAAAGCATGGATTTTGCAAAATTTCAG
This sequence comes from Dicaeum eximium, assembly GCA_013396995.1. Classification (NCBI taxonomy): domain Eukaryota; kingdom Metazoa; phylum Chordata; class Aves; order Passeriformes; family Dicaeidae; genus Dicaeum; species Dicaeum eximium. The sequence goes on from VWZP01000500.1 coordinate 254,772, forward strand.
GTGACTTGGATGAGGAAGACAGCTGCAGATATTGAGACACTTTAAGGTATCCTGATAACCAGGACACTTCTATTGCTCTGCTCCTTTTTATTCAAGCATAAAGAATTCATATACAAAAAATCTAGATGGTATTCTAATTATTTAGGGCATGAAGTTTCAACCAAAGGATATGAACTGCTAATCTGAAGGAACTATAATGCTTCACAGTCCAATACATGAATATACTCCTACAGGTTTTGTTGTAGTCATTCTATTAAACACTTTTCTCTTGAATACAGCTGAAAAAGGAAGGCTGAATTCCTATGTCAGTAAAGCAAAGAGACACTCCCCTATTTCTCTTCACTGGAGGGCTTTCTTGTTCCTTCCTCCCAACATTACTTAAAAACCGAGCCTGTGGCGCTGATTAGTCTTCAGTAGGAAAAATAGGACGAGGCCCAAGGACAAGTGCCTCGAGCATTAGAGAGAACTCGATAAAAATATACAGAATAAAGAGTGCTACTATTGTATTAACAATTTGCTGCTCAAGGCACAATGCCTAGATATTCTGTCCCAGGTGATTATATTAAATCATTTGCATGATAATTCTGTTACCTGCTTATGGCATATACTTTCTTTATCCCATTCCTTCTCATCAGCAAATCGAAACTGTGTAAAGGAATCTCCTAAGAAATAAAAATATATTTATTAAAAAAAACCAAAACAGAACAAAACAAACCCCAAAAACAAAAACATTTTCTCTGAAGTTCCCCTAAAGAAGTAAATTCAAGAAATAAATCTCACCTCTTAAAATTTTTCAGTTAATATTAATGCTGCTTTTATTCACAATATTAAACTTAATTGTGCCAAACTTCTACAAGACTTTTAATCGCTGATTGCAAAACAGCACTAAAAAGGGGCAACAAACACAAAACTGAATGATGAGGTGTTAGGTGCCATGCCAACACGCAAGATTTTCATTCAAAGGTCCAATCTGGACCACATATTAGGAATACACACAGTATTCACAGAGTGAATTTCTTATGAACAGCTTTCAAAGTTCTGTAGACAGACTTTCTCTTACCAACATGCAAATATTTCTAAAAATGGATTATAAATATTCTTTTAAATCACTTTGTACAAGCCAAATAAAACTTCCTGTTGTCTGGTAGCTATATTCTTTCTCTTCCTTGAACTAATCCGTCCTCCAGCACATCATCAGAAAAAGGCACTGAACCCCAAATTCCAATTCATATTCAAAAAGGACTGAATTAAAAGAAACCCTTAAATAGGACTAATTAAGTTAAATACATAATTACAGGATCTTCTAACCTACTACATTCCTTTAATCCAGTAGAAACCTTTTCTAACTATAAGGGATAGTGGATTATCATTTTGCTTGAAATGCAATATTTTTATTGCAGCACCATGCTGTGTTATAAAAGACAGACCTACAAATTTATTTACTGAAAAAAACATACAAGAACTCCAGTAACTCAAAAAAAATCAGTAAGGTCTGTGACAGAGGAAACATGAAAGATTAGGGTTGCAAGATGATGGCCAAAGGTATTGAGTAAGAGAAAGCTAAAATGTTTCTCCTTAGGCTGCAATCTAAGAATAAATAACTTTCAGGAGTTCTATTAGAAAAAAAAAAAAGAAAAGCCATGTAGAATTATTACGCAAAGGAGATGAAATTTGATCCTGAGAATCAGAGAGCTACTAAGCTGGTCAAGGGTTTGGAGAGTCTCTCTTTTGACAAAAGGCTGAGTGAGCTGGGCCTGTTCAGTCTCAAGAAGAGGTGACTGAAAGGGGATCTCATCACTGTCTGTAGGTATCTGAAGGAAGGGTGTCAAGACATTCTCCTTGGTGGCGCCAAGCAATAGGACAAGAGGCAGTGGGTAGAAACTGATACACAGGAAGTTCCACTTGAACATGAGGAAGAGCTTTTTTCCTGTGAGCACTGGAACAGGTTGTCCAGGGAGGTTATGGAGTCTCCCTCACCGGTGATATTCAAGAGCCATCCAGACACAATCCTGTGCTGTGTGCTTTAGGATGACCCTGCTTGAGCACGGAGGTTAAAATTTGTTGGCTGTGAATTTTAAAAAATCGTAGTATCTGAAGTGCATTTCTAGTTCATTGCATTTCATGTATGGTCATTGGGCATGCAAATATAGTCCTATACTAGTAACACTGAACTATACTAGTAACCTGGCACTGTCCTATACTAGTAACCTGGCACTGTCCTATACTAGTAACCTGGCACATCCACCATCGTCATTTTCAGAACCATTACAGCAAGCAAATGACCTTCTCAGCTGAATATCTGTACAGATATTTAAGGCCACTACCATGTTCAGCTTGAATATGCCTTTTGTTTTCAGTTGTTTTATCCAACATGGCTCAGCCGTGCTGTGCTGATATACAACCTTGCCTGATCAGCTTTACAGCTGATCAGGTTTATATTCAGTGTCTCCAGAGATTACTATTTTGAAAACAGCCATTATCAAACAGTACAAGTGCCAATAATTAAAAATAAGCACTGAAATTATCAATTAGATATCTAATAGCGTCGGTAATTTTACAAATGTTCAGTTCATACACTAAAAACACCAGGTTCCATGCTTTTTCTAGGGATGCTCAGCAGTGTGGAAAAATAAGACTCTATTTCTTCATGCATCTATCTGCAAACGATGCAAACACTTAACTTGAGCACTCACAGTTGTCTCACTACTGACAAAGGCACCTGCCCCTTCATTGCACAAGATGAAATAAATGCCTCTGTTTCAAAATACCTAGAGTACTGTTAATATATATATATATAAACTAATTCTGAAAAACAAAGAAATAAAAATATTAGTCTCCTGATTTTAAGATGGGTATGAAAATGTGCAAATTAATGTTTTAACAGCTCGTATTTTAATGGCTCTATTTAGTTACATTTGCAAAGAAGTCCTACCAAAAACAAAATGGTCCTCAAAGTCTTCCTATTACTAGAACAAAGGCATAGGTACTTTCTTCCAATATTCCCAAGACTGCTCTAGTTACTCACGTTACTCACGATGCTCACGTTGCATCAAGGAGGAAATAGGTTTCTCTACTCTTATAAAAGTGTAAAATTAAACTAAATTATTAGTTAAATGCTTTGAGTATCTGAGAATGATCAGATGTAAACAGCTAAATCAACCTACTCCATCTGGAAAATCCACTGGGATCAAAAACTGGTTTATGACTGTCCACACTCACAAAGTTGGTAATCATGGATCCTCAGTTTGATATTGTATTGCTGAATTAAAGAGTATGACTTAAACTGTAGTTTAATTAGGCTCTTTAAGTAAGTTAACAAAGCATGCCCTTCAAATGGAAAAGCATAAATACAATTCACAGTAGCATATTTAATGTGAATTAGGTCAATGATAATGTTACTCTAACCAATTACCTTTTCACAGGTTCCTTTACCCTGAAAATAACCTCCTTTTATGACATGAATAGTAATCAAACCACTTGCAGTAACTCTTGAGTTACTTTCAACATTAAAAAATACTATTTTCTTGAGAATAATTTTTGTTACCATAAGTATCAAATACAGAGTAGCTGAAAATAATGCATTCAAGTAAACCTTATACATGGTCTTTGGTAACAGTCATGATAAGCAAATATTAAACAACACTGTTTATTGTTTAAAAAGTTGAATTATTATGAAAATGGCAGAACTAATCCACCATGCTTTCCTACCACTCAAATATATCATAAAGCTAAATCAATTTATTTAAATAAAAGATATGTTTCATTTTTTCATTATCTCAATTATCTTTTCCTACAAGTATTCATTGAATAGCAGAATCAAAACACATCCTACCTGTAATCTATAATAAATATTTTCTCATTTGTGAAATTTAAAGTCTATAAATAGAAAAAATAGAAGAAAACCAGTTTTCAGCAGGAAAAATTCTATTAGTGGAATGATTTTGTTAATTTAAAACCTCTCTCAATCACATAAAACATTACTGAAGACAGAGGAAAATACTCTGTAGTCTTAGAGATGAAATTGGAGGATGAGAATAGCAAAGAATTAACATGATCCTTCTAAGATTGCCATGGCTGTAAAAAAGTGCTGCAAGTGCAAATATTATACTCTAAATCCATTTTTAAATCATAATCTCTCTTTTAGCCCCCTTTGGGTACTGAAAGGTGCTATAAGGTTTCTCCAGAGTCTTCTCTTCCTCAGGCTGAAATCCCCCAATTCTTTCAGCTTATCTCCATAGAATACTATCATAGCAAGGATATTTGTAGCCTGCACAGCAAACTATACAGGGTATTTGTAATCAGATTCAAAAAGAATATTCAATATTCTAAATTATTTCCCATGCATGACTATGCAACACTACCAGTCACATTTTAAAATAAAAACATCTGACCAAACAGCAGGATTATCTGACCAAGGCTAAATGATGTCTTCAAAATTTAAAGTGTCTCGCAGAGAAAGGAGTGAGAAGGAAGGATCATTGGAAATCAGTGCTGGTTCTGGAACAGAGTGTCTGTTCAGGAAGAACAGAGCTAATTTAACACATAAAGGAACTGCAGCTTATTGAAATCAAAGACAGATACAAATTTTTTAAATGAGAAGCAGGGTGAAGCCAACAAATGCCAAAATACACAATGGTTTAAAAAGAAAAAAAAAAAACCAAAGCCACACACAAAAAAATCCCCCAGAAAACAAATCTTCTAATTAAAAACTAATGCAGAGGCTAACAAGAGTCAGGAAAACCAAACAAATAAAAATACACTGAGAGAGGTTCAGAAAAACCAACAGTAGTAGACTTGTTTCTTTATGAATACTAGGTGACTAGGAAATATGACAGAAGGAACAGGAATGCCTTTAAGCCTTTAAAGCTTTAAAGAGCTAAATGACAGCTCAAGGATACTGGGAACAGTGAAAGGGAAACTGGGGAAGACAATGCAATACCAGCTCAATGTGTTTGATGGACAAAGTAGGAACTATCAGAAATTTAATGGCTATGCAGATAAATACAGTATTTTGGGGAAGAGTCAACATGGCATGTGAAGTTCTGCTGTGATCTAAGACAACTTCTTGAAAGAAGCAAAATATCATGCACATAAGCAGGATCTAGTTCATATAATTTACATGCACTTCCAAAAGCTCTCACTGACATCCCACTCCCTTTCCCACCCAAGACTTCAGAGCAGCAAAAAGAACAGGAGGTTTTGTATAAGAATTACCTTGAAGTAGGAAGAAAAGAGTAAATTGTCAATTTTCATATTAAAAGAAACAACCTGTGCGATTCTCTGGGGTTCTAGCTGTTTAATCTCTTCCCTCAGTTAAAACAGAAGAGAAGAGGAGAAAATGAAGTAACTTAATTTGCTGATGATACCATGTGTTAGTGCAGAAGAAGGTAGGCTGTGAAGAATGACATAACTCCTTAAGACTGAGAAAGTAGATTTTAAAATGGCAATTTCAATACTGAAAATGCAACAGGCAGCAATTCTCAAAGAAAGCTTAGAGCTAACCTACACCACTCCAAATCAAAATTAGTGCTATACAATGTGCAAAGCAGCAAACTGTGGAATTCTTAAAAAGGCAGGAGTGAACAACACACAAACATCATTACACCACTATCATGTATTACCTCAAATACTGTGCAGAGTCTTAGTTTCCCAAGCCCAATCTCAAAAAACGCAACAACATTAGAAAAGGCATAGAACAGATTCTGGATCAGAAGCAATTTAGTGCCTTAAGCCAAAGGAGAGGAGCCAAGGGAACATGAAAGAGATCTAAAAACAGAAAAGGCACAAAAAGGGCAGATGGGGATTAACTGCTCATTGTCTCTTCTCACCTAGAGGCAGCAAACGAACCCAGCAGGTAACAGAATCAAAACAGATAAAATGTGGCAAATCTTTATAACCTGAAGCTGGGTCGCAGGACTCCATGCCACCAGATAGTGCAGACAGCACAACATGCAAGGAGGGCTATAGGATAACTATTTCTAAACACAAGGATTGCACACCTGGCTCAGATGTGTCCCTCAGACATAAACTACTGAAGGTCAAGAAAGTATGTGGGAAAGTAGCTTTAGGTACTTTAGGTACATTACAGGTACATATATAACAGGTACCTTAGCTTTACTAGAGTATATATAGTACAGGTACCTTAGCTCTGATGACTCCAGATGGACCTTGGGTCTGCTTCAGTAGAACCAACCCTAAACTAAAGCAAATAGGTTTATAGCAAAAGGTTTTTCACCTTTAGAGCTCTACTCTACTCTTAATTGGCTATCTTTCTGCAAGAAAAATAAGGAGGAAATAAGGAGGCAATTCACAAATTTATTTTTAGTCTGTAGCTGTGTTCTTTCAAGCCAATGCACATTTCTGTTTCCTGGGGTTTTTTCCACATTTTCTTAAATATATCACTATTTTTCATATGTAATATTTATTAATTACTTCATTACTATAGCTTTTGGAATACTGCAAAAATACAAAATATTAAACTAAAATGCATTGAACAAAGAAGCATATTCAAAATTTCTCTCAACTACAGTATCCTGGTTATTCATAAGCACCAATCCCATCTCTTCCAGTATTCACTTTTCTTACTGAATAAACAATAAAATTATATTTAAGGTTAAAGTTACTGATTTCCCCATAGGTAAGCTTAAACTTTTCATTAAGTTCAAGCTGGTCACCTTAAATATTTACATTTTTCCAGATGCTCTATGACATTTTCTAGTGTCATTTTTTTCAGGCCACTAATTTATAACATACTTAGTGATTTTTAAATGTCACTGTGGCCAACTTGCAATATTAGACAAAGTATATAAATCCACAGAGCATACTGTTTTTTGAGCAGTATCATTCAAGTAAGCTGGGAAAAAAAAAAGTTAAATATTGCTGCATAACTTAATAATAAAAAAGAAGTTTAATTATTGCATAAATACACAAGATCACTGAAATTTGTAATTCTTCCTGCGGGTAGGGACAGAAACTCCCTTGGGTAAAAGGGAGAGATCTCACATACTTTGATAGGAATAGTTCCAACAGAGGAAAAAGTAGCTTAACAGAAGACTTTGTGATCCACACAGACTGACAGTTTAAGGGAACTGATGATCCAGCCTTTGTGAAGACACCAGTTTCTCCAACACCATACAAGCAACTGATGTCAGTCCAGCACATGTCCATATCAGGAAGCAAAGCTGAAATTCAACACTGGAAGAAAAGAAGAAATTGCAAGATTCCCACCCACAAAGATTTGCATAACGTCAAACTGCAGAACTCAAAAGAGGAATCCATTTGCATTTGCTGGCACAAGGTGCTCTTATATTCTGGCTTGTGAGGAGAGACACCATGAAAAGAAAAGAATCTAAGAGGAACAACATTCAATCTGAATGAAAGACGGTCATCCCAAAAGATCCCTGGTTTGCCCGGCCTATTCACAGGAACTGCTGTGTGGCAGCCACAGAGAATGGGCACTGAAGGATGAGGAAGAGTAGAGAGGGATGCACTCCTATGCATTCTAGTAAGCAAAATTACTGCCTTGAGACCTTGGGGCAGATGGTACCTCTAAGCTCACAAAACCATTTAAAAAGCAAAATGAAAACTTAGATGAACAGTTTAGTTTTCCATTGAAATGAGGTTAAAGCTGAAACAGCACCCTTCACTGATACTTTAGACTGTACAGCTTGCAAATAATTCATCATTCTATCCTGCTAAGGTTTGATATTTTGAGTAGCTAAAAAATACATCCCATAATGGTCAGCAAAACTTCTCCCGTTCATTAGGGAGGTTTTAATTTTTTCTAAAGGACACATGAAGACCAATTTTTACAGTGTTTCCAAATCCAAAGTTTAAATAAAATACATGTTTCAAAAGCACACTAAAACTACTACTGTTTAGATACCTCATGTCATGCTAGCTACAAGAAAGAACAACAGAAACTGCATGTTAATAGCTTTTGCTGAGCTGCAGAATGGCCTAAGTTCTTTACCTTGTCTTATTTAAGAAAAGTTCCTCCCAATCATTCTTTATTAGGATTATTGTTCATAATACCTCCTGTGTAAACAGTGCATACAAACATATTGCTGTATCATATCCAGGAGATGAGAACATAATTGGACCAGATTTATTCTTGCACTTTTCACCTAAGAGAACTTCATATCTAACCGACATGCAGTTAGATATCAACTGCTCTTAGGTAGCTAAGAATAGTTGCATTGCATAAATTTACACTAGGATTACTACTGTCTTCTGTAAGCAGGCTGTCAGAAAAACTGAAAATTTCAAAATTCATTACACAGCTTACTTGTCAAAAAAATGCAGGAATATGTAAAATAAGTCCCCTTTATTCCATATTGTACCTCCACCCACAAAACCTGTGTTTTTAGGAAAAGAATGCCCAAACTCCCACGACAGTAATCTTAGAGCAAACAAATTAACAAATTTAATAAATACTTTATTTTAACCAGCTTGCTAATTTTTAATTGCAATATTAACCACTAATTGAGAAAAAAAAATCACAATTAGAGAAAAAAAAATCTCAGATCTGCAGTCCTTACATGCCACAAACACTGGAAAACTTCTCTTTCTCTATTCCTCTCCCCTCCAATTTTATAGCAGACAAATAATGTAAGTTTACAATAGATTTGACAGTTGAACATTCAAACTTCCATTTTAAGCATCTAAAGCCAGTCTTAATTTTGAATGGTAAGTAGACATTATTTGACACCTCTCACATTATTAGAATTTCAAAGCAGAAAAAAATTCTAGTGCTACAGTTTATTTTTTGACAGAACATTTACAACAAAAAATATAATTCTATGATTAATCAATATTCTTTATGATGCTGTTCTGACTATTTTTAATATCATCATGTCCAAATTAGTAGTATCCTTCCCTAAAGCACAATTCACTATTCATGTAGGTAGGTGGTACATTATGCTCTGTCTACGGGACCATCTTTCAGAAGTATTCATAAATTATACACAAATGTGCAGACCTAAAAATATTCAAGCAGTCTGAAACAGTGAATATGAGGCTTGGCTTTCTTGCATTTATGAGGGGTTCCGCAAGATATGAGAAGTCATAGTACTAACATGAGCTTGCAAGATTTTTTCTTTTAATGAAACAAGAAAAGTAGCTTCAGAAAACAAGACAGGAGGATTTTCTTCTGAAATGTTAATAAAATTACAAGGATTACAATTAGCAAATAGTAAATCTCGTAAAGCTCCAGTTCTATAAGCAAGCAAGAACCCGGACAGCATTTTTTTGTGTATGCAAGTTACTCATACACCTCCTAAGACAGTAGTTGATTTACTTATCAGAGAATATTGAACATCACATTAAAATTAACAGCAGATTGGTAAATTTTTATTTGTGGTGAAAAATAAGAGCAAACAGTATACTAGATTTACCTTATCAAAAACTCAAAAAGGCAAAGCCTTTTTGATAAGGCAAAATTAGAAAGCCACTACATTTTTGGTCCAAATTTATAAAAGTGTGCTTTTTAAAAAGTTATCATTACCTACTGTTGGGTTTCTAGTGGAACCAACAAGAGTGGGAACCCTCCCCCTGGGCCCTTTGGAAGGGGTTCCCCTGGGAGTTCTGTGCCAAGGATGAAAATTGAGCAGGACTCTTGATTTCTCGGTCTTTGGTCTCTTGTTTATTTTTCTCTTATCAGTAGTTCAGTACACCATCTGCACACCAGACTTAGCATGTGAGAAGTAAGGCACAAAATGGAGAGCAAACATACAAATTCAAGGTATTTTTAAAGCTATCTAATCCAATTACCTTCTGACATGTACTTTGTTTCTACTTTTCTACCAATAACTCCTACTGATCTATTCACGTAACACCTATGCTACAGCTTTCTCTAACCAATAATTTCTTGCTACCAATACTACAGAAGATGGAGTTGAAGAAGAACAAGAAGGAGATGAGACAACACCCAAAATCCTCCATCTTGTCTCCTATACACTCCTGCATTAAAATCCTAAAACCCTAAATTTCTCACCCTGTGATAAGCTACTACTACATACTGCTATCTAGTTCCCACACCTGGGGACTCCAACTCATCCCAAAGCCTTGGTAACTTTCTCCAGGGACAAGGGTCAAAAGCAGTGTTCTGCTCAGGATCAGGGCTTCCCAAAACAGGGAAAGAAACATTCTCTGTGCCCTGGACTCCACTCAACTTACAGTGGAGTTTTCCCATTGCTACAGAGCAATGGTCAATGCAAAGTTTCAAAACCTGTATTAAAAGAAATTGAGAGTTCCTCTGCAAAGCGAAAAGAAGAAAAATAACTACTTACTATCTACAATTCTTTGTGCCATGTTAAAAGGAAATTGTTGCCACATAAAACACCAGTACTCCTCATGCTAACCCTTGCTCTTGCACCTTTGTCTTAAGCATTCTACATTCTATAGCTTACCATGTCCCTTAGCAACAAATTCTGTAGCCTCCGTATGCAAGTTCTCCTTGTATGGAAGTGACAAGACCTTCAGCTCTCCCGCAAATTAAGAAACAAGAATTGTTGGTGCAGAATGGAGAATTACAGTTTTCTGCATGACAAATACCATCTGGGCTATGTATTTACCACTGACACACAGTGTTTCGCTGGTCTGAAAAATGCAAAAGTATTGATTTTTATTTAAAGACTTTCTCTGTTCAAAGAGCAGAAAAATTAAATGTGCATTTTAATGTTGATTTTAAAATATTAATGTGAAGATTCCATCACACTGTTGACATACTATCAGATAGCACCATAACAATATCAACATTCAAGTTTTAAGATATTGAAGACTATCACATATCTGGTAATGTTGGCTAAATTGAAAAATTATCTGTATCCCAGCTATTCACTGGACATATTTGCTTTCTGTTGTTTTTATTTGTAGTGCTTTTTCTACAATTTAGTCCTATAGAGTTGAAAAAAATGGCTTGCACAACTCTGGCCCCCAAGGACATTACATCATGATTTATTTTAATGTCATGCTAAGGCCTCCCCCGCCTATTCATTCATCCACCACTCTGTTCTGTTCTAGTTCTGTTTATGGGGTTTCTTTTATCTTTTAACCTTGTTTAAATCTATTCTTCCAGATTTCTGATAATGACTGTGGTATTTTAAGTCCCTCTAGTCTACTTGAAACATAATAAGCAGGTGCTAATCAATGAATTTTTTGCTTTAGCAGGAATTGATCTGTGAATCATGCAGAAAATACTCTTTATTCTCTGCTCTGCCTTTTCAAATTGCATTGCTATTTCACTGTGCTCAGAAATATGCATGACATTTATCACACATTATTCTCAGTGTTTGATTTAATTCTGAATATGTAGTTCAAAACAAAAGGTTACAACATTTTTCTATTGTTTACAGGAATTTCAAAATGCTTCCTTTTTTCTCGTTTTCTTTTTTTTTCCTTCCTCTCCACTTTTTAAAATGTTTTCAGTCAGCCTTGTCTTATTGGGCACGTTAATTTTGCTCAGTTAGCAATCTGAGAGCAAGGATTAGCAGACAATGAAAAATTCTTAGAATAGGTAAAAGATATTTAGCAGCTACAAATCTTAGTGAGATATATGCAAAAAAGAAAAATAATAGTGTTTACAGAACAAGAAAAAGCATCCACCAAGATACTGCTCCTGTCCATGTGTTTTCCCACAAATGAAAGAAAAATGACCTTTTCCCTAAGCATACATTCAGGATTTTAATACCTCCTATGTTTTTGGTCTGCACTTTTAAAATTGACACTTGTAAAATACCTTTGTTCATGTTGCTTTTAAGCTTTGGAGCCTAGAAACAATCAGAATCACTCAAAATTTTAGGATACAACAAGGTCACTTAGGCTTCTACTCGTAGCCTATCCCATACAGCCTTCAACTCTCTTTATAGTCCAGAGGAAGTTTTTTTCCACAGGCTTCAGTTAGCACTTCTGAGGGTCAGCCCAAAAATGGGAACTATTTTCTTTACTGTGAAGGAATGTATTGGGACAGGATGGAAGGGAAAAAACCTCTCTCCATTATAACCAATGAAAGTATCTATGGTACTACAGTGCTAGTTCTCACATTTGTCAAATGCAGCCTGTTTACAGGCTCAAACAGTTCTTTCTAAAGCACCTTAAGATCTAAGATCATACAAGCAATAACATCTAACACCAGTATTTATTGCCAGTCCTGCTACCACCAAAAACATGTGTTCCTGCTGAAGCCTGAGACTTCAGTTATCATTTCAAAACCACTTAAAGACTTTGGCTACTAGAGAAGAAAGGAAAAGGTCTGAATTAATGACAGTCTAGTTAATTAATCACTCAAATTCTAAAAAATAAATCAGTGGAGCTCAACCTTAAAACAGCTCTGCTTTACAACAATTCATAGCTCTCAAAGGAGGAACTAATTTTTGCTTGCCTTTTTCACATCACACATCTTGTCTTTGCTAAGTGCAAATACAAAATGCAGGTGTTCTATTAATGGTTCTAAATGTTTCAAAATTGAGTTTAAACAGCAAAGCTAGGCTTTTAATTCTTGCAGAAGTGAATAAAGAAATTGAACACCGTATCTTCAAATAAACTTCAAACCACAAAATCTTTTGGAGTATTGCATTCCCACTGACTACCTTTCAATTTTCAAGGGACAGGATTCAAATTATTCAGAGGTACAAAATAATTGCCCAGTAACACCATGAAGAGATTTATAGAAGAACCACTTCCCTAATTTCTATTTTCCTTCCACAATACATTTCTGTATGTGTTTGCAAAGACATGGAAGTGACAGTGAAATGAGTATTTCCTGCTCTCTCAAACTTCTAAGTTCTTCAGTTTAAGAATACAACAAGAAACTGCAGTAAGGCATCTGAGCTCTCTCAGGAGAGAGTACTTTGTCACACTGACTAGAAAATATTCAGAATAGAGCAAAAGTTCAATTCATTAACAAAAAGTGACAATACGAAGACTAGAATAATATGTCAATCAAACTATACATATAAAAAGTGAGACTTAAACTTAAGAAAACAAAAAAGAAATTTCAAGGCTGAGTTTCAATTCAACTAAACACAGTTTTATCCATTCCTAATTTCTTTACTCAGAGAACTCCGTATTCAGGATTTTCAGCCATGGGTCCTATGGACTATCTCTCTGGGACCCTAAAAGAGTTGATGAAAGCAAGATGAGACTGTGATAGTGCCACCACTGGATTCCACACCACACTGGGAAAAAAAACAACTAAAGATCTGAAAGTAAAAAATCTAAAGTCCATGAAGGTCAGTTTAACCACTGCAGAAATTAAATTTTATATTACATATGGGGGTTTCAAGGGTTCTCTGAAAATCCAATTAAAAATATACTTGAATTGTCAAAGCTCACTTGCATTTTATTCATCTTTGGTTTTGAGAGGTGAGCTGTTCTAACCTGCTGGCTGCAGCTTCCTCACCTTACATCAAATCCATTATGAGTCACTGAAAAAACTAGACATACTGCAAGGCTGGTTTTGAAGGATGACTCAGAACTAAGAATTAGCAACTATTGGAGGGATAAGAGAAAAAACAGAATTTGGAAAGGTCACATATTTCTAGACATATCTGAAACTAAAACTTAACTCTTCCTGTGCCCTCAAAGGTTGTGGTGGGGAAATATTCTGGAGTAATGTCAGGAGGAAGTATGGTACAATGCGTTGTCATACTATTGTAATTAGTGATCAATAGATTGTTGTGATTTTAGAATTTTTTTTATTACACTGTATAGTCGTGTGTACAGCAATGATTAGTAATTTACAAGTACTGCACCTACCTAAAAAAAAAAAAAGGTAAAGAAAAGCAAACATACCGAAAAACACCCTTAGCTACTGAAAAGCCATGCATCTCTCTGGTTCTATAAAATAAAGACAATACAGGCTGAAAATTACTCTCATTTAAAATATACTTCTGAAAAATACTATCATCTTCACTTGAATTTATTAAGTTCAGAAGAATAAAAAACTGTTTGGCAATTGATCATCTGAGAAACAAGCTGTCTTTCTGTGACTGTCAAAATGCACACTAGAAACTTTGGAAAATGCCACCTACTGAATTCATGAGCAATCTTTGTGTTTATCATGTCTGCGTTTCATTGTGAGACTTTCTAAGCAGGATAATAAAAATAAGATGGAAATCACTAGACTAGTGTAAAGCCAGACATATCCTCACTATTGGTGGAACATGCAATGGGAAAGTGACAGCCACATCCATCAGCCTGAGCTAGAGAGTCCCCAGGGCCTCTGGGCTGAGCAGAAGGAATCCCCAGGAGCTGTTGGAGGTGGTGGTTGGTTAGAACACCCCAAAACAAATAATCAAGGAACTTGCTCTGAATTTTTTGTCCTGAATAAAAATAGCAAATCTATTTTTAATTATCAAAGAATGTATTGAAGAAAACTAAAGTATAGCTCAATAAGTCAATTTGCACCAGCAAATGAATTCAGTAATACCAAGTTCAGTAATTGTGCATTTAAGAAAGACTTTTTTGCTTCAGTGATATAAGGGAAGTATCTTTGATGAAAAGATGTAGAAGTGAACATGGATACCAGATAAATGAGATGTATTTAGCAAAGAGCCAGTTTCATGACTTGACTCTCATCACTTTGGTATAATGAGAAATGTTATATCCTCTGTACAATAGTGCTGTAAATGAACATGAAAATGTGAATGTCAGCTGAAGAGAACTATACATACATGCTAGGTACTCTCATGCTAGTTCACTGACTACATGGAGAAAGCATAATACAATGTACTATGTAAAGTACAAAGAGATGTAAAGTACAAATAGAAATGTGTCCCTGATTACATTATTATTTAACTCTTTTAATCTGAATGTGTCTTCTTGTATGATTTTTTCTACAAGTAGAGAAGTTGAATTTAGTAAGTGTAATAAAATGTTTCTCATTCAGATTGCACAAGATTTTATTGGTTATAGTATATCAAATTGCTTCCTCGAGCTTCTGTCATCAGGTATGTCCTGAGAATCAAACATACAGATTGTACATGTTTCAGATAACTAGGAAAGACAAAATTGCTAGGCCAACTTTAATTTACAATTTTAGTTTACTTGACAGTAATAGCTCAAGGTGGAAAAGCTCAATGTATCACCTGATTTGATCATAAAAACATGACTCTGTATGAAGCTTATCTTCCAAAATTCTGGAAAGTGTTGCTTTCTCAAAAAAAGCCCTCTATGCAGTTTCTCTACAATGCACTTATCTGGACTGTAGATTCATTTTGCTTCTTCTATGTCGATAAATAAATAATGAAAAAAGCTATTGCATGAGATGCTACATGTCTGTAAGAGGTCACACGCCCTTAAATGTGGCCAAGTTCATACTGGAAACTGCAAACTTGATTTCACAGTGCAGTCTGGCATCCATTAACAGTGCATTTATTCATGGTTCTGTGAGCCCAGAACCATGGCCATAAATTTTACAGGGCAGACATAGTCAAAAGGTCTTTGAAAGAGGTTACCCAAAGGAAAAACAAAGGAAGTCCTCTTTATCTACACAGTATTTTCAGGTTTCCTTTGGTACCTTTGAGATTCTTGTACGAGACTAATGACTGCATTCAGCTTTCTGTGAATTTGCTCACAGGAAGTGTCCTTCATAAGCTAGACATCTTCATATATGAACAACAGCACAGCCTTGCAGAACATGGGCCACTACTGTGTTTTCCTGAATGTTCTCACTGCTACTGAAAGGTAAAAGCAGCACCCTGTACAGCTGCCTAATGTATTGTAACATAATCCAAGTGAAGATCTCAAATGCTTTTTGTTGGCTGGATGAGTACTTACAAAAGTAGGTACCTCTGCTATTGCTTTTAATCTGATAATGGAAATAAAACAGTGATCAATGTGAATACAACATAGCAGATAATAATTCAATTCCCTCCATTGAATTCACCTCCTTTCTTTGAAAGCAAGAAGTAGCAGCCTCCTCATCTGAGATAAGAAGATACAAATCCCATGCCTGCTGCAATGATAAGGGCTTATTTTCTCTTTGAATAACTTTCCAATGAGACACTTTTCAATTCATGAGATTAGGGAGGGAACAGCTGGAAACAGTATGTGCATTTTGGGGCTTGTTTACTCCTTTGATCTTCATTGGGGTTCTCTATGAGTAATAGAGAGGCCACTTTTCTTATGAGAAAAGGATTATGAAGAGCAGCTGCAGTCAAGATCAAACTTACAGTCCAAAAATGTGGTACCTGGGGAATACTGTGTCAGCTAACCTTCCTAGGATTCTTTGTAGGTTTTAAACACATGGAGAATGCAGCCCCAAAACTCTGATAATGAATATCCCCGTAGTAAAGGTTCATGAGATACTTGTATACTGATAAATTCTAAAATTGCTTCTCTGGACAGGTACTTCAACACTTTGTAGTTACAGGAGAGCAAGAAATACCACTGTTTTGTGTAACAAAATCCATGATTAAGACTTAAATAAAAGTAGCTAATGCTTTGTTCTATTATCAGCCCAAATAAGACTGATACATGTATAGATGTTTTACATTCCCAGAAATAGAAACAACAGTGGGTTATGTAAAAACTCTCAATGTATTTTTTGTTCTATCAGTCAGTGAATGCAGTATTAGTGCCTAGTGTTTTACTGAAAAAAGCAATAGTAGTGACTTTTACTGAAAAAAATACTTCACATTGTTACACAGAACCCAATGAAATCTAAAGTTTTAACAGCATCTATTTCTATTCCAGAAGCATATAACATCGAAGTATAAGCTATAATTTTCATTTAAAAATCTAGGCATAACATAGAGAACTAGTGTATCTGTTAAAATGGGAGTTTTGATCTCAGGGTAGTATGTCCTTGGAGAGATACATGAAAAATGGATGAGGGATCAGAGAATTTAGTTCACATAATCTTGTCACTGAACTGACAGTCAAAGATTAATTTTGAGAACAAAAATATGAACTTCATGGTCTGAGACTATGACAACCAACCTTGTTGATGACACTTGATTTCTTCTCCCTGTGGGCCATTAGAGCTTAGCGCCTAAGGTCAGACCTTCTAAGCAGCTATAAAGGTATATTTTATGTATTGAAAACTTACAGGATATTCTAGTTCTTTCTTATAAGATATTGAAAATATAAGACAAAAAGGAAATTTATTTTTTAAGCCTGAAGAAAAAATATTGCTGTTATCTCTGCTTTTTAATTTTAAAATACTTTCTACATAAATCTACCATCAATAAGGGCTTATTACTCTACTTGGCAACATGTTTCTTCTGTGCATTCTTCTGCTGTAGCCTACAACACTCATTGGCAGAAATTATTAAAAGACAAAAATTAATATATAACTAATACGAAAGATCTATGAAGTACTGACGAACCAGAAAGTCACAAATTAAGGACAGGAGTAAAACTACCAATTATTTATTAGAACTCTGTAATTCGTTCCACCTATTTTTGCAAGTGCATATTTTGTAATATTCAAGTTAATATAAAAATGAAAACTGTCACTAATAATTTTTGGTCTCTTAAAATACCTACTTAGCTGCAGTAATATAATGGAAGTTTCAATAAGTGTTAAAAACCAACTAGTACCTGACAGTCAAACACACATAAAACAGAAACACAGAAGAAAACCTGGAATCAAAAGAATAACATCCTAAATAAACACACTAGTTGAAAGTGAAAACAAAGCAGTTTAGGAAGTTGCAATTAAGAAACAATATCAAAACATTTTTAAAAAATCTTTTTTTAAAATGAGTAAGATGTTTCTCCAAGACAGCTGCATTTGGAAGTGCACAAAAATGCACAAGGATCTACTTCAACTAAAACATTGTTCAATCAGTCCAGAAGTTTCATTTCTACAACTAAATAAATTCCCAAACATTTGTTCTCTGACCAATCTCTATCACTCAGCTCCATTACCTTTACATAGCATTCTTACGCAGATAAAAAGGAGAAAACATTTTGTTTAGCAAAATATGAAGGAAACAATCAGACAATACAAAATATTCAGGCATTTTTTACTTCTGGCTACCAGCAAAAAAATTAGACCACTTGATTTTAGGAAGTACATGGTTATATCTATGATCCTACACTTCTCTTCTAAAAAATACAGGTTAACTTCCCATATAATTATTATTTACTGTGTGAAGTTTTTGACAAAAGGCTTTTTATATTATTCTGTGCTGTCATCCTTACTGCCTAGCATAAGGGTGTAAATGGCAGCATTCAGCACAGCAGTGGCTACCATGCAGGTAGTGCTTGTAAGCACCAAGCCTCTGGCACAGAACCTACTGCTCAGGCTCTTCAGAAAGGTGTGTGTCCCACATCAGAAAGGTGTGTCCCACCCCTCCCTCCTTCCCTCCACACCACAGCTCTGGAACCATCCCCCTTCTCCCTCGGGCTTCCTCTGGGGGCTCTCCCGCTCAGCCTCCTCTTGCTCAGGTGCCAGATGTATAACTGCAAGTACTCCTTCATGCTGAATCCTTACTGAGCTGCCTCACTTTGTTAAACCATCAGAAAAGCATTGCTTTTTCGTTTGTCAATTAAACTTTCTGTCATTTTAGCAAGCAGATTCCAAGAAGCATGAGAGCTGGCACAGCAGGAAAAAAAATTGGGTAAATGCTGTCAGAAGCAGTGAAGAGAAATTATAAACTAGGATAAAGCAGAACACTAGCTCTATTCAAGAGCAGACTCTTACACGAGGTCCTACAATTGTGTCTAAAACTGAAGAAACAAAATTGCAACAAGCTCAATTACTTAGAAATGAATGTCTGAAAAGAGTATTAATTGCTAATATTTAAGAACCCATTTGCTTTGAAACTGAGCATATTATTCAGATGGCAATTTCTTCCTAAGAAAGCATATAGAATATTTACAAAGCTCAAGCTGTAACATCAAAGCACAAGTAAAAAATTGGCTTGCATGTCTCCAGCATGTGATGAGGTCAGCACAACACAACAGCAGAACTACTGGCAATCACTTCTCTCTTTCTCAAACTTTTTCCTCGGTGTGAGAGAAAAGCATTAACCCATGAATTGTCAGTGAGATAGATATAAATATTTCAGAATATATTTTTCTGACAAAAGTGGGTCAAAGTAGCCATGGACAGGAATTTGAAATTGTTAATCTATGTTCAACATAGAGTAGCTGGGGTGTTGGTTGCAAGGATGAGTGGGAGAAAAAAGGAATTAAAAAATATTGCAAGGAGAGCACTGTTACAAAAAGCTTTAACAACAATAGCTACTGATCTTAAAGAAAATGCACCATTTCCATTAGCAAAGCATTATGCAAACCATTTTTACTACACTCAAACTATAAATAATGATTTTTTAAAATGCAATTTGAACAAAAATATCAGATGGGTGACCACATTAATTTTAAACATATTAAATACAATTAAAAGACAAATCCAGCCCAGTAATTTTAACCAAAACAACTCATCTGGCTCTAGTTACAGAAATGTTGTGATGTGAATTCTGCTGATGACATATGCTTTGTTTAAAGGACACTCATGCTTTTTAGAATGAAAATGTAGCATGTCTTTACCAACGGAACTCTTGGGAAATGTCCTCCTCGGTAGAGCCACTGAATTTCTTTACAAACCAGGATTGCATAGTCATGGTTCTTACAAAGACACACATACATGGCTGTGGTATCAGGCTGGTACTAGAGAGATCTATTCTGTAGAAAGAGACAACACCCAAACCTCTCTCTTGGTCTCCTTAATGCTCATCTTCAATTTTAAGAAAAAATCTTTTTTATCCATGAAAAAATCCATTTGCATGTAAGTGCTTTTCTGGAAAATTTCAGATAAATGCACATAAAACTTTTCTTTTCAGCATATACACGTGATACAGAAATGAAGCTAATGTGTGGAAGCTAATGTCTGTAGTTTGTTTTGCATGTTAATTCTCTATTCTGCAGAAACTGTTTTTCCCTTTTCAATTAAACCTCTCAACAACTTTCTCTCCCCACAGCTAACTTGAGAAAAAGATAACTCCTATCAAAAATCAACATTGTTGCAGCATTCCTAGCTTTTCACTTCAAAATACAGTAAAGGTAATATCAAAATGACTGGAACTTGTACAGAAATTATTTTTTAAATGATGCATCTGAAAAAGCTAAGCTTCCTGTCTCTGGATAAGAGGACAACTAAATAACTAACAAAAGTTGCATACCTACAGATATGTCACATACAAAATTAAAACACAGCACGAATTTCTTGAGATATGTAAACACATCAAACCTGTTAAAATCAGTACATCCTGAAACCTAAAAGGAAGTACATCAATTTTAGAAACAGCATGCCCACACCATCTTTTCTCACAAATACTTTCTATCTGTTAAACTAAACATACTGGAAAGAAAAACTTAGTACCTTTTAAAACAACTTAACTAAGTTTTCATCAAAAGTTTACTGTGGGAATATTTCTAAAACAAAGTCTGTATTAACCAAACGATCAAAGTATGAACAAAATCACAGTAATTTGGAATGACTGTGAGGTTCTCTTCAATACTTCATTTCTTAACCCAAACTACAACACCAGCAAATATGCATCCAGAGCATGAAAATCAGACAGATCAGAGACCCTTTTCTATAAATATCTGCAGTAAGCATTGTGTGACCATACAAACCCTGTCCACAGAATGAAAAAGCAGGTTTATCCTGTAAACTGAAACCACATAAGTAAAACTCATGACCAAATTATCATTTAATTTGGCTTTTGTTAACTAATTTTTATTTCCTCTGATTTAAGCCTTAGATTAAAATAAACAACCGAGATTCAATATCTCTAGTCAAAATTAAGGTGAAGCAGTGCACTGACAAAAAGATAACAACACTTGGTGTGGGGCTCCATATATTTTATTTGCTCACATGCCTTATGGAGAGCAACTGGCTCACACTTGGAATATGCCTGTGGGCAACAATACATGCCCAGGTGTAACCATCTCTAACATCTACCTTTTGTTCATTTTGCTTCATTTTTATAAAAAAGGAAGTACACTGAACTAGTACTTCACAAAAAGCATTGCTTGTGAAGTTGCAAGACTCAGACTCATGAAAGTACTCACAATTATTTTCATGAACACTTTACAGAAAAGGTATTTTTCTTTTCAAATCTTATGGGTTAAATTTAAGAATTAAATTGATATCCAAAAATAAGATGAAAGCTTAGATACTTTGAGAAATGCAAGGTGAATAATTTTTGTATCAAGAGAAACCACGGCACTTCATATAATTTAGTGAAGTACAGTGTCTTCCTAGTCCATTAAATTACAGCAGCCTTTTAATAATTGAACATTTTTCTAAATAGCAGGAAGCTGAATGACTCAAAAAAGGTCTTTCATTTTAATAAGAAATTAATCTATTCTTTTTAATGAGGGTTAACCATGCTGGTTTTTTAGTGCCAAGGAGGCTCATGGAAGAAGGCAATTATTAAAGATCTATCTATATGTAGGCTGGCACAAACACTTATTGTAAAATGATGACATATTCTCAAAACACTTTGAAGTATTCTACTTCCATAGTACAAATGCTCCACATCTGGAAAATCATTATTAAAATCCTGTGGTTTTTAGTAGCTAAGTTAAATTGCATAATAGCATCTATGTTGCTGCAGAAGTGACATGGATATGGATGGATAAAGCTATTATAACTCAAAAGTTCTGTTAACTGCTTGTGCTGTTATACAGCAGTCTTGCCCTAATACTTAAAAAGCCTCCCTAACTAAGTCTGTGTTACAAGGCCTACTAGCTCTTCAAATACCAGAAGCTTTATAAAATACTTGCTAAGGAATTTCTGTACTGTACCCCTTTTTTAGTGTGTTTCATGTCTAAAGGTCCACTGGCCTTACTGACCACAATCAGGACTTCAAGAACATCATTTCAATAACTGAGCAGGTGTTCACTGACTGACATCGAAAACAAAACCTCCAGAGAGACTGAGTCTCTCTCTTCAAAGGAATCAATCACAACTGGCTATGCAGCACTAGTTTAATTTTAAATTCTGATTCATACAAAACAAAGGGTAGAGGTGAGCAATCATCTCTGAGGTCAAATTTGTCAAAAAAATGCAAAAACAAGGATGTAAAGCTCATTTCCTCCAATAATGCCCTCGATGCTCCCTGTTGTATTAACTGCATTTTCAAACACAAATTATCAAGACTGTACTCTGCCTGGAATAACTCTCTTCAGTTTCAACCACAGGAATAATTCTGTTGTTTCCTCTGCACTGACATTAGTGCATTCCTTTGTCTCCCAAAGAAATGCAGCTTACACTCACCAAAACTCCACACATCAATATATGCATAAATACATCAACATTAAAATAAAAAAAATCCACAATTACCTATATCTGAATTGAAAAGCCTTGATATTTTGATATTGCTTGTACTGATAATCAGAACTTGAGCTGGACAAGCATTAGCAAAAGGAACTAAGTGCTTCTGTTTTCCTGAATGATGTAATGACTAAATCAGAAGGAGAGTTAACTATCAAATCATAACTGATCACACAAAAAATATAACAATAAGCCTACCAGAAAATGCATTTTAAAAATATTGAGATATATTTCTTTATTTACTTACAAGAGTCATTCTTAATGAAATATGGTTTATGAGATACACCATTTGTCTATCTACCCATAATTTTTGATCTATGTAACAAATTCTAATTTAATGTAAAAGCAAGTGAAGCTTTTGAACATACAATAGTCCACATTTTGTGACCAAAACTCACCAGGTAAAGATGAGCCCTTGAATGTGTTTATCAAAGGAATAAATTAAAACTCATCCACTTATTCCTTCAAAAAATGCAGCAACCAGCACAGCAATTAGCAAATCTGTAGGTATAAACCAGTAATAACATAAAGTGACAACTGTCCAGATCAAAAACATTAGGAACAAAGAAGTGCATATATAAACAAACTGTAAAGAAAATAAACTTAGCAGTTGCCTTGCCCATGGGAAAACCTATCATTAAGAAGAACCTTTAGAAAAGTTTTGTTTGTTTTCAAGGTATTACGTCAGAGAATTATTAAAAAAATCCATTGTCACTATCAAATCTAGGACTGACTACACAGTCTTACCCTGATTCATGTTAATAACTTTCCAAATTGAAATCATTAAGATATGAAAGACAGGAGGCTATATAGTCTTCACCAAATTTCAATTTAAATCAGAGGAAACAACAC
This sequence comes from Dicaeum eximium, assembly GCA_013396995.1. NCBI lineage: Eukaryota > Metazoa > Chordata > Aves > Passeriformes > Dicaeidae > Dicaeum > Dicaeum eximium. Next base: position 277,918 of record VWZP01000500.1, read on the forward strand.
CTTAGCTCCCATTTACCTTCTATTTTAGTTGTTATACATTGTGTTTCCTAGTTACAAGCTGAGGTTGGTAGGAATTTTAGCATATTACATTCCTGAATGCCTGGTTTATAAGGTCTTCAGAAAAAGGAATTTACCTTCCAATGAATCCTACTGTGAAGAACACAGATGCTTTTATAAGACAAATAATGAATAAAATATGGTGAGAAGAGCTAGAAAATGTGCTATTATTGCTCTACCTGACTGATTTACAGTTCATACCTGACTGGCTAATTACCCTCTTTTACCTGTTTCAGATACTTTTACTATCAAGGCTTTTTGACATACATAATCTATTCCTTGATATCCAAATGAAGAAACAAGTATCAGGGAAAAAGACAGAGAATGGAAACATGCTGAAAGGCAATCTCAGAAAAACTCACGCTGTTATTAATTATACACAAGTACTGAGATGAGAGAGCAGAAAACAATACCATGAATTTAAAACTATGCAAGTAAACAGGCTCTACTTCAGTGGCATTTTACCCCTACAGTGGCCTTACAAAAACCAAAGGCCCTGTTTTGGGCATAACTTATTATGGGGCATAGTAAATTATGCCCAAACATAACTTACTATGACTGAAGATGGCAGAATTCTATCCTTTAATCTATAATGATATTTAAAGTATTATTTATACTACTGCATTTAGTAAACTAGTTTGTAAGATGTATTATATAAACAAATTAGTGACATGGATTTTTTTCTTCAGCTTGTAAAAGGGATGGAGGAAATAGCACTGATTCTTTCTGCTATTACCATCATTTACATTGAAGTTAATGGCTGGAGAAGGGGCATAAATCTCTCTGCCTTAGTCTTTAAAATGAGCCTCTGATATATAGACCACATTAGCAGTTAAAAACTATATCTATTATCAGGGAATTTCACTGATACTCAGACACATACAAAACACCAAGTTTGGGTAATGCAAATTCACCAGGCAACATTTTAAAAACAACAAATTAGCACAGACAAGGCTTGTTCTATATGTGTCTTTAAGATACAGTCACCCATAAATATGATCAGCCATGCAAATGCGTTCAAAAACCTCAAGATAAAGACAGCACTAAAAATTAATATCAAAACTACAACTTGAACTTCCTATTTCTCCAATTCTATTAAGATCAAAATTTCAGTCAAATGTTTACCTGAACACAAATGAGAATATTGAAACTAAACTGAGGCACTGGAGGAAAGAAAGACACCTTTATGTTCACATCAGTCTCTGCCCTGCCTTCAGGCCAACTGCTCTTCTCTCTGCTGACTTGGCATTTCTTACAGCCACATTCTGCCTTTCACTGTTGAAAACCACTGGAGGCAGCACTTTGGGACCTCTAAGAACTGCACAGTAAGGAACTAAATAAAAGCCAAATTCCTCTCAAGCTACTATTTCTAAGGGATTTTTATCTTACTGCTTTTATTTCATCTTAAGCTACTACTTCTGAGGCATTTTTATCTTATTGCTTTTATTAAATAGGGTTATTTTTCTGTTGTTTTAGAAAATCTGCACCATTTTCTTTAGCAAAACCCTCTCAAATTTTAATATGATAATAACAGTATATTGATATGGGATTAGTAGTAAGCAACCATTTTGTTTGTAATTGAATAAACAACAGCAATTAAAGAACAGCAGATGCCAATACTTGCATAGCCATAAAGCTCCAAATCAATACCTGCTTCCACTTCCATTAATGAAGACACACACTCATTCCCTAATGGCTACTTAAAGTGGTACAAGAGGAAATACTTGCAATTTTTGTAGAAAGTTTACACTATTTGACTTTTTAGTACCGAACTACTAAATGAATGAAAAAGATTCAGAAAGAATAATGAAAGATGGTTCAAATTTTGAGATTAAAAGTTACATAGGCTTTTAGGCACATTTCTTCAGTTGTCCAAGCTCCTCGAGAAGGAGATGCTTCATGTTGCTTCTTCTCCCACTGGGGTGACAAGCAGTGGAAGCCCACAGTTTTACTACTGGTGTCACCTTAAGAATGTAGAGTTTAAACCAGATTTACTGAAGTAGAGAGATAATTGGATTTCATTAAAAAAGTAAAGACTGATATTTGTGTTCAAGTGTAAGAGGTGTTTTCTCTTTAGTAAGGCAGTTAATTGTGATATGCCAAAAAATCAGAATGATGGTAAGTAGCTCTTAAAGAAATTATCAGATTTGGACACAGTTCATGTATTACAGACATAATCTTCCAGAAGGAGAAGGAACTTTATTAAAGCAACTACCTCACAAAGAAGCATTTTAAACTTTAATGTATACATTAATATACATAAGAGTTTTCAGTGCTAACATCATGCTGACATTGTCTTTCTTTTGTACTCTAAAAAATTAAATAGGTAAGGTTAAATCTTACCTGAAAATATTTTCCATTAATGAACATGTCTGATAAAATGACACTACGGCATTACTCTTCCAACACCTGATACCCCAAGATATACTTGCTTCAGAAATTACTGTAAAATGGCATACTTGTAACAAGTATCCGTTAACATTACTGAAATCATAAAATGGCAACCAGTATTAAGATGTACAGAAAAAAAACTATTTTAAGAAAACCCAATGCAGTGCATTGAAGACTCATTTAAAAACTCTGGACTGCTCAAGTTACAATCATTCTATTAACATGCCTTCAACTGACATAAAAGAATTTTCTCAACTTGTTTCCACTTTTGTCTGTTTGACTCAGGTACACAATTTACAAATCAAGTATTAATCCTTTCTTTTTGAGGGGAAGAGACCAGATAGAGGGAATATGACTACTCTTGTGTTCATCTATTCAATGACAATCTCTCAATTCAGTTTCCTACTTCCATGACTATTCACAAGGAAATTTTAAAATCAGCTAGTTAAACAAATATATATTAACCTGCATTCTTTACCCCTTCATTCCACTTCACTGAAAGCTACCAGGTACCATGGTGACAGACACAATAGAAATACTTAAAATACTGTGTGTCATTCTATAGCAATCGTGACACTAACATTGTACTGTGGGTAAGTTAGAGGGGAAATGGCAAAGACTACCATCATTGGGAAAGGTTATGATGACAGTTTGTGGTAACTCATTCAGCTGTTCCATAGCAACTAGTAAAGAACTTGATTTTCTAAAAAATGGGGAAAAAACTAAAACAAAAGAAAAAATCAAAACTACCCAGAAAGACTCATACATATGTAGTGGAATGGCCTATTCTTCCATATGAAATTAACAAATTACGCATAACCACCTCTAAATCTCCTAGGATGATAAGTCATTTAACCCTTAATAGCTGGAGGCAGAGAAATAAAATCATGAATTTTGATCATGTATCTCCTCACTAAAGCTCAAAGAGTGAAGACAGAAGAATGAGCTAATACCTTGCCAGTATGTGTGGCAAAGTACTGGTAACCAAGCAACAGGCAGGAAATGTGTCAGAAAGGAAAAGCGTATTTACGGTCCTAGCAGTCTCTCATTTATACACAATTATAGATACCAGTTACAAGAGGGGAGGATCAGACTGCACAAAGCATCTTTTCTGTTTTTATTTTTCCATTTTGCTCTACATATTGCCTGGGCTTTATTTGGATTTATCTCACATGACAATATCTGCCTTAACTCCCTTAATTCATAACAGGACAAGCAATTTGCCTAAATTCTGCATAAATAGGTGCACATATAGAGAATGCATCCTGATCTTACTTCCCACTTGTTTGGGTTTGCATTTTAATAGGATTCTGTGTTAGTACTTCATGTGAATTATTCACATTTTCTGTATGATCAGCAGAACACTCAGGAAAAAGAAAATATATATTATTAGACAAATATAAATACATTGTATATATATACATGTTCAGCATGATTATTCATGCAAAGACAGTTCTTCACATACACACACCTGCTTAGAGAGTTTTATCTTTAATCTTGAAATTCTTAAGACTTAGTCCAAAGTGCACAAGTTTATTAAATTCCCAAGTGGAGAAATTCCATTTTTTGTAAATTCATTAGTCCCTTTTAAATATACAAATGGCAAATAGGAAGGTTGTCATAAATAGTCATATTTAAGCATTTCTGGGAACACAAGTATAGCAGAAATAATTTCTATCAATGTTTCTTCGAACTAAAGCATTCTAAAAATTTAAGAAAGTAGAGCAAGCAATGGAGCATTAAATACATTTTTAGTCTTATGTTCCCCTTTTAGTTAGCATTTATTGAAACACAACAATTAATGCATGCATTTCAAGCAAGCTGGGGAAGCAGTAGTGACCCTGGTCCTCACTACACCCAAAAGATACTTGCCAAATGCACCAGAACACACACACAAAAAGACAAATCTTTTGGTTTGAGTTTTGGTTGGAGCCATGAGGAAGAAGAGAAATCTTTCCAGGGTAGATTTCTCCTTATTCAGAGGCAAATTCAATGAATTTTCATTCTTACATCGAATACATTCTTTTTGATACAAATATTGGTGCTAAATCTAAAGTCAATCACTTAAATGGACACAAATGACAAGAGGTATTGCTCCTAATTTCTAACAAAAATTTCAAAAAAATTGTATTTATAGCTTTGTAAAAAAATTTTAAAATATGGTAATCACACAGTCATCTAGAAGCCCAGTATATAATTCGATTTTATTTGATCACCATGATACTTGTACTCTTTATTACAATCAGGAGTACAATCTAAATCATGCTCACTGCATTACTGGCTATTAACTCAAAGAAGATTTAATAAAATGACAATATCTGTTGGTTTTAGTTTGAAACATATATAAACAATCTGAGTCTGAAATAAGTCTTTAAAAGTAGACCGTAAAGAGAAACAGTGAAGAATACGAGTGGTCATTTCTAGGATTGCCAGTTGCCATTGTCAGACATTTCTTCTTTCAACTTTCAGTGACACAGTAACACTTTATATGCCACAAGAAAAGAACACTATTTTGAGAACAATATAACAATAATCAAAGAAAAAATGGAAACAGTATCATTAACTGTGAGAAATATAAAAGGATATCGCTAAGTGAGCCTTGCTTGAGAGCTGAACTTTCGTCATTCAGATTAAAATGGAATACAGAACAGAAATGGTGACATATGCTCAAATATTTTCCTCTGTTTTCACTTCTACAGCTTATGGTATGTAGGGCTGTGTTCATTCAAATAAACATAATTATTTCATGCAATGCTAATTCAAACAGTTAATAGTATTTAGAAGGAAAATGTTGGGATCTTTTGTTCCTGTTCAGACTATTGTGAAATCACAGAATTTGAACAGGTCTCACATGAACATCTAGACTTTTTCCTTCCCAAGCAGGCTCACATACTCTTATGTAATTCCTGGAAGACGTTTTTCTAGTTTGTTGTAGAAGACCTTCGGTGACAGAGACTTTCCAGTGTCTTTAGTGAGCTTAATCAAAATATTTGGCTGTTCCCACATAAGTATTATTTTTCCATGTTTAATCTAAACCCCATCTCACTGCAATGTACATGCTACGTCACTCTTCATCTACACCATGAAGCTGTAACCAGGCTGCAGCAGGGGCCTTGCCAGGCAGCAAGCTGCCCGGGAGCCAGCAGTGCTTCCTCAGAGCTGCTCAGATCACATCTGGAATACTGCAGTGGTTTGGGCCCCCCAATAGACACTGGTAAACAGCAGCAGGTTTAGCAGAGCTGCTGGGATGGCTGGGGCTGGAGCACTTGCCTGTGAGGAAAGGCTGAGGGAATGAGACGTGTTCAGCCTGTGCAGGGGATGGCTTTGGGGGAGACCTAAGAGCAGCCAGCCAGTACCTATGGTGGGGCCATCAAACTGATGAGCTCAGTGTGCATGGAGAGAAGGACAAGAAACAACTGAAATCAACTGAAATGAGAGGTTCAGACTGGATATAAGGAAAAACATTTTCACCACGGGTCAGGCAGTGGAGCAGGTTATACCAATGCCAACCTCTGAGACTCCTATTGGATAAAGCCCTGCACAACATTATCTGACCACAGCTGGCCTTGCTTTGCTCAAGAGGCTGGACTAGAGACCTTCTGAAGACTCTGACAACCTGAACTATCGTGTGAACCTGTAACATCCATGCAGCTTCACAGAATCATTTAGGTTGGAAAAGACTTCCAAGACTATCAAGTTGAACTTTAGACTGATTGCCACCTTGTCAACTATACCACAGCACTAAGTTCCATGTCCTGTCATTTCTTGAACACCATCTCCCTGAGCAGTCTGTTCCAATGCTTAACAGCCCTTTCCATGAAGAAATTCTTCCTGGTATCTAAACATCAAACATCTAGAGATAGTCAAACATACCAAGGCTAGTCCCCCTATTTAATATTTCTTCTTTACAACATAAGAATGGCTGTACTTATTCAGACTGATGGTCGATCATACCATGAGCGTCTCACCTCCATGACTTGTGACAAGTAGTTGCCTAAGGCAAAGTGAAACAACAGAGGAAGGGTAGTCTCTCCTCCCTAATATAACTTCAGCTATGTGGAAATTTGAAACTGAAAACACTTCCAGAATTCTCTAATAGAACCCACTTCCAAATGCTGTTAAAAATATGTTAGCTATCCAGTAAGAGAGGATCTAGTTAGTGTGAATTTATGCAAAAAATAAGATATTCAAAGCTTTCATTTTCTCGCTTTCACCTGTTAGCAACTTTCCTCCCTGCTCAGCAGCAGGGCAATTCTTTTGCTCATTTTTATTCAATAACCTACAACACAACTAGTAGCAGAGATAATTAGAAAATAATCTTAGAGATAATTAGAAAGTAATCTTCAATTATTCTTATGCTAGATCCTTTGTGTGCCTCCACTCTGGTTTTTTTTTTTTACCACAGCAGACTCTTATTCTGTTCCTTCATGACACTAGAATCACATCATTTCTTCGACACTTATCAGAAATATTAAACACACATGTAAAATGTTAACAAACTGCTGGGTAATCTCTTTCCCAGGCCAAATTCAGATTTTCTGTAGTTTGGTTTTGGGGGTATTTTTTTAGTTTGAATTGTCTGTTTTCTTTTCCCGTTTTTCTCCTTAACTCAATCTTAACTCTCTCCGATTGTTTTCCTGTGTTTTCCACCAAAATGACAATTATGGATCAGCAAAACAAAAACCCTCTATCATGTGATTTTTCACCAGAATAAACAGAATTACCGTAAGTGTCTACCTGGACAATAAATGAATCCATCCAATATTTAATGACACAACTCCAATGAAATAGTATTTTACAATTTAATACACGCATTCTACGACCGTTCACTTTCTTTGTTGAGTGCCAGAGCTTCTAAGAGAGTTATTTAATCATAAATGTTGAAAAAATTCCACGCCAAACTCACCAAAAAAAGTATAAATACATATTATATCCAGTCACACTTTGTTAGAACAGTGTGTTCCAATAAGGGCTTCAGTAAAACAAAATTATACAACTTGCAGTATCATTTAAAGCATTTATAATTTCTAGTGCACTGAAGTTGCCAAGAAACCCTGAGAAGCAGATGGGCATTACTGCTGTTAAAATGCAATCAGTTACACCAGAAAAGAATTGTGCCTTTCATACTTACAGAAGAAATATTACAGTTTCCTATAATTTAATTTCTTATTTCTATTAACAAACAGTATAAATCAACTGATTTTTAAAAATCTGGTTTCCTTAACAGGTTCCACTAGTGGCATCACCACTTCTATTTAAGAACACGATCAAAAAATAAATAAATCACTATCTAGGCAACATCTCATTCAAAGAATTCCCAGCAGCAAGCCACCTGAATCTCTGCCACTAAAGTTTTTCTTATTGAATAAAACAAAGCTTCATTAAAATCTTATTATTATTTTTCTTACTGAATAAAACAAAGCTTCATTAATTTAAAAAATAGAAAAACTTAAAAAATAGAAAAACATTATTTTAAAAAATAGAAAAACCCAGCAGCTTCAAGACAAGGACTAAATTCTAGATTTTACATTTACTTTTGCAACATTTCTTCTTTATATTCCATTATTTTCATAAAATACCATCCATTACAATCATACCCATTACTATCAATAAATATCATTACTCATCATTATTCACTACAGAAGCAGCCCTCACATCCACTACAAGGTTATATTATTATAAAAGTATAAACTATAAAATTTACTTGAAATATTATTTCAAAGTCACTATAAGTAACACAAAATTAAGACCTAACCTGAGACTAACCTTCTATATTTGATTACTAATGCCATTTTTCTGATCATTGGTCTCACCAAAGAAGGTGCTTGCTTACTTCAAGAACATTAAATAAAGGACTTCCATATGGGCATATATAGTTTCCACTCTTTAACAGAGACATAATTCAACATTTTTGAATGTAATCCTGTGGATTACCTCAAAATGCTCAATAAATTTTGAAGCTGTGCTATCAGCATGGTTTGCATAGAAGATTATAATGATTTGGAACACACACAGAAGAAATAAAATGTCTAAATCAACATGCTCAACATACTTTTATAATGAGCCTCATTACAATTACACAACTATTTTCTGTTATAACAACAGAACATTCATCATCTCTTTTACTTTCAGGAGTAGATCACCTGATGAAAAGAATCCATGTTTTTTAATCCAGGCTACATTTTGTACTCAGCCATCCACATTTGGACCACTTTCAAAGCCAAGATTGTTAATCAAGGTGTTTTTACAGATAGCAGCATCTCTTTGGCTGTTGGAAGTAAATGTCATCTTTAATTCATTAAAAAACAGCACTTATTTTCTCCTAGGTAGGAAATGCTGTCAGCCATAAAGTTTTCAAAATATTTTTTGATACATTTAAGACATTTTTTGGAGGAGTTTTTAGCGAGATAACAGGAAAGTGGATGATGAAAAAGGAAGTCTCTGAAGCATGAATCCATACACCCAATGAAGGATATTAAAAAAAAAAAATGGCTACCCCAAAAAAGTGAATTCAAATTGTGGAAAACAGGTGAGTGGGAAGATATGCTATTCCTCAACAGGCAGGTCAAATAAATCTCCTAGAAGGACAAAGGCCAGAACAACAAAATTTCCCTCTGCATACACAGCCTATTCCATCTGAGGGTAGATTTCATAGCACACTGCTCCATTCAAAAACCCAGCAGGAAGCAAAGCCTGACATTTCTGAATATACTCAAAGTCTCTGGATGAACAAAACCACAGCTTAACTTCCTGCTTCTTCCCATCACACAAGCGGTCATGGCTCCGTAAGAGATACTTTAACTGCATAGATGCATTATTTTGCAGGCATTGAATTTTAATATTAGTCTCTATTTTAAAGTGGCAATCAACAAGCCAGGCTTTCCCAAAAAGCAGCTCTCTGAAGCATACCAGAATCAAACGTAGAAGTTGTATGCACTGAGCACAACAATGGGAATGGGCAATCCTGTTCACTGATGATGCAGACATACATCTGTACGTGCTCATGTGAGACACATGCTGTCCTGCAGGTACAACCACTGCAACATAGGGCCTGAGGCTTGCTCTGTGCCTCTGCACAGCCCTGCTGCCTCTCAGCCCGCTCTTGATGGCCAGGCCTCTTTGGTCTGCAGATCTTTCCTGTTCTGCCCCAGCACGCTTTACACGTGGGCTGACAGAAGGGTACTGAGATAGGATGCCTGCAGTGTGCCAGGAGACCATGTGATGAATCACAGAAGCATGAGTCTCGTGCTCCCCTCTGAGACTTGGTGTCTGTGTGATTGGAAGGAAAGGCAGAGATTGCTTAACAAGGAGGCTGAGATAAGGCATAAAGCACGATACTCATAATCCAGCTGACAAATGCATTCATACATTGAGTCACTCAAAAAAGCACATAATGAAAAAGCAAAGTATATATTTTCATAATCCCCAGCTGAATAGAAATGGAAAATAATTGCATTAAAGTACTATTTAAATAGCTAGAAAATTATTAAAATTTATTGAGTCTTTCCTATTGTGCACTCCTTCTCCAGATGTAGAAAGAAGCATTGGACACTAAGCTGTAAGGGTATACTTTTTGACCTGCAGTTTCAGTGACAAAACCAGAATTGCATGCCCAAATAGGTGTGTGAAGATACTATCTGCATTACCCCAGCACCACTCAGCAGGAGGCTAATTCTCACCTAGGACATCTTTACTTGACAAACTTTTAAAAATGCAATTTAAGAAATTGTAACTGAGCAAAATTAAAACACTCAGCATGCAAACAGATGTTCTGCTTTACATTTAGATTAGTTTATCCTGCAAATATAGCATCCTTGAAATTGTAAAAGAAACATGAGGTATCAAAATGCAGTCTTTCTCAAAATTCTAAAATAATTTTAAAATGAAAGAGAGTTAAGTGGAATCTATCACAAATAATTATAAAGGTTTTCTACTGAGGTTTTTAACCCAGTTGCCAATGCTGCAGCAGTAAATCCTCAGGATGGGAAAAAACCCTCAACCAAACACCAAAACAGAACAGAACATCATCCTTGAGACACAGTCCCAGTCCCTGCTCCACAAGTGGGCAGAGATAAACTGCAGCTCTCAGGATTGTTTAATTGAATAGTGAAGTGCTGCCTAAAATGCAAAGGAATTAATCTCAACAAAGAATGACCCTACATTTATATAAAACAGCAAGATAATATATTCATGATGCAGAGACATTTGTAAGTTACTCATCTTTGCTGATTGTTTTGGCCTTCCAGTGCGCACTCTCAGTGGTGCCTCATTCATTGATATTCCCCTTCTAAACCAGAGCTGGATTCCTTTCCCCTTTAGACTTCCTTATCTATTGTTAGAACTAGCTTTTAAGTAGCCTGCAAAGGTGAACTCATTACTTCATTAATTCTTAGTTCTGGCAAAGGCTTCAGGATATGCTTTTAAACTGGTAAAATGATAGGATTAAAATGCATAAACCATAAAAGGTTACTTAATAGACTGGACAGTAACATGCAGAATTTGGAAGAGCAAACTAAAATTCCAGTATCTTTAATATTATGACTTCATTACTTAATGGGCTAGATTTTAAACTGTACCACTGCAGTAGTTCTTAATTGCGTCCTAAATATTAGACAAGTTCAAATTACATTTTTTGTGTACAGATTCACTTCAAAATTGCCAAGCTTATAAAATGAGTCTTTAAAAAAACCTGCACGCAATCTGAAAGCAAGAAGAAAGGATTTCCTTTTCCTGAAAAATACATGTATGAAAGCAGAGATACAGCAGGAAGATTATTGAAGTTTTTCAACACGACCTGTTTTTCTGCCTCTCCTGGAAGACTTCAAAGATCATTCCTCTCTTACTGGTAAAACTAGCAAGTTTTGGGTCTTTTGTGGGATGGCTCTGACCTCCTGCAGAATACAAACATCAAGCTCATTTGTCACATCACAAGACAGAGAATGAACCACACAAGATCACAATGAAACCATCTGAATTATGGGCATGTGTTCTTCAGACACATGACTATCTGCTGGGTGACATCTACACACGTGGCTCACAAACAACACTAGCCTACCTAGGAAAAACCTACAGGAAACTGATAAGCTTTCAGATAAATCTGAAACTTAAAATTTGAACCTTAGCTCAACTCAAGGCTGAGCAATAGAATTTCAGTGAAATTAATGTTTACCTATTAAAAAAAAAAGGACACAAAGTTTTATATTAGTGAATGTCCAAAAAGCTTTTTCAATTTCAGTAATTTTGCAATCACATAATAATTTTTCAGGGAACTGTTTTCAAAATTATATAAGACATGAAGTAAGAAGAAAGGGGACCTATTTCTGATTGCTTTCTGGAAACAAGCTGTACCTAGGCATTTATAGATAATAGCTTGCAAAATTCGCAAACCATGGGCTTTAAAAAAATGTAAACACTGATTTGTACTTCTATTTAAATGTTCCCTTCATAAATATATAATTCCCCTACCTAATCTGTAATATATTGAAGATCAACATAGCACGTGTCTTGGAAAAAAGAAAAGCTTTTGCAACAACTTATCCCAACAATCCAGACTATATTAATACTATTCATTTTATACTGCTGTTCTGAGATGGAACTGACATCAAACCTTGTCTTTATACCTCATCATAAACCTTACCTTTATCTATTGATAGAGAAGGAGATCTTTCAGAGGATTTCTAGCAAAACCTTTTAACTAAGGTAACTTCAACAGCTCCAGAGAACTGCCTTACAGATTTCAAAGTAAATGTAGACAGACTACCGCTTACCCAAAGCCTGCAACATTAAACAGCTCCTTTCCATGATTCCTCTCATCTAAAGTGTACTATTGAAGAACAGCACCAAGCTAATATCAAGATAGGATTCTGTTCAGGTATTTACTCTTATGAAGACAGTTGCAGAGATGAGATGGAGTAACTTCTCACAGCTATGAAGTCTGCAACGGATGCAAAATTTTCCATTACTTCTTACTTATCGCAGAAACGACAAAATCTTTTATAATGAGAATCACAACAGGACACAGAACCTAGAAAGCAACCAACCCTTAATGCTTAAATTTAAAATTAATCCTCCAGGTCTAAGAACCCTCAGAAAATCAAAGCTCCATGAATTCAGGGAATGGGGAGGGAGTAAAAAGGGAAACTAACAAAAGATGATAGAAGTACAAATGCAGACTTCTGTAAAACCTAGTAAAAGAAATGCCATTTGCAAATAGCATAATAATGTGGAACTTTCAAAATAATTTCTTTATGGAGCAGTTAAGTGGGTTTTCTTGCAACATTTATAGGGTTTTGACTGTTAAGTCTTATATTCAGTTGGGAAAAAAAACTCTCAAAAGCAATTTTCTGAATATTATTTCAAAGCCATGCTACAGAAAACAGCTAACAATTAAACCAATTCTGCCAAAAAAGTGGAAAACACATTAAGAAGTGAAGCAATAAAAGGGCAATGAAGTGTTTGGACATAGGATATCCAGGCTGAATATTTCACCTGTCTAGAATCAAAGAGGAAGTCTGTGCTGAAGGCATCATTGAGCTTTTAAAAAGCTATTTCTATTTCTCAGTTGAGAAGTACCAACAATCTTTCTTCAGAATAAGACAAATACTTTCTAACTAGGATGATTAACTTAGATATATTTTTCTTTAAAAGCAAAAAATCAAAGAAATCTGCCTTTAAAAGGAACAGCTGTGATTACTACAGACCATTCACATCAAATTAGTTTTTCTTTTAAAGTTACACATTGTTGCTGAAGTTTTACAAACATCAGACAAGGTGATACAAATGTCTAAATAGTTGCCACTTCATTTTATTACAGTGAAGGAGAACCATAGATTAACTAAAGAAAATAAGAACACGCTTCAAATTTAGGTAATTTTATCTAAGTGAAGACTTTAAAAATAAAAACAATTTGGGATTAAAAAGAATATGAAAGTTTTGGGGCTTTTTTTTATAACATACTGTTACAGTGTCTCCTACAGCAAAACCACATAATTTTGTTTCAGGGGCAAGTGTCTTGCAATACATTTGGCAATAAATAGGCGAAAAGAAAACCAAACAAAAATCCCATGAATCCTCACAAGTATATAATTCATAACTATTCAGGGCAGCAAGTTTGTGCTGTGCCTTGTAAATTTGCTTGAAATAAATGTGTTTAAATAAAAGCCCCAAAATCTATTTGGGTGAAATAATGTCTTTAAAAAATCCCTTTATCACAGTCTTAGCTGAATCACTCAAGGAGTTATAGAACACCTTCACCAAATTATGTAACTGCTTTGACATGTTTCCCAGGTTAAACAATTTCCAGATTTCAGAAAGTTGTACTGTAGTTATGCACAATTCCCTGCTAAAACTTTATAAGAGAAATTGCATCTACAATGAATAACTGACTTTTTCCAATACTAGAAACACACTCATCCTCTACTTCTTGCCTTTCAAAAATCATCCACCATTTAACATTGCTAGTTTTTATTTAACATAAAAGTAATTATAATAAGTATTGAAGACATCCAACACTTTTCTTAATGAGATACAAAACTCTGTTATTAAAAAGGTGGTATTTTTCCTGCTTCCCAGAAAAGTGCCATGTTCACACTAACCTTTTAACTAACAGGAACAGATGGGTCTAACTGGATACAGGCGTGATGGGGCATTGTGGTAGAGCAAAAGAACATGTTGATTCTCATACCTCTGGCAGATGGGAACCAGTCAAAATTAATTTTAGACTAAAAATATTTTGCTGCTTCTCAGTAAAAAAGAAAAGAAAAAACCCACTTGGAACAATATGCTATTTTATACATGCCATCAGAGCTCAGACAACATCAGCTTTCAAAAAGTTGGTACCATACATTAAAACCAATTACAGAGACTTACTGTATGCCATTTTTAAGCCTGTGAATAAATTAGAAATTCCTGAAAACAGAAGCTTATAATGGAAGTGCTGACACAACCTTAACTACAGCAGTAAATGTGCCTGCTATTATGAAGTTGTTATGGCAACTAGAAAGATCAAATTGACAGAGAAAGGAAGAATATACAAAAGCAAAACTTAAAAATCTTTGACATGGTCCCCCACGAACTCTTCCAAAATTTGTGGTCACAGTGTTACTGCTCCTTACCTTTACAAAAGAAAAAAAGGAAAAAAAAACCAAAAACACCCAAACCCCTCCCCCTCCCCAAAAAACCCCACACCTGCAAAACTTGCCTTTAACACAGGTTAGGGGTAGGGCTGCCAAAATAGTGTAAAATCCAAAACAAATCCAAGGTCATAATCCATTTTGTTCATGAACAGTCTAAAAAATAGAGTCAGTTGAAAGATATCTGGCCAGCATCTGGTGAGCACATATTCATCAGATATCACAAGTTAACAAACAACAATTATGCAAAACTGTTCAGTCTGCAAAACAGTTCCATAATTTGTTACCAATGTGAATAGTTTAGTAACAGCAACCTGCTGTAATTTGGCTGAATCAAACAGACAGCACATTCACAAATACTGATCCATTAATTAAAATGTGATTAAAATATAATCGAAACTCATATATTTGTGAAACAATCATTACTTACCCTTCCTAATACTGTGTTAAACGAAAGCAGAAATCTTTGGCTATTTCTAATATTGAAATAAAGGGGGGAAAACATATCAAGGCAGTCAAATTTTAAAACACAAAAATGCTCCAAGTATGATTTCTAAAACAAATTCATTAGTATCTGTGTCAGCACACTAGTCACCTTTCTCAAAAAGAAATTTAGTAGTTTAACTGCAAGTGTCATTCTTGCAAAATTTCACTGAATAAAATTTCCAACTAAATGTTAGTAGCAACCAACAGCACTAGAAATAATGTTCAATTATCATTATTAGAAGTAGTGGTATACATTTTTATTACAGCATTCTGTTCAAATTCATCTACTAGCAACACTATGACTTGAAAAGTAGAAAACAAACTATTTGTCTCTCTTTTCAAATAATTAAAGCCACTTTGTCTCAAGTCTAGCTTTACTGACATAACTAAAATCTAGGAAACACAAAAGCCCTCAGATGTCTGACATGATAAGAGTTGTGCTAAGTACTTTTACTCACTCATTTCCTAGGTAACAAAAACACCTTTACTTCTAAGCTATCTCATTCCATTCCTCCTTTGAGCTTGTTGATCTATACCATATTTCCAGAAAATACTCAATGAGAGGAGAATCAATTTTGAGAAATGGCTAAGTATCTACTTTCAGTGAGAGCTAGCAGATATTGCTGTTAAATTCAAAATAATTTTAAGATTCAGGTTGACATGTTCTTAAGTCAAAAATTATTCAGTGTTAATTATCCAAGTGATGGCAAAATTTTAAAACTTTGAAGACTGTTTTTTATTTTCAGACACAACTATTCTATATTAAACATTGAAAAATACCGTTTTGCAGACAAACTTCATTTAGCTGGAAGATAATAAAATATTCCATTGACAAAAGAGAACTATTTTAAATGCAATAATCAATAACTATTGATATGAGACCACAATAAACACACAAAAATATGTCCCCCGCTCAAAAAAAGGGATAAAGGTAGGCAAAACAGTGTTTTGTTCACAAAGGCAAGGAATACTTTTAGGCAACAAAAGCAGAAATAATGATGACATTTTCTTCAGAACATTAGTTCTTCAGCAATTTAAAAATTCTGATAAATACACCGCTTTTCTCTGAAAAGCAACCACTAGTTATCAACTTGCTTGAAGCAGGTAATCTTACAGCTCTCTAAAAGCCGAATGACAATATTCAGAAAAAAGGTAAAAATAGGATTTCCATGTGCACAGCTGTTTGTTAGATAAATGGTAAATACTTGATAAAATTCTCAAAAGGGAAAATGCTTAGAAGTGTTCTCTAACACTATGTCTTCTTTTAGGGTTTTTTCAAATTCATTTGCAATGCTAATGTTAGTGATTACCATGCATTTTATAACTTCTAGAAATGGTTCATTGAGATACAGCTTCACTGATCACTCAGTCTTATTAGAAAAATGTTTTTTCCACTATATTTGACAAATTACTTTCACACAGTGAGGGTAATATTTGGCCTTTAGGACTTGAAGAATCCATAATTATTAATAGTGAACGGACTAACACAGACAATACATGGCTTAATACTATTTGCAAACCTACCAGCTTTGATACTGTAAATATTTAATATCACTGTGAGATTGCAATGAAATTTCAGTGAGCTTTCAAATCAAATGCTCACACACTTAAAACACAAAATGTTTTTAAGAAAGCATTCTGCTCACTTCTTATGCAACTTTCAAAAAGCGGTCTTCTTAAAGCAGGTAAGTACATTATTCCCCTAGATCCAATTTTCAGGTGCAGAGTTTCAACCCATTGTTAACTAAAGCCACATAGTTTTTTGTGCATAAGATCACTCAAAAAAAACAGGAACTGAAACAGAAGTCTGTCCAAGTATGGGACTTTGCCTCACTACAAAGTTAACTTTTCTGCTGTCACAAAGTTATGCAGAAGACAACACGTCTGTGATCCAAATGAAACGAGGGATGTAGCCAGTCCCCTGTGATTCCTTACTGCTGGCTCAGAGGTGTGAGACCTTCATGTCAACTGACGTTATTTATGGACATGGAATCCCTCATCAGGCCACCCTGTGAGTCCAAGATAACCAAACTGCAGGAAGCAGTCCCCTAGCGCAGCACTGACTGCCAGTGGATATCCAGTCACAAGAGGGACTGTAGGCCCTTTGGAGTGCTCAGGGGTGTGTGCTTGAAGCTACTTCAGTCATACCAGCAACATTCTCCACCACAGATGTTAGATATCCACTTTAGTCATGCAGCTTATATATAACTTACTCCTGTTGCAGACTGACCAAACAGAAAATATTTTCAGAACACCACGCTAAATATACAGTTCTTTGTGCTGTATTCAAGGTTGAAAATTTTAGCCACCTTCATCTCCAGTGTTTGAATCCAATCATGTCTTATCCCAGACTAAAGATGCACATCAAGATGTCAGAATTATTGTCATCCCCTAAATTTTAACATGCTGCTTTATCCGAGTTATCCTCATCCTCATGTCCAGGTTTAAGACAGCAGAATACTTCTGGCACTGACTGCTCAGTTTACCTTGTCCTGAAGAGGGGAAAAAAGTGGGATATATGTATGTATGTATGTATGTATGTATAAATTATTTTGTGCTTCAAGACTTCTTCAGGGGATAATCACAGACTACATATTAGAGTCCTCTGTTTTGGGATTTGCAGAGGGGGAAGCAGACCAGGCTACTGTTTGTCTCCCAAAAGATTATCTGAGAATACAAAGGTTGTGCCTTGTCTGATTCCAATTACTTGGGTGGTTTTCATAAGAATCAACACTTTTATGAAAGATACTAATAAATTTAGGACTATTTCAATTCAGCTTGGGCACCAACTCCATGCATGGACTGCATATGTGAAGACAAAAATCATGAGAGAGTGAGAGTGTTAATATTATTTCAGAAAGTATGCCTCATTCCAGTACTTTCAGCATGGACTTTATATCATGTACCCATTGTATCCTTGGCAACTCGACTTGTTATCTAAAGAGACAAAATTGACAACTTAGATTTAAAGTTACAGCCATCATCTATTTCTAGGCTTGGATTTGGTCTGGAGCTAGATAGAATGCAACCTAGAGACCAAAAATATTCCAAAAGTAATATCAGGGCATAACAGTGCTCATGATTTTTGACTGGATAAACTAGAAAAAGCTTTATCCAGACGCTCTCCATCATTCCAAAAGAAGGAAGATGAAGATGAGTTTTCCTCTTCAGTGATGAGAGAAGTGCCGCATATTTAGAGTAAACAAGTACAAACGAGCAAAAGTAGCCCTTTCTCCCATCACCTTTTTGGTAGGGTTTATATTTCATCCTGGTTTTAAAGCAGTCATCATCTTATCTCTTCTCCACCTTCAAGGTACAGAAGCCAAAAAAAGAAATAAATTGATTGGAAACATTTTCTTGTCAATAAATTTAAAAAGGAAAGTTACACTAAAGAAGATTCTGAGAGAAAAAAAAACCTTCTATTTTGAGGAAAAGTTCTAAACATTGCATTATTTTCCCCACAATTATCATCCGTTGCCCTTAACAACATTGATATTGTGAATGAAGATTTTATCCATCGTATTTTATATTTATGAAGGCTTATGCCACACTGAAGTGAGTTCTTCAAAATATATTATTTTTTCCATATTAGCCTTGAGAGAGCAGTTCCTCAACATTAAATCATAGAAATTAAATTTCTAAATTAATTAGAAATGGATTTATGAGTGTCTATAATACAAAGGGTGTAATGAGTTTGAACATAATCTTCATATAGAGAGTCCTTTAAAAAAATTTTTTTTTTAAACGTTAATGTTTCCTCTTGCAGAGATTAAAAAAAAAGAAATGTGTGGGTTTAATCTATAAATTAAGTTATAAATGAAAACCTACAAGACAACAACCAGGCTCCCCAAATGAAAGGCTACATGAAGCAAAACACAGTGATTTTTAAAGCAGATCTTTTAGAACATCTTTTTTATGAAAAGCTAGCTTTGAATAGACCTTAACCTGACGGGAGTTTTTAACCCTATGAATGACATCCACCCTGTCAAAACAGCTCTGGTCTGTTTTACCTGATCATATCCCAAAACAGCAATTTTTTTCCTGGTTTGTTTCTTAATGACAAGCTCTTAAAGCACAGAGAACCTATCAAACCTAGTATTATCATCTGCTGCTTTTTTCTTCTAGTACACACTGCCGTCCATCATAAGAAATAATTAATGGTTCTATTATGTATGAAAGTGTCATCCTGTCAGTTCAGTGACTGGTTTGAATAGCTCGTATCTGCCACTCATTGATGCCATGCGTGCTCACTGTCCTGAGAGATGACAAAACACTACACCCTTTAGGATTTTTTTTTCCCTCCCTCTAAAGCAGCATTTCACATCTGTGTCTGACAGAAGCATGAGGAGCTGAGAGAGGCAGACCTTCATCATCCTTCACAGAATAATGTTGCATGGATTAAAAGTTAAGATCTGATGTCTACTGATCCTGTATATTTCCTACAAAAATCTAAAATGTGGAAGCTACCAAAATGTGAAGGGAAATAACTTTTCAGTATTGGAATAGCACCAGAAAACAGATGGAATTTATTGGATAGCAAATATGTAAATGATTTTTAAATGGGTGCTGAATATTTGAGTTAACTGGGGTTAACTTTTAACTGCTTTTGCCTTTTTTTATATTTTATTGCTGGGAAGGGAAAGATGCAAAGTTCACAGGTCCTTTCTGTTACCTGGTCAGGGCAGAATTAATAAAAATCCTGAATGAGAAGAACTCAGGTACTGAAGACACCTGGAAATAAACTGGAAACAACCAATACAACAAGAGCAAAGCAGCAGTGAACAAGAAGGCGCTGTGAAAAAGAAATCACAAGACGAGAGTGCACAATGCATTTCAAACAGAAAAAAGCTTCCTATCTGCTGAGTCTCAGTATATTCTGACAGAGCACAGACAAAGCTTCAATGAAGTATCTCCTAGGTAAGTTTTTATTTCATATACTGCTTTGATTGTTTATCACATTAACATATACTTTAATGTATTAATTTAAAATTGCTTATACTAACACTGAAGTTTAAATTCTTCAATGACAGATGTTTGATATTCTTAGAGCTCCTACACTGTAAAAATAAAATCTCTCTTTTGATACTAAGGTTATTCAAAGCAAAAACTCTTAAATGTCTCTTGACTTACACCAGAGTGGAATATTTCCTAAGATTTAAATCCTTCAAAATATTTTAATGCATCTTTCCATGCATGCCTGTTTAAGAAAGAAAATTTTAAAAGCCATGCTTCTGTTAATAGTACTACAAAACATATACTGCACTTCATCATCTATTTAATCTGGCAAAGCAAACAACATTTTGCACCACAGCAGCAGATGTAAGAGGATATCTTTCATTACAGAATAATAAATCTCTGTTTATATAAAAGACTATTAAATAAAGCTAGAAGTGTTGATCAGTTGTTTATGAAAGGTAAGCTACAGCAGAGTAAGGAAACAGCACCATGTTAATGCACCCCAAGGTACTGTGTACAGAGTGTCAATAAGAAGACTGGACATCCGTCCCCCAGTTAAACTATACAAAAGAACGTGCAGGTCATCTCATTTTTTTCACTCATTTACAGCATTCACATGAGTCACATAGACATGAATTCTACATGAAAATAGCATGCAAAACACTTCAGAATGAGATTC
Organism: Dicaeum eximium; assembly: GCA_013396995.1. Taxonomy (NCBI): domain Eukaryota; kingdom Metazoa; phylum Chordata; class Aves; order Passeriformes; family Dicaeidae; genus Dicaeum; species Dicaeum eximium. The sequence goes on from VWZP01000500.1 coordinate 298,618, forward strand.
TACCATCTATTAGGGCTTGAAAAATGAACACTATACCTTTTAATCAAAAATTACACTTAGAAGTCATAGAGAAAGATACATTTGCTCAGATACAAAAACCTCCCACAACCCTTGAAAGTAAAAGAGCATTAAGAATCTTATATAATTTAATATACAATTTATATTATCATACTGGTCAATTTTGTGATCAATAGCAGCTTTGAAAAACTTCACCTTTGCTGCTACTGTCTTTTATTGTTTTCGCACAATTTTTTCTACTTATTAAGATGCAATATTTCTTCTTCTAGCATTATTTTAACCATCTCTTTAGCTATCTCTTTAACTACTTCTCTCTGTATCACTTCCCTTGTTTCTATTTAGCACATTATATGATATTTTATATATTAGCATATTATATGATATGTATTAGCTCACCATAGTATATTCCTACTTAATATAACCTTCACTTCTTTCTGTTTTCTTTCTATGTTTTGCTAACTTACTGAAACAATATTTCTCTTGCCTGATGCTTGCTAAAGGCAGACTAATTTGCCATTCACAAATACTCGTTATGAACCCTTCACTTATGCATAAAGAATTTAAGAATTCTAGCAAGTGCTAGAAAACTGAACTTACTTGCCAAAGACTGGTAGAATAGTATGAGAATAAAAAATTCAAGTTGATATGAGACAAGGCTCATTGTAGTATAAGGAGTCAACAACGTATTCCCAAAATAATGGCAGGATACATGAAACAACTTCTGCAAGGAAGGAGTCATCTCATGCATATTATTGTGGCACACTTTGTATATCTGAAACTGGTTCTACTAGTCACACTTTTCACTGCCATGGCAGGGGGGAAAACCCGTTTCTCTAAACACACTTAAGTCTTCTGCTTAATACAGGCAAAGACATTTCTATCATTCTAACCCTTTTCCATTTTTCCATTTGCTGTATTTAATGAGAACTTGGTGGAATTTTTGCCAGTGCACCCATAACTCAGCCATTTTGTTGTTGACAGGTTCCAGCACTCTACATTTCCCCAGTTTCTGTCCTTTTCTCTCTCAATCATTTTTTCCCATGTCTCATTTCACATATCACCCTGATCCAGTAAGAATTTCTCCTGACTCCTCACAACTCCTATGTAACATGCACTGATACCTAGTCTCACATCCAACACACCAGGAAAAAAATCATTAGTGAGAAAGTAGGCTCTGTACAATATAAACTAAAATAATATGGCTGTAAGTTTCAATAGAACTAGTTCACAATTTCCATAACTTGAACCATCAAAGCCTACTATAACCCAATAATATTTGCAATAAGCAGCAAATGTAATACAGCTTCTGTCAGCTGATTTCAGAAGACAGCTTTGTATCTGCTAGATGTGGTTCAGAGTTAGATATTAAAAAAGAGAGAAAAATAAGAATTGGAATTCAACCTTTGTTTCTCCAAGTACTGTTCTCACACTAGGAGTTTTGTTAACTTGAATGTTTTCTGAGTTTTTGCCTTTGCTTTTATAAAAAATACTGTTTATCATGGCTTAGAAATAATACAAAACTAACAACCCCCCCCAAAAACCACTCCAAACTCTAAACATGCCAGCTAACCAACATCCTTATTTAAGAAAAATTGGGTGATTATTCAAAGAAGATCTCAAAAGACTTACTCAAAAGCTTGTGTTTTAGAAACTTCTGAACTGAGAACTGCAGTTAAGGCTTTTTAAACTCTGTTGAAAATAATGAGAGGGCTAAGAACAAGTGGAAAGCTTACCTGTAGGAACAAGAACAGTAGTGAACTGAATACAACTAATATTTTTTTCAATATGTAATATTTTTAAAAGGTGGATTTTTTGAGATGTATTCATTAATATTTTTAAGTCAAGATAAGTGCTATTTTTATATTTATTAAGTGCATTATTTCTCTCACTTATCCTCAAAGAATTCAGATATATTAACTAAATGAACATTAAATAAATGAACTAAGTTTATTATTAGTTCCAAAACCTAACCTTCCATGCAACCAGAAATAAATATCAAAGAATCACAGAATATGCTGAGTTGGAAGGAACCCACAAGGATCATTGAGTCCAGCTACTTGCCCTGTACAGGACCATCCCCAAGAATCATACCGGGTGCCCAAGAGTCACAGTGTTTTCCAAAATGTGTAATTATGTAAAATCATATCACCTGAAAGCAGTAAATCAATATTTATTTTTCCACCTTTATCATAACCAGTTGTTAAAGGATCACTAAGCATCTGACAAGGATATATTTTCATTTCCACTCTGTATGGAGTTGTTTGTATATGTGAAATGAATGAACCAGATCACAAAATAACAACAGGCAATTGCCCAAAGAGAGCACATCTGCTTAGCAAAATAGCACACATGGGACCCCCTTCCCAACTAATTCAGGAGTAACAAATATTAAAGTGGTAAGATATGGTTTAACAAGTCTTTGAAAAATTATTTGAATTAGACACAAACCAAAATTGCCAACTACCTGTTCTGGGCAGTTATCAGCTAAAAGAAATCCACAAATAGGAGCACAGGCTTGGAGGTACATATTGCTGAGCTGTTGGCCTATCTTCTGCATTCACTTTCACGTCTATCAAGACTATTGTGTTTCAGGTAAAACATAAGGGACTTTTACACTTCCATCCTTTCATTAAAAGAACTTAAATAAGCTAATAGAAAGTAAGGAGTGAAATCCAGAAGTTATGCTCCTCTAGTTAAATCACTGATGCAGTAAGTCTATTTCACTTTGAGTTACAAATGAACACTAAATTCACCATGGCCAGTTACATCGCTCTCAAGCCCTCCATTAAATAATCCCCTGCCTCCAAAAATTACTGTAATGAGAAAAAAGGCACTAAACACTTCAAACCATTTGCACTATAAACACATGAGGGTAATATTATGCAATACTGCCAACCAGGTGAAAAGAGCTATCTTTCAAAAAGCCAAACTGACTGATATTGGTTATATTCATTCATATATATATATATACACATATATATATACACACGCACACATATATACATAGACATCTTCATCTATAGTCATATATATTTTTTATATGTATTCATATATAAAGAGTTGGTGGTTTGGGGTTTTTTTGTTGTTGTGGGTTTTTTCTTTTTTTTTAGTGTGGTTTTTTTGGTTTGTTTTGTTTTGTTTTTTGCTTGCTTGGCTGGGGGTTTTTTGTTTGTTTTGGGGGCTTTTTTATTGGTTTGTTTGGGGTTTTTTGAATAAACAAGCACAGCCAATTCATGCAAAACCAGTATATGGCTAGAGGTGCACAGGTCAGACATTCAGGCCTCTACCAGTAGAAACTCTGATTTAAAACAGAAGCACATGGGCTTGCATACATTTATGGCAGATATAAACTGCTTTGGGAAGGGTCTGCTACAGAGCAGCATCTGTATAAAAGGAAGCTTTGTTACAGCAGATGCAACTGTGTGCTCCTGGCAGCCCAAAACCTGCAGCCCAACAGCCTCAACAGACATCTGCTCAGCTCACTCCTCTTTGTTTGTGATACCTGGTCCTTGATCAACTTTTAGATCCTGCAAGGGCTGCCTCCACACTTTAAATCTCAATCAACTAAACCTGAATCAGCTTTTCCGTTCTTTTTTTCCCAGAACTGATATCAAATTCACGGACCTACAGTTACCTAAATAGTTCCATTTGATAGCATTTTTTCACTTCTAGAAAGACAATCCTTAGTCTTCAACAGTCTTAGTGTTCAGCTCCCTGTCTCCAACTATGAGACATTAAAAATACCTATTTTTATATTCTGCCTCAATGAGCAGTATCAATGCTTTACAAGGAATTCAACTTGCTTTTCCTCTGCTATATACTTACATATCAACCAGTGGTGAATCCAGCAAGCATGCTAAAAATCTTTAAATTACAGAAATGTGAATTCTTAATGGGACTTCAATACCTTCCAACAGTTTTGAACTGACATAATCTCAAACTTTAAATACTAATTTAGTGATTCTGCAGCTTACAAACAGGGAAGAAAGAAGCACATCACTTGGGAAAGGTCACTAGAAGCTCCCTACAGCCCCAAATTCTGCACAACAATAACCAAGGGCATGAGTCTAAGGACAACTGAAAACAGGGCACACACACAAGGATACTTCCTCAGAATTATTCTGCCTGCCTCTAGCTATTTGCAGTTCAGGGATTTTTTGAGCCTGAGATAATGTCTTATAAATAAGACAACCCTCCAACTATTTTTCCAGTTGTTTTTGAAACAGCAAAACATTTCAGTTTCCACAAGATCCTGTGACAAATTTCCATATTTAATTATGGGCTACATTAAAAAATACCTTTGCTTTGAATCTGCTGCTGGATAGTTCCATTCAATATTCCCTACTTCTTCCACTAGCAGAGACAATAATAATTTCTTATTTGCTGTATTAACCCTTCTGTGATTTCACAGAGGGCTATGGCATACTGTTCTTATCTATCTTTGCAGTTGAAGAGCTCTATTTTACTCTACTCATACCATCTCTCAGTCATCTCTTTTGCAGGCTAATCAGGCCAAACTCCCTCAGCCTTTTCTTGTAAGAGATTCTGTCTTGCTGCCCCTTCACTGGACCTGCTCCAGGAGCTCCCTGTCTCTCTGCTATTGAGGAGCCCAAACTGGACACAGCACTCCAGGTCAGGCTCGCCAGGGCTGAGTAGAGGGGCAGGATCACCTCCCTTGACCTGCTGGCCATGCTCTTCCTAAAGCAGCCCAGGATCCCATTGGCCTTCTTGGCCACAAGGACACACTGCTGGCTCAGGGACACTTTGTTGCCCACCAGGACCCCCAGGTCCTGCTCCACAGAGCTGCTTCCCAGCAGCTCAGCCCCCAGTCTGTGCTGGTCCATGGGGTTCATCCTCCCCTGCTGCAGGATCTTGCACTTACCTTTGTTGAATTTCATTAGATTCTTCTCTGCCCAACTCTCAAGCCTGTCTAGGTCATGCTGGATGGCAGCACAGCACTCTGGGGTATTGGCCACTCCTCACAGTTTGGTACTCTGTCCCTCCATGTGGGTCATTGATCAAAGTTCGAAAAGACCCAGTACCAAGCCTGAGACGCAATGCCAGCTACAGCCCACTAACCTAGACTCTGTGGCACTGACCACAACACTCCAAGGTCTGCCATCCTGCCAGCTCTCAATCCACCTCTCCAGTCACTCATCCAGCCTGCATTTCATCAGCTTGTTAACTCTGAGGATGTTATGGGACACATGTCAAAAGCCCTGTCAAAGTCAAAGCAGACATGGTTAAATTGAGACCGACAAGAGCTTTTGACTAGCTGTACTAAGAGATGTGCCTTAAGTCAAACACTAACTCGTTCACAACTTGCTTTGATGACTGCCCACATTATTCGGAAAAGTTCACCCAATCACAAAGGGTTTCTTTGGCTTTGTAATCTATGAATTTTACTGGCTATGCTGGGGTTAGTCTATCATGTAAGATTTGAGAGAACCTTGTCCACTATCTTTCAAGTCTGTAAGGAATTTGAGCTAGAGAAAGAAACAGCAAGTTTCCCTTCCTCGAATTTGTCCCAAACTTTACTGAAACTGATTTTTTTTTTAAATTATGCTTCTATTTCACACTGTTTTGCAAGTTAAAAAATGAAGGAACTATACTTGATGTTTCTTGGTAGTATTTTATCTCTAACACCTAAAGGCAAATAATGGCAAATATTATTTCATCAACAATTAAATTATATATGTTTTAAAAACATCTTGCAAGGAGAGGAGGAAATTGAATAATTTCTAACTTTAGTTGTGCCCAGCTGTCAGAACGAAGTTTTTTTTTAATCCATGCTGAAATCTGGACCATAAATATTCTTCTCCTTTACTGAGCAAGTTTGTAAAAACAGGTCTTTAATTCATACTCCCAATTTTGCTTCCCAAATGGATTCTACGGTTCACTTCCTCAGGTTCATATAGTCACTGCAGCAGCAGAAAATGTTAGAATGCTTTAAAGTAAAAAAATTGCAAATAGAAACCCCCAAAAGAACAAAAGACTCTTCTATTAATAAATGAACAGACAAAAGAAGGTTCACATGCACTGAAACAAAAAGATAACATGACCAAATCAAACACTTTACACAGTTTAAAATGCTTTGTCTCTAGTTAAATGTTACTTTACACAGAGATATTTATAAAGACCAATTTTTTTGACAAGCTAAACTGTGCTTGTAAGGTAAAGGTATGAGATCTGATGCTTTCAGATCACATTTCTACAAGTTAATTTAGTCATCTCATATTTGTAGGCAATTTTCCTCTAAGAGGCTAGATTATTCTTCTTGGAGATTTCTACTCCTCCTTCTTATTCTTCCTCCTCCTCCTTTTTTCATAGTCAAATACAACTCAGAGAAATAAAGTTGTCTGTGAGACAGAAAGAGGCTATATAAAACCAAGAGTAAGGGAACAATTAATAAGGCATTATGAAATTAATAACATAAGAAACATAAAAGAAGGGGCAGACAACCCCACAACTCTTTGTGGAGTTACACAAAAGAAAATTTAAATTAAGAAAGGCTGTAGACTCTTGTTTGCATTAGAAAATTTACTTGTTGTCAATATTCTAACTGCAAATGTACATTAAGATGAATCAGAATGAGGCATCTGGATTTAATCCAACTTAACCCAATACACACGCATGTTACCACCCTTACTATTATCAATAGCAATTCTAGTATTTTACTGATCCTGCAAGATCTTTCCCTTCTCACCAGCTGTTCCATTTCATGTTCCTGCCAACTCTTTTGCACAATTCATGTAGTCAAATCAGGCAATGAGATCCATATCTGGTGATGGGCCAAATCCATAATATCACTGAAGCATCTTTCAAACTTTTTTCTTCAGAAGAGGGGAGGTGACCTTAAATTATTATCAAGGGCAGAAACAAAATATAAAGCAATTTCAAATTCTGTCATGCCAAATTCTATCTTCTAATGACTTTTGAAACATTAAGCACACCTAGAAGAAAAAAAACCAACCAGCACTAACAAGGCTCCGTTGTTAAAGTGCTGTTTTCCATTAGAACCACTTTGGTATATTTCCCTGGGCATTGGAAAGGTTACAGTGAACACTGCAAAGAGAGTATCTTTTCCTCAATAATACAAATTGTATAGACTTGCTGTCTGGAACTGTTATTCTTACACTCTAGCACTTTATTTCTTTAAAAAATCTAACTCAGATTACCTCCAATTACCAGTGAATTGTCAATTTATAACACTTGGCTTTCCAAAACTTCCATTCTGCCAGCATTTTCCCAGCAGAAGGTTAACCAACTGTCTCGAATGAAAATTTCATTGCTATAAATATCTGCAATTATGGCCACTAGCCTTTATGACACAAAAATCAATAGAATTATATCATGATTTTAAATCATTCCCATCTTGAAACAGTTCTTTCACCTTGCCCCCTTTTATTTTTTAGCAAGCTGATACACAATTTTCAGCGACACATTTTCTGTATATTGAAGCACACGCATATACTCAGTCAAAGAAACCCACATTATCACAGGCTGTTTCCAGTCAACAGTATAAAAAGAAGTAAAAAGAGTATGATCACTTTCACAATCCAAATTATCTGCAGCATATTCAGAAATACCATGCTTTATAAACTCAGACAATGAGTGTGTACTGTTAAAGGAAGGTTATCTGATTCACATTCCAGGAAAGGTTGAAAATTAGTCACAACAAAGAAAATATAATTCTTCCCCACTTGCACCCTATTCTGACCCTCAAACATGACTTTTTAATAAAAGTTTTTAGTTCACAATTTTACACATGCAAGGGCTTGGTTTGCAAGAAAGGACAACAATGGGATACAAAGAATACCCCTGAGGCTGGAAGAGACAGTTAATACAACTCTGGTTTTAAAACAAGCTTTGGCAAGGCTCAATATGCCTTTGACATTCTTCAGGAAAATTATGCAAATCTAGACAAAAAATAAGTTGTTTCAGAAGGAAAAAAAAATCTTTTAAGTGCTCAGAGGAGTCATCTTCCTATACAACACCCAGAAATGCCAAAGATGCCACTTCCCTGATGAGCTGAGAGTGAACAATAGGCAAGAGAACATAGAACAGATGAGGAACCAACAAGTGATTTGGACAAAACTATGAGTCAGGGGAAGGGTAAAGAGAAAGCCTAGACTAGAAGTCGGATGTAGGAACCCAGAATTCTTGAGCAATAGGATGAGACCAAGGAAAGAACAGCCTCAAAATTAATAGGTGTGGCTAAAGCACACTAAAACCAAAAGCATTAAAAGAAGAGCAGGACAAGGAGAGCCCAAGCCATCAAGATCAGATTTGAGTGGAAATTTCAGGATCACAGACAGCATAAGAAGAAAGGAGGAGGTATAAATGAGATTAAGGAAGAAACAGGCACTCCATACCCTTTGGAGCACTGTCTACTTCACAGCCCTTCTTTCACTCCAAAACTGATGCTTAGAAACAGCACTGTTCCTTGCAAAGGAACCAGTATTTTATCAATTAGCAAAAGAATGTCTCTGCTCTAAAAAGTTTACAGTCTAATTCAGGTGATTTAACAGTGGTCAGAATTTAACAGAATCAAAAGTGCAAAAAGGAAACCAAAAGAAAATAAATAAAATCAATCAAAATTAATATGCAGCAGTAATGAAAAATCAAAAAAGTTTTTAAAAAGTTTGAAGTAGAGAATGGAACAAAATAAAAAAAAACAGTAAAAGCAGGAGAAAGTGAAGAAGAATGTCATGGCAATAACATGCTGAACTTTGGAAATGAACACTGGAATAAGAAATGTACCATCTGAGATCAAGAGTCAGAGTAATTCAGTTTTGGTTAGGGGATTTCAGTAGCAGAAATGTCAGAGATGATGTTGCAGAAATACAGATGACCAAGATGAGGCCTAGTCAGACAGAACAGTTCTAGGGGCTTTGTAAAAACAAAGAACATTATTAAACCAGAGAAACAGTCAATCAGGTGAATAGTCATTTTTATCCAGGTCTCAAGCCTACAAATTCAAGTAGCGGACATGACAACAGCAAGACACAAATAAGGATAAATTGCTCCACATTTAAACACACTGATTTGTGATTTCATAACCAAAAAAATACTTCAACACAATTCAGCAGATAACCATCAATATAAAGTAGTCGCAAAAGATTAAGGACCCAGTGTTAGAGAAGGATATTGGTCAGAAAACCTTTTAAATCCAGAAATATGGAACTCCACAAATAAAAGACTGCACTCAAGATGTGAGAAACTAAAAGAATGGAGAAAAGCTTACCACACTGATTTTAATGGGAACAAAATTTAACCACTTTGGTCTGTGAATCTTACTCTATTCAATTCTAAATCGTAAAGCATCCAAATTTCTCAGAAATACTGAAACCTTTCAGATTTTTAAAATTACTTACTAGTAATTATACAATAGTACTACTACTAATTAAAACCATATAGTTCTAAGATACCAGAATGTTAAAATGAAGACATGTTATTCTACATTTATATTCAAATCATGGAGTCACATTATACTTCCACACTTCAGTCATAGTTTTGGTTATATTTTAGATAAAACTTAGGAGGATATGAAAGCATATATGATGAGCACAGACTACCTATTACAGGAAAACACATTTATCAAGAAAATGTAATTAATACTTAAGATCTGGCATGTCTTATTTTTAGTTCAGACAAAAAAAAAAAGAAAAAAAGACAGCTTGGCTTGTCTGATTAGAAAAAAAAAGATGAATTTCTGTAATGTTAGGAACAGTTTAGGAAGAAGCACTGAGCAGATGGAGAACCAGCTTTCACTGATGCCAAGTCCTGTGATTTCAATGCAAATCTTTATTGTGGAAGGTTTTTTTTCTGTTTGTTTGGGAGAAGAAAAGCAGTAGGGGAGAGACCATGTTTTTGTTGATTCCAGATACCTACAGGTACACAAGGCAGAAGAAGTATCTCTTGGGTCTAGTAACAAGTCCAAAGTTGCCGACTGCCCTGTCGCAAATAAAACATGTGCAAGTGGAAGTGAGACCACTTGGATACGAAGCCTCCACAGATGGGAAATGTTATCTACCAGAGGACCATCAAAAAGGAGATGAAAGTTCTGATGTGCTGAAATGGGGCTAGAAGGAGAAGCAGGGTAGGAGAACATGCCATGGAAACTCAGAGAACGTTTAGGGAATGAGGCAGTGAAAAACAGAGAACATGAAGAAAGATTCAAGTAAAGCACATGCCCATACCTATTTATGTCAGAAGTGCACAAACTAACAATATTTAAGTGACCTGTTCACCAATCCTAAGAGCAACAGTGTAATCACCTTTCAAGATCAGTAGCCTGTCACCTGTATCTTAAAGCTGATGGTAAGTGATGAGAAATAACCAATACTTCCATGTTCGACACAGAAATCATGTCACTTGAGGAACAGTAAGAACATGGAAGTTTTGCATCACTTGAACTTTTTGGCCAATTTCTGGCCAAGAAGTAGCTGAGTTGTAAAGCAGTATCACTGAAAAATGGGACCTTGATATATACAGTAATCCAAATCACCAATGAGTTAGGCATTTCTGTAAAGAAAACCGATTTTCAGCTATTCTCTATAATTTTAAAACTCAAAGGATTCTTTTCAGTACTTGACCTATGCCCTGCTATTGCCATTCTTTTTGCTTGAGCAGAATTACCATTAAAAAAACTGATTTACTCTCCACTCAATTTTTTCTTTTTTCAAAAAAAATTTTGAAAACTCTCTACTTGAGATAGAAAAGTTGAAGGAAAACCTACTTTCAAACCTACTTGCTCCACAAGTTTATCTGTTCAGGTTTTTCAAGATGGCTAAAGGTCTATTCTGTACTTCTAATTCTCAAGCATGAACTGACCACACAAATTACAGAAATGGCAGCAATGTATTGCAACAGACATATAAAAATTAAACAAAGACCCAAAAGAAAGAGGTTTAAAAAACAAAGCAAGTGTTCAGGGAAAGGAATGTAACTGTTACCTCATAATTGTTATACCTATTGTTCATTACTATTATGCTCCAGTGACTGTTCTTTTGATTTTTATTCCACATTTTTTATTGTATTCAACTGCTAGGTACCTAGAGAAATTATATGTATTACTATTATAAATTATATGTATTATTACAATATCAAAACCATTCTCCTAGTTTTATTTGAACTGCACAGCATTTCTCCATCTTAACATTTTATGCATCAGAATTCTTCAGCCATGGTCTAAAAAACCAAATGGAAAAAAAATTCATGTCCAAAATGATATTTTTTCATGTTGATAATCATCATCTTGCAATCCGAGTATTGTTTTTGAGGCATGTATGTTGGCAATTTTTGGCTGCTGTACTGCTAAAGCCTACCATGTTTAAAGAAAAGTAATCAAGTGCCTGGATACATTTTGATCAGCTCTATAATGATATTTTAAAAATATATTTTTAAAGACTCTATTCACAGCCAAAAATCTGATGAATGGCTTAAGTCTACTGTAGGTCACTTAACCTTCATCTATCAAAAAATGAGAGGAGCTCTTCAAACATGGCAAGATTCTGCTTGCAAAGTAAGGTTATCCTACACTTCCACTTCTCTTGCTCTTTATGCTTCAACTGCATTTTTACTAAATTGATTCAAGACCCATTCCCTGAAGGCTTCACAATGGGACTTGTATTTTATATCAGCTAGACAAAAGCAACACAGAAAAGTTTGCTATATTCAAGATAATTAAAAATAAATAGATTTTAAACTGCTAAAAAAAAAGAAACATACTTAAAAACTTAAGCTGAACCCAGGATATCTATTTTACATAGAAATATAAAAAGCCCTAACAAAGAAGCTCTGTCAGGCCAGTGACATCAGCTGTTATCAAAGCCACCTGCCAGTTCTTAAGACTATTTTCAGCTGCCTTTTTAACTATTCAGTATGAAATTTTCATGGTCTATTGTCTGCTTCAGGTGGCTTTTCCTTATCCCGCCCTTATCACCACATTGTAAAGGAACCCAGAGAATGACTTGAACATTTTTGTGCGAAAGCACTTGAGAAACTGTAACCACTTTCCTGCCCTGAATCAGTAACTTGAAGTCAGACTGCACAATGATATTGTATGAAAGAGGTACGCTCTGTGCATTTTGTGAAAAATCTGACCTGACTTAGCCATGCTACAAGCTTCTAGAAATCAGAGTTTGTACCTAATTTTTACAAGATCTGCTGGAGCTTAACAACCAATCGCCGCATCTACCTCCTCAGTGGTCTTCTGCGTGTCATCCCAATGTGCAAGGCAACTGAATTAAGCTTCTTCTTACTTTCAGTTTTGAGTGAGAGTCAGATTTTCCACTGTAGGAGAAGTCTGTGTTTAACAGGCTTTAGGTAGAACACAGCACAAAGTGTCCCCTTGCATAGTTCTGCAGCCTCACCTATGGTGATATCCCTAACACAGTTGAAAACAATGCTCTGTCACTTTAAATTGTTGGGTAACTTGAGTAGGATTTAGGGTCTACTGACAGAGAATGTGGAAAGATGGAAAAACCATTATATAATGGAGACCAGAACTGGAAGGTTGAAAGAATAAACTGGGATTGACTAGACAAGGAAAGAAACTAAGACAAACATAACAAGATATGGTAGTGAATGAAACCAAATGAGCAATGCCAAGCAGAACAACTAAGACTTGGGGACAGGAAAGAATGAGGGACAGATATTCTGCCTCTGACAGAATTTGAAAGAATTGGATTTTAATAAATATATATGGAAGGGAGCTGGCTCACAACAAAAGACTGAAAAAAGATCCACCAACACGAATCAGAAACACAGACAATAAAAAACAACAGAAAGAAGGAAGAGTGAGAAGAATTAGTAGGCAGGCAAGGGCTGACAGCAGAGAAACAACATGCAATCAAGAGACGTTCTGGGACTAGTCAGGCCTAAATATTAGATTGAAAAGACAAAATCAGTGCCACACTAGAGACTGGCATGAGGCAGAGAGAGCTGGAACTATAAGCAAAAACCTAAAACCACAGTATTTGTCTTCAGAAGCTATTGAAAGCCATAACATAAAGTAACCTAAAGACTTTACATTCTCTACAAGTATCTGCAAACTCCTTTCTCCTCAGACTTCCACCTTCCTCTGCTGACAATGAAAATGTAGTGTCATAATGCATAACTTTCTTAATTCAAGCAACAGTAATATTTATGTATTAGATTTAAAAGCTCTAATCCTAATTATCAACGTGACACCCATATCACATAGTATTTAATTTTGCTATTTTTAGGTTGATTTTAAGTAAATAATTACACATAGATGCACTTTTATATTATATTAAACAAATAAGTACCAAGGACTTAATTCCTCGGACATCAGCAATTCCTCCATTTAACTTTGCCACTAGCATTAATTCTGTCTTTATTACATTATCCCAAATGACTTTTTCTATGCTATCTCGTTCAATTAACAGCATATTTTCTGGGATAAGACAAGTTTTATCTTGAAGGATGACACTCTCTATAAGACCCTGCATTCAATATTACGGAACTCAACTGTTACACAGGAGATCAGGTTTTTAATCTGAGCTTTTGCCAAAGAATTCTTAAATGGCTGTACTAACTACATAGTTGTGTATTAATACTAAATCACAAGATTTTAAGACTTTTTAAAGGTTTTGTACTAATGAAAAATCGGAAATTTAACTCCATTCCTTCTCCTGTACTCTTAACTGCTTGTTGCAATTAAATTGGATTCATTTTGCATCTTCAGAATGCTGAACAGCAATATACTAACAATAGCAATTATCAAATAAAGCAGATGTGTGAGCTTCTTCTCCAACTACTACAAATAAATATGACTGTATTCTCAGTTTTCACACATCAGCCAAAGAAACTAAAGAACAAAAAACACTGCTGACACAAACTGCTTTTTTATGTGACTGCAAGAAATCTGCATTATTGTTTAGAAGGTACTTTTTTCTTCCTCCAAGAGAAAGTACTTTATTCCACTGCAGTTTCTTATTGATTTATTTCACTCTAGAGAATAGTAACAATATATCCTAAAATAAAGCACTCCCTAAATCAAAGATTTAGTATTAAGAAATAGGATGAATATATGAATACTATCTTCCAATATTATCACTTGAGGCATTAAGAGAATCTAGAGTAAAATGAATGGGGAGGTAATAAATGTGTAGAAGAATAACTCATGAAAAATACAAATCAATAGAGCTAAATAATATTTTGTTATGTCCTCAGTTCAAAAATACTATTCTTCTGAACATTTTAAAGACATTCTGAAGGCTAACTACAGAGTTATTGAAGTTATTAAAAAGCTGAACCATGGAGACATGGCAGCTCAGGACAGGTCTCTTGATTTAAAAAGGTTTGAATTACTGTATCTACTTTGCTCCCCAGATTCTGTTACATACACATTTCTGAGGTCCATACTATGTGCCTTGACTCCAGTATTGTGTGCCATGCAAAACAAGACTCAGAAGAATCAATACACATTTCATGATACTGTGATTAAAACCTGACAGCTTAGGCCCAACTTTACAATGTTCATGTGAAAGAGAACTTCAGAAATTGATTCTTGCACAAAGAAAGGAACCTCTGTCCTTTGTTTTACTGTAGCTAACTTCTAACTTACTCAATCATGCTGTGACTGAAAAATCCAATTATTTAGATTTGAGAGATTGCAGAACTTCCAAGGTATTACAAAAACTGCCATAATACATTGTTTGCAACTTTTTACTGAATATGTCAACACAATGGCACATCAAGTATTTCTAAAATAATTTTAGTTAACTGCTTTTAATGTAACAACCCTATAATATTAATGTATGGCTGAATAACCCCAGGATCTAGTACAGACTATCCCTCCACCTCCTCCTTTATTATCTCCTCTAAACAGAGGAAAACAACTGGTCATTATTTTCAAGGAGAGCAACAATTGCTATTCATGCACACTCTCTATACTGCTGATCACAAATCTCTGTTGAAACAAACAAGAGCAAGCAGCTGCCTGACCCTTTGTTGTGCTTAGTCATACCAGCAACTTTTTTTGTTTCCTGGAAAGCAACCCAATAACCAAGGTCAGCAAGAATAAACTCAACGTTATGGATGCTGCACACACACAGACCTATCTTTTCAAAAGAAGCCTACAAATGCACTAGCCAGCATCCCTCTCTTACTCCCCATCTGTCACAGCTCACTGTATGCTATGTGGCTGCACCCATGGAGACTTTCAACACTCTTAAATACATAAATGGCAGACTTACTGAGGCAGATAGGAATGGTATTCTAGGGTGGAGTTTCATCAGCAAGGACAACAGCCAGAAAAGCAGTCATGTCTCAAAATGCAAAACTAAAATCCCTACATTATGGAAAATGCTTACCTGCTGAGCTAAGCAAAACACTGAAGTCTGTTCCTCTCTGTGACTCCCCAGCTTCACTCTGTCCCTCTTTTTCTGTATCCTCATAGCGGCTCCAGTTAGAAAGTACCTTTCTTCTTGAATAGCTTTTCACTTCTTCCTTCTCTTCTTCATGTCGTGATTCGATATCATCCTCCTCCTCTACCTGTGACATTTAAATGCACAGTTAAGCTATTGCAACTTAATAGCATTTTGTTCTGTATTTAAACAATCATTCATACAAACAATACCAACCACAGAAATAAAACCCAGAAAGACAAATCCATCTGGTTCCCCACACACATTTTAGGTGGTACTATCTTTGTGAACTGTATGTAATTCATCAAGAATGTAACTAAAAGCACGGAGTAAAGCTTCAGCTCTTAGAGGGGATCATACAGTGACACTGATACAAGTTCCACTACTCTCCCCCCTATTCTGAAAATTCATAATGACTAGCCTTTTTCCTAAAGCTGAGAGCAATGGATAGGGAGTGGAACTAAGAACTGAAAGCAAGTGTCTCCGTTTAAGTGTTGCAATGATACAGGTGTTAACTGAAAAAAATGATGCTTGTAGAGTGGAATAGGAAAAGACACATTCTGCAGAAAAAACATTTTGAAAATGGTGATTTAAGCAAAAATTTCCATTATAACCAACTATAGAGTCTTAAATCAAGTAGTATGAAATAATTAATCAACTCTCACTTCCTTCATGAAAGCTATTCTATGGAAATAGTAGTGAAAAAATTAAATACACTGCTAGCAGTCAATCTACTAATCCTTATCTCTTAAAAAGTCCTAGGGTCAAAAGGAGAATGCATTGCAGAGTCAACTTAAGATACAAGCAAAATAGGCATTTGCCGCAAGTACTCAACAGCTGTGGCAAACTCCCCCATCTTGAATTCTCTACATACGCAGCTCTCCCAGAGCCTGGGTTTTAGCTGAAATGTTGCTTCACAAAAAGAAAGATTTGTTTCCTGGAGGGAAGAGCACTCAACAGGCAAGAGATTAAATCTGTCACAATTACACAAATGCACTCCCAGGTGTCAAACAGATGACAAAAAGGAAAATATTCTGTGCATTCTCACTGGTTCTGTGCAATTTTTAGGTAAATTCTCTTTTCTTTGTATTCATCAGATAAATAAACTAAAATTGTTTTTGTAGGTAAACAGTTCTTTATGTGAGCAAGTGGATGAAGTGACAACTACATTACTGGAAACTGAGGCAGAGCTATAATTTCCAAAAAACAAAGGCCAAATCCACTTACATTAAAAAAAAAAACAAAACAAACAAATTTATTCTCTATTAGTCTCCTATTAAAT
The DNA here is from genome assembly GCA_013396995.1 of Dicaeum eximium. Taxonomy (NCBI): domain Eukaryota; kingdom Metazoa; phylum Chordata; class Aves; order Passeriformes; family Dicaeidae; genus Dicaeum; species Dicaeum eximium. Next base: position 315,316 of record VWZP01000500.1, read on the forward strand.
GAATGATTTGCTATAATACAGCAAACCTAGTGAAATTCAGTGCCCAAAATAACTTGGATCTGATACAATTCACAAGTCAAAGCAAGAACAATGCTACAGAGATAGATCCGTTTTTAACTTTATTTTTAAGAAAAGATAAGAATCATCTTAAGCAACTATGACATTATATACAATTACTTATTATAGATCTGTTTGAAGAATTCACTCCTTTCATAAAAACCCATGAGTATCACTTCCATAGTTCAACAAGCTTCCAGTAAATTAGTATGGATGCAAATGTTTTCTCTTAAACCAGATTAAATTATTTTTCACAGTCTGTTATTAACTATGCTATACAGCGCACATCAAGGAAATTTCATTCTTAGAAGTGAAATAGTTAACGTCAAGAAATAAACCACAAATTCTCAGGAGCATTAACAGCAGCTGTGCAACCTGGTTCCCCAAGTACTGTCCTGACGCTCATTGTTAAAACAAGTAAACTTCAAATAAAAACCTGCTTCCATTTCCAATAAATATTTAATGGAAAAGCTTACATGATGCACCACCAAGTTACAAAACAAAACTGCAAATAATCACAATTGAATAGTCAACAATCAATCAATTTAAAGACGTGTTAAAATTTTCAAATACATTAAAAAACTGATCAGTGAAACTTCAGAAAATAGTTTGCTTCTACCATCTCATGAGACAGCTACCAAGCAAGAACCCCAGAAACACACACCTTAATAACCTTTCTCTTAGCTGCCTACACCCTCTGCTACTAACACTGTCACCCCACCTTACTGAAAATGCGTCTTAATCACTACAGAACAAACATCTGTCCTATGTGTAATGAAATAAACTACCCTCTTGCCACATCGTCAAATAACAAAAGATACAAGCTGAAACAAATTCTAGCAGCCAACTCAGATATAACCTTTAAAAAAGTATTACTCACATAAGGAGAAAAACATAGGCCTTTAAATAGTATTAAACTATCTACATGTTATTGCTCAGGGTTCTAACACAACATGATACCACAGGAAGTATAGCATCTATCTGCTGTGCCTCAGTTCCAAATAGTAATGCATCACCATTTGCACGCTTCATTGAAATTTTCAAAGTGTGGAAAGTATGCAAAAATCCAGCTGAACAAAACCAGGAAACCGTCAGACTATTTTGCATATCAGAAGAACGAAAAAAACGTGCGCAATGTTCCACCTAAACACTAAAGCACTCAAACAGCAGTGAAAGTGCCAAGATCCCCTGCAGAGGAACTTGCAGAATTTGTGGTCTTCTGCCAAGCAATGCATTTTTATCCTTTATGAGAGCTTGTGACTACATTTTTCTTCTAAAGGAAAGCAAAGTGCATAGCACAAATGACCACAATCTGCAGTCTAACAGAGCAAAAAAATACTTTAGTACACTAATTTTACATACAGAGCTGGGGACAGTATAGTATTGAGAAAATACATGAAAGTGGGCTTTTTGTTTGACTTTTCTTACAGATGAGAACACATTGATGCGAATGGTTCAGGAATGAAGGTGTTTAAATGAAGTAAACACTGTTCTGAACAAGTAGTTTCCCCTGGGGTCATCCTTCTGCACTTCCCTGGAACCCAGAGTGGTTTGGATCAAGGTACACAATGGAGAAAGTGCAACAGTGACCTCTTGCATCCCACTTCGATTACTGAACCACTATTCACTGTAAGTGCAATCAGTCCTGCCATGTTAAACACACATGTCCAAGCACTCAACAAGCATTGTTGAGCTCTCAGCCCTTTAACAAAACAAAACTCAAAGGGCGTTAACAGTCAGGGCTTCCATTAAGACTTTTTTAAACTGTACTTATTATCCTTAGGAAGCCCTAGGAGCTAGAGCTTATAGCCTTCTTCCTGTTCAATTCTGGTTACACTGCAGGAAAAATTTAAAACGCTTCATCTTTGTCAGTACTTAGAATAGTCTACAGTAACAGAAACATCAGATGCTCAGCTTACCTTTCTTTGGGCCTACTGCTGTTTCCTATCATGTAGGTACCATGCATTATTAGATTTCCATTCTTATTTATTTAAATATTTATTCTTATTTCCGTTCTTACTTATTTATTCCATTCTTATTTATTCTTCTCCCAATTCTCTTCCCAATATATCACTTTATAGTATATAAACATAATTTGAGCTTTTTTGTTAATCTCTTAGAAAGAACATAGCTATTTGTTTTCCTCACTTCCTTCCCAAATTATCTTTAGAAACTCTTCAAAATTATATCATCGAGTGCTACTTTTCCCCTTTGTTACCTAATCTCTGTATTACTGTTTTGAATATTACAGCTACAACATATTCACATTTCCTTAATCTTTTCCATTCTTTCATAGGGACACTCACCTACAATACCCCAGACATCATATATCCACTCAAGAGTCACAATGAACAGTCACTGCCATATGGGGACTCCTGCATATTCACAGCCACTCACAACCACTGTCTATTCCCTACATTTGCTCTTCTCACAACAAGCAATAGCCCACACCAATTCCTTGAATTAACTTCTGTCTTGATTCCCTCTTCCCTTCGTGGAAACTGCTGTACAGCTGTGGTCAAGTGCAAGGACACTCAAGTTCATGTAGATGTCTCAATCCCATTTTCTCTTCTCATCAGGGTAAAAGGCTAGCAAGACAAAATGAAAATATTCTGTGTTGAATCTGATCCAGACTATTAACTGCATCATGAATGAGCACATATACTTTTTCTCATTTATATTTAAAATACTGAGGTGTATGTGCAGATACAATTTATCTTTTGCTCCTCATCCTAACTTTGGCACATCTGTTAAGGCCAAATTTTCTCAGAAGGAACTTCTAAGTTAAAGGGTCAAACAAACATGTATAATTAAGCAACAAAGCCATTCATGATCTCTACACCTGAATTGTTTCACAGAATAGAAGTCTGTATATGGAGGCTTGTATGCATGTAAATTAGTAAGGCAGCTTGGCTGATACTGACTTCTTAGTGGTTTCTCTGGGCAGACGTAATTGGAAATGTTGAAGATGTTACTCTTTAATGTTAGAGACACTCACTCTTTAATAACTTAAATTGTTCTTGGAAAGACATACTTGCTTTTAATTTCATGGTTCAAACTTATTGGTAGTGTAACCAAGCAGGAGCAATGGGATTACACCAGGAATTATCCCAGTACATTACAGATACAACACAATCTCAAAAAGACTCCCTTTTTTAGTAACAGTGCTCATTAAATACACTTTATTTACATTTAAATCCAAAAAGGTACAGGAGAATCGCCTGACAGCTTAATTTATGTATTACTATGATTGATAGGCTAATCCCTCACGATAGTTATTTATAGCATAAGAATCCTCAAAAGTTTTCTTATTTTACACATTGAACTAATTACAACCCATATATGTATATATATCCCTTTTCTTGTAAGTAATTGTTTGACAAAGGAATGCATCATCTGGTTTATTGTGGTAGAAATTTAATGGATTCTCAATGAACTGTATGGTATACTAAAGAAAAATCAGACTATATTCAGAACTATGGCAAATGGAAGCAGAACCTGCTGTTCAACTGGATCAAAACCTCATCTCCTAAAATACTCTTCATACTCTTTAAAGTTTTAACATGATCAAGCACCAGGGCTACAAGGTGTACTGCATCTTTCTCACAAATCATTATTAGCATTTCCACAAGCTATAGCCATATTCTGTACCGATTCTGCACTCTACTGATTTAGATGAAAACTCCAAACTGAAGGATGTCTGATGGGGTATGTTGTGAGAACAGTATCATTATAAATTCAGTACTCATTCTGCACTGACCGGGAAATTTGGTAGAGTATCAACAAGTTGCATTAACTGCAGAAGTAGCCCTTTGCTTCTCTTCCCCAAGGCTGTCCCATGCTGCAAACAGAGTCCGTAGGAAGTTTGTCCAGCTGCCTATAATAATGAGACTTTTGATTTTCTAGACTTGCCAAGGTAATACATATCCACCAACAGAAAATCAACTGTATTTTTTGTTTAATTCAGTGGAAATGATTTTATGAAAGTTACTGGCAACTATGTAAACTCATGAAACAATTCATACAAAATTGTCACAAAACCTGCACAAAACCCAGCTTCTACCTTCAAATTGTCAGTAACTTTAAAAAACTCATTTTTTGTCTTACAAACATCAGTCAAAAATATGAGTGCAAACAAAACAGGAGCCTTTCTCTTGACAGAAATCAAAGTTTCCAAGAAAACCTTACTAAGTAAATATATTGCCACAAAGGTTCAGCATTTTCAGTAAGATTACTGATTATTCCTATGTACAGGCTGTACTTGGCAAAAACCAGAAGGTTTACATATTGCATACATATGGATCCACATATGTGAATGCCGCATGTCTTATTCCAAAACCAAGTTACACTTAGTATTCTGGATTGGTAAAGGAAATCTTCTGGAGAAAGATAATTGTTTTTACCAAATCTGCTGTTCCTAAAAAGAAGTTTCCCAAACTGCATTAGAGACTGACAATACCCCGAAACTGTTTCAATTCTTATGTGTTAATGTTGCAGTATTACAGAGTAATCCAAACTGAAAGGGATTGCAAGAGGTCACCTTGTCCAACTGCCTACTCAAAAGAAGGTCAAAACTGAAATCAGACCCAGTAGGTTGGGGCTTTGTCTACTCAGGGCTTGAAAATCTCCAACAGTCAGTAGATCCTTATAGTATTTAATTTTGCTGTTTTATTCCAGCACTTCTAAAATTGCAAAAGCAGTTGTATTAACAGCTTTAACAATAACTTGTAAAGAACACACATGAGGAGTTCTGCAACATCAAGAAAGCAAAATTTATTAAGGGGAAATACTCACCTCAACACTTAAATAAGTGATGTTTTAAAGGATATTGCTATTTTACTAGTCTTCATGAGGCAATGGGTAAGACAGCCTCTCTCAATAAATTTATGTGTTATAAACTCCTACATATTGAAAAGCTTTGCACTTCTGCAACTGTATTAATGATGAAGTAACACAACAAATTATGTAAAGCACAAATTACGTAAAAAGCTCACTCAAAACATCCATCTGCAGAACAGAGAAAAATTTTATTCTAATTCACAGAGTTTATTTCATAAACTTTCAACGAATTCTCCTCAAAAGAGCAAGGTTTAGAGAAGACCACAGTTATATTGACAAGTCTAATGTTTATTTAACAACCCCTACATGCTCACAGCTTTAGAACAAAGCCAACAAAAATCCAGCAACTGTAACAAGATCAAAAACAACAAGAAGAAGCTCCAGGGTTTCTCATGCAAGGAGAAGTACAGGACAAAGTTTCTCAACAGATCTATTTTTTGCCACAATGAAAATAGAAAAAAAAAATAAGCAAACAACCCCCCAAAAAAACTCTCAAAATATTCCTGCTCTGCTATATTACACATGAAAGGAAACCTCCAAAATGTACATTTTAATAACAACAAAACTATCACCCACCTCTAAATTCTAAAATATTTGATAAGAGATAGTAACAAGTTAAAAGTTTAGGGCTTTTTAAAATCCATCTATTTTGTAAAAAAGAAAGCACATAGGAGTAAGACATTCTTTTTCTATGTATTTCAAAACATGGAAATAGCTTAGTGATATTCACCCACACTGTTCTATTTTCAATTGTCACAGCATTAAAGAAGAAAAAATTCTGAAGACACCAAACAGAACAGGATTGTTTGAAATGGTATCCCTAAAGTGATTGAAACTTAATCAATAGTTTCCTTCTCTCTCCTACTTTTAACCTTCTGCCAGCTTCAGTTCCTTTGTCAGTTCACAGCAGAATCAGAGAAGCACATAATGGTTAGATAGGCTGGAAACATGCCATGAAACACAGGGACTGGGAAGCAGGTCCTTCCTTCATACCTGGCAGTAGTTATCTGCTAGGTTGGCTAAGTGTACTCAAAAGCCATAACCTTGGTTTTAATTTCCTCCAACGTTCAACTCCTTTTTCTAAAGTAAATTTTGCTTTCTTTTTCCATTAAAGACTTCCAGATTTTCCACTACTAGTCCTTCTCACAAAATACATGTGGACACAGAGGTGTCCTTTGTCAAAGTCATACAGTTTAAAAAAAATCCTTTGCTACAAATATTTACATTGATTGAGAAAATTTTTAATGTAAACTTCAGAACATTTGCCATTTATGACTGCTTTTAGACCCCTTTTTCAGTTAAGGTTTTAAAGTAGTCATTCAGATGTGTAAGGCATCATCTTACAGGTTCTATATACAAGTACTGGTGTTCAGCTCTAAGTGGGAAATTCTATCCTGATTTTTAATTAAAGCTGCCAACATCTTGTCACTTTTTCAGATCAACCATCACACAATAATAGCATATTCCAAATGCATAAATATTTACATAATGAAAATTAAAGCTGCAAAAGGAGATACTCTACCAACTTGAAACCCTATAAAGGTCCTGTATAAGAAATTCCAGACAAAGGCATTTTGTTTTCCTCACCCTTGTCACTGTATCTGCAACATTGTCAGTAGCACAGCTGCTACATTTTTCATCTTTCATTACTAATGTATTGCCATTTCATAAATATAATTTCACATGCTACCAAAAAACCTCACGTCTCTATTACGCCTCTATTAACAAACTAGCAGACCCAGCCATTACGAATTTTGTAAATTCAATTGCATTATTACTTTTACAGCATGGTATGTTGAAGCACTAAAAATTGAATTGGTAAAACAAATAGCCTCATTTGACAGTATTTTCAGTAAGGGGAGTAAAAAAGGGGTACTTCTTAGGACCTACAGAGAGTCACACAGTAAACCAATGAACAGTAAGTTATTAAAAAGATACTAAGGATAAAAAGCAGTTTGTCTGATGTGCAAACAAAAGACATAACTATAACTATAATCCCACAACTATAACCCAGAATGCAAAATCCCATATCAAGAAACAAACAAGCAGGACATAGCTATATTGAATTACACTGAGTATAAAAAGAATTGAGTCATGCTAAACAAAATAACCATGTATTACAGCAATGCTACATCAAAAAGATGCTATCCTCGACTCACAGAGTTTTAAACAGCATTTCTGAGACCAATACTACAATTAATTTCCTTCTTTACACAGCAGAAAACCAGAAAAGATGCAGAGAGTACTAACTTCCCATTTGACAGACACCAAAACCTTTCTTCTTCCTTGTGTTTTAAATTACATAAGAAATGTATAGGCTGATCCATTTTCTTAGCTATCTGCAAACCAGGCAACTCAGTGATACAGGGAAAGAAGAAATTAGTGAAATAGTAATTCATCAAGGATATGAATTTAGGAGATTGTAATCCCTGCCTCACAGTCAAGGCAGGATCTCCCTGACAGAATACCCAAGTGGTGAAAAAAAAGCAGCTACTTACACCTCCATTATCAACTTGCCTTGCACAAGTCAGTAGCACCTTTCCTAGAACAAACTCAGCTGAAAAAGAACAAACCATCTGGAGTTCTCTCAGGCACTGGGCAACGTATTGTCCCATAACACAGCAAAATATGGCCAAATGTCTGATTTGTGGAGGGTTTGCCTTTGAAAGTGATAGACTTGAGCTGAATCCACGTGCACTGTAATTTAAAATACAGCTGTATGATGCACAATGTGCCCCTACAATGCTCCTCCAAAGCAAAAGACAGCTACACACCACACACCCCATTTTCAAGCTCTTTCAGTAGGATAGGTCAAAGATAGTAAAGGCAGTAGTATCTCAGAGCATGTTCTCCAACTCCTGTACTACAGTCTGAGAATTAATGATGAGTGTGTTTGGGGACTCTGTCTATAAATCACTGTCTTGACTCAGGTAAGTCAGAAGCAGAATTATTTATCATCAATGTGTGGCATGCATCTGGCCTCAAAGCAGTGCATTTTGGACAGAAACAACATTTTCTCCAGCAAAAATAGTCCTACTTGTCCTGCAATAAACTGAGAATAGATGGGACTGCACCAAAACAAAGCGCCTCAAAGAGATGTGTAAATAAATACAATCCATGTTTCCTCAGCTATTGCACAACAGCATTTTATCCATAAAGTGGAAATAAATTCAATTCCCTTTAACGCACAAATGCATTCCAAGTTGATCTCCCACTTCCCATGAGAATACAGTGGTTTTACACACTCTGGAGTGGGAAATCTAACCTCTTTTCTCAGCCAGATCAATTCTACTTTGTACAGCACCTGGACATTCCCAGTAGAAGAACTCAAGAAGCTGCTGGCCTATGTGTCCTGCAGATGCACAATCCCCACAACACATTAAAAAAAAAAAAAACAACCAAGAATGTAAGACCTAATGTCAGTCTTTCATTCTTCTCTGACAATATCATAGTACATAAAGTACAAAGGGTGTGAAAAACAGGAATTGGGGGAAATTCAGATTAAAAATTATTTCAAGTTCATTGGCAGGTCACTTATCTAAGAAGCAAAAAAAAGCTTCACTGCACTTTGTATTTGAAACTGGGAAGAAAGCAGATCGCAGATTGAACTTTTTTCCACATCCTCAAATCCTTCACCTCAGTAGTCATTGCAGGCTGAAACTTTTTTATCGTGTACTCTCTGTATCCAACACAGACTCTGTATCCCCTGCCTGCCTTTTTACCAGAGAACAGCAGTGCTAATGGCTCTGTAACATTACCCACAACTCTTTCTAACGTAAACTGGCACACACAAGGATGACTTTGCTGTATATTTTGAGAGAGCTGAAAATAATACATTACCTTATTAAGAGAAGTTTTTTTCTGCATCATAACCAGTATTTTCTGGGGCTAACAAAGAATACAATAAGGCAAGAAAATAAACAAATACTGATAAGGTCATCAGTCTGTTTTGCTGTCTCACTGAAAATAATTAAAGCACTTTTCATTATACTTCCTCCTTCAGGGTTTCATGTAATTTAAATAAGATTTTTTTCCCCCTTCAATTATTCAACAGAAAACAAGCATTTGTAACAGTCATTTAATTGCAATTCTTGGCAGCCAGCTCAAACAAGTCAGTATAGATATTTGCAAATCCTTTTGGTTTTATGCACTATGTTTTCCAGACTACACCTGATGAAATGCAAAGACAAAACAGATATCTTGATATTTAAAATTTTGTGTATTGCACTGATTTGTCAATAGTATTAATAAGATCAAAGTGTATTATTAAACATTTAATCTATTCCATCATTACAGTGACACACACCAGAGTAAGCTAAAAATCATTTCTACAAAAGTATTAATGGAGATGAGGTGACATATGTTTGTATGTTCAGTCTTTTCACATAGTGACCTATTGATGAATTTGTAGTGAGCCTTCAGTGATTTTTTTGTATTGCCTCTGAGAAACAGATACAATTTACTTTCTTATTTTTCACCTAGGTATCAGAGCTCTTGCAGTACAGATTCAAGTTTCTACTATAAACATTTTTTTAAACTTGAGGGAAAAAGCTAAAGCTTTTTTTTTCCCCCTTTAGACTGAGGAAGGAAGAGCCTTGACTCAAAGGTTCCTTCTTGAAAAGAAAAAAAAATCCCTACAAAGAGTAATCCTCTTCACTAGTTTGCTATATTGGTGACCTTTAGAGAGATCTACCAAAGCTGAAGAGAAGCTTAATTAGCAGAAAGGGCAGCTGAGAAAACAGGTAGCATGAAGAAAAAAGCTTCTAGTCTTTATTGTACGGGATGAGAATTTTTGAAAGAGGGATGAAGACTGGTTCATAAATGTTGGATAGTGGAACTCAGCACTCTGATTTAGCTAAAGATGGAATTAGCCAAGAGAGACATCCAACTCTGAAACCAATGTTTTGCCTAACAGGAATGATGTTCCAGTTAAAGGCAAAAACATCTCATCAAGTACACAAGAAAGAGACTTGTTCCTGAAGTTTCTACATAAAATTGTTACTGCTTCAACAGTCACAAAGTATGGTTCTAGAAACTGTCGTAATAACTTCAGTAGCAAAAAATATTTCTCTCTCCTTGATTTTCAAAATCTGTTATGGGCAATTCAAACAGATTTGTCATGTGACTGTAACCTGGTATAACCAAAGATTCCTTGCTGAAAAGCATCACTGCAGCTGCAGAATACCAGAATGAAACAGCAGAAGAAAGGAGTCTAGGTCCTGAAAAGCTCTTATGTTCAAACCTATTTACAGCTGAAAAAAAGAGCATGACTCATATCTAGTAACATCTGTAAAAAGCCTAACATTAAACAAAGCTCAAACAATTCTACACAAACAGAACAAAACTCATCAAGTGTTCATGGAAAACTCCACTTCTGTGTATTGCATCTCCATGTTTATTTTGTCATTATCAGCCTCTTGAGATGCTCAGTATTGCAATGTTGTTTCATATTTGAACCATCACTGTGAAACTGTTTCATAACTATACCAGAGTGGTATAACACCATGGATGTTTTCAAGTATCTGCAACTGTGTTCACTCAAAAAACACCCTTTGTTATTTTTATATCAAATTTGAATGCAACTTACTGCAGACATTTTAGAAACCACCACTCAAACCTCTGACATCCCTCCCTCATTCACCTCCAACCTTTTTTGGGAGAGGGTGGAGCCAGAAATCCTATGAAAGGTATTTTTCTAAATAGCCTTAAAGAATATGATTCCCTAAGTCCAATATACAGCTTGAGATAGTAGTGAAGAATCATTATCCAAGGTTCTCAATGTTGCAAAGCCACACTTAAAACCCCAAGATGTTAAAAACTAATTTTATTTTGCTATTGGTCTGGAGTTTAATTCTGAAAAACAAGAGTTACTGCACATTGATGCTCCTAGACCCTGAAGTTAATACTGCTGTGAAGAAGCTTCAAAAGTCATTTAGAACTTTGTGAGAATGCAAACATATTCAAATTACCAACAAGGACTGGGTAGTACCTGCTGGGATGCACTACAATCCCATGATTTTATGTGCCCAACATATCCTTACATGCTCCAGTTAACACTGGTGAGCCAGCTTAGAGCAGAGCCAACACACAGAGCAGTAACACAGGAGAACTTTGCATCCAGTTTACAGTGGTGAGATACACACAGTGTTCAGCTGTCTGGACAACTGGTGGACAGCTTCAACTGTGACTCCATCAGGAGTGGCACCACACTGAGTCACTAACATTACACCCAAGTGTAACCCGCAAGCCAAATTTGCATCAAAACCCCATCCTTGACTGTAATTTGAACTAAGAGCCACACCAAAAACACTGAAGGAACCACTTTTTTCTCATTAGCAGAATTTTTTAAAAATTTTGTATCTACAAAAACATTTTACTCTGAGACAACAATCATTTAACATCCTCGCTAACAATTTGGTTGAAGTGGAAGAAAAAAAAATACTGAGGATGGGATTATTTGCACTTCTGTTGATTCCATGGGCATTCCACTTTTTGTTACAAATTGACAGGAACATAATACATCAGTGAAGTCAGCAAAGCAGCATAATGTGAATAATGCAGTCTGAAACAGGATGCTGAAGAAAAAAAAATAAGGGGGAAAAAAAAACACCCAAACCAAACCAGCAACTAAAACAAATCCAAAAAAACAACCTAGCCAGCAAAAATCCCTAGTTTGTAAGGCAATCGGAAAAAACTCAAGGCTTCACAACAGGTCAGTGAAAAAGCCTATGAAGAATTGTAGCACAGCATCACCACTGTTCCTACGAGACAAAGACCCTGGCTACTTCAGGGTTAAGGAGAGAGACGTACAGCCCCTAATATAGAATTATCCTCTGGGAAAGGAGAAACAGGAATAGAAACAGGACCTTAAGGCAAGGTTCTTACACACTCCAGCAGATTTATGGTTTTACATCAGTGTATTACAGTGTCTACCTGTAGAGGAGTTAAAGACTTATTTTCAAAAATAAAACAAACAAACAGAAAAACCCAACCCTTCTCACCAGACCCCTTACATACACATAATATAGAGGAATTGCATACATGAAAGAATAAATGGGAAATAAATGGACTATGCCTTACTACAGAACATTGAATCACACAGGCTTGAAATACTGTGTGAAGTCCTGTGATTCTGAAAACCTGTAAGAAATATTCTTCCATACATTTTTTAAGTCTCTAAATCACCACTGAATCAATCATCAGCATTTTATTTTTTTTAAAATACAGTGAAACCTTCTGACTGCTACAAAAGACTGTGCAGCACTATTAGACTGGTTGGAAACTCAAAACAGGGCTCCTGAAACTACCCAGTTACTTTTGTGAGGAAAAACAGCAGCAGCACTCCATGGCACAACTTTTAAACAAATTCATCACTTCTAGAAATGCGTTGATTTTTCAGCAGAAGTACCCACTGTCCCTCACTTGACCTACCCAAACAAACTCCTGTATTGTGCTGTCTGGGACCAAACACTCATCCCAGTAGCACAACTAGACTTTTAGCTCAGAATTACAAAGTGTACCCTTCCTACAAAGAACTTTTCTTCACAGCTGTGTTTCAAAGACCCAGGGCCAAGTCCTAATAACTCCCACGTACATGTGACTTTCACACGCTGTGCTGTGCGTTCAGAAAATGCTGTACATCTCTCTGAGATGAGAACAGTCCAAGCCCATGATGTGCACACATCCTGACTCCTCACCAGGTAACTCCAGCCCAGCAGTGCCAAGGGGCGGGCTGCCTGCACCACCTACTGGTACCTTACAGCTCCGGTCCATCGCCCCAGATGGATGCAGGCATGGATGTGTGCATTCTTAGCCTGAGGAGTTTTACTTCTTCCCGAAATTCTAAAATCTTCAGTTAAATATGCCTGAAGTTCTTCTCCAATACTCAAATAACTACCATTTTATATTTCCTCTGAATAAAATCCACACCAATTTGCGGGATAATTAGATCTAAATAAGAATATGATTGAAAGCTGTGTTTCGCACAATTAACCAAATATGCAGCCAGTGAAGTTATTTCTTTAAGCTAGAAAATATTTGGGACAACCTGTTACCAAAAAGCTACCAAATTGCTCCCCCAGAGACTTGAGAGTAAAAAAGAGGAACTAAAGTATTTAAGTAGGTGAGGACAGAAATGCACAGCCATCTAAAATAAAAAAACCCTCAAGCTCTTTCCAAGGAAGTTACATAAAAAGAGTCAGACATGAAGTTGCTCTGCAGCAATGATTCACCTGTGTAATGGGATGCTTTCAATACAAACCTCTCAAGTTATATCAGCAGGAAAGTTGGTAAAATATGCTATATGAATAACAATAAACATCACTAAACCATTCCACACCAAAAAATTAGGGACTATCATGAAACTCTGAGTCGCACTGTAAAAGACAGGTTCCTCTATTGTCTAGAAGCCAAAGAGAATAAATTAACTTTGGATGTATAAAAAGCATTTATGCTTTTCCATTGCACAGATAGCCTTGAAAAAAGAAAAGAAAAATAAATAGAGCTGTGACAAGTGGTTACAAAGCATGTCTACTGAGTAGACTCAGTAACCTTCACCATACATATTTTTCTGTCCTGACTCCCATGTACCTCCTACACAAGCAATCCAATCTTTCAGTCACAAGTTTTATTCTCAAGGCCCCAATTAAACCTCTTCCTTCTCAATAATGTTTTTCTTCTTGTCCTGTCTAAAATGGATCTCTTTGCAGCAACCTTTCTACTTTACAGAATATTGCTAACCAGGCCTGTCCAAAGTGTCCTTCTTGCCAGATTAAAAAATTCTTTTTTAATTATTGCCAGATTAAAAAAAAAAATTGAAATAAATACATAAAATAAAAAGAGAAAGAACCAGGTTCTTCAGCCTTTCCTCCTCGGTCATACCCTCTTTACATCTTTCTTTATTCCTGCCCCCTGAACTTTCCCCAGCTAGTCCCAGTCTTGCAAAAATAGAACTAGTTCTTCAATGTAATGGCATCACTAATTGATATCTTCTCATCCATTAAACTGACAGTTCTCTTCTATAAAATTGCACTTTAATCAGTCACACACCACTACAGATTTTTCCTATGTAGACGTGGTTGTATTATATTTGACCTTGAATCACACCCAAAGGCAGACTTTCTTCCATTTGTTGAGACTGTGTTCTGTACTCCACCCTCCTGCCAGTTTAGCACTGTCTACAAATTTTAACACTGTATATTTTAATCCTTCCCTGCTGTAATTATTAATAGAAAACTGAACATGAGCAGATACAGAATGAAGCCTTGCAGAATCCCATTTAACAAACACCGGTTTGACACCGAACCATCACAGTAGAGAAACTTCTGAGAAGGGAAGCTCTTCACACCACATTAGCAATTAAGTACAGCTCACAAATTGATGTACATTAATCTAAATAAGTTTTTTCTAGCTGCTTTTGAGAACATTAACTTAAAATGTCAGAAGATTTATTGTCTCCAAGATCCAGAAATCTATTCTTCTATCTGCACAAGTTCTATCACAGTGTTCTAAAGGAAATCAAATATATCTGTATTTGTTACTTTTGTTACTGTGACTCTCAACTACTTTTTGCAGTTGCTTAGATGGTAAATGGTTAGCTCATACTAATTAGGAAAATTTATCTGATGCTGACAGCATTAGATGTTCTTTAGATCACTTCTCTTATGTGCATGGACTACAAGAATGAAGATATAACAAATACGAAATGAATGTGATACCATCTTGAAACTAACCACACATGAGAAAGACTGCACTAAAATCCATCTGTTAATGTCCACTTGTGAACAATAAAATATTTACTACACCCCTGCCCAAAGCCAGGGAAGGAACATTGAAACAGGCCTGCCAATTCCAACTGCATAAAAGTAGCAGCAAGCATCACATGCACACTCAGTGTATCATTGAATGGAAAGTTAAAAGAATACTTTGTAAATTGAAAATGTAATAAACATAAGGGACAAAAGAAAATCTCCTTAAATCACCCCCAAAAAATGTGGTCAAGGACCATCAAAATAAAACCCAGCATCATATCCACAATTTCAGAAAGTTGTTTCTATTATAATATACTGTATCGCTTAGAGAGAGCAATTTTAAAATTCTGACAGTACATAAAACATGAATTCTGAGTTAGACTAAAAGTGGGAGATAATACTGGACCAATGTCAATTGGACCTTTTACTTTAAGCATTATAATGCCACATTTTACTAAAAATGAGTAATTTCAAATGTGTTTTATTTATTTAACATAGCATAGATGAGCTAAAGCAGACTGAAACAATGGAAAAATATTCAAGATGACAGATCTACAAAAAAAGCTGCCATTTGGTAAACCAGCTGGTCTTAATTAGACATTCATTTTGGAAGGGAGGACACAAAATCTCCAGTAATCAAGCTAGTTAAATCAACATGCACACTAGTTACAAAAGACATAACAGGTGGAAGATCCTTTTCCCTCCTCAAAAGGAAAAAGAACACTTCTCATGGTTTCTAAATCAATTTCATATTTTGTTTCAAAAGTGGAGCTGGGAATTTACTCAAAGAGCCACCTTCTCAAGAACTGACAGAAATCACAAAGCTTTCTTCTCTAAGATTCTGACCCACAGCTGGATGTACCATGCAGGGCATGAGTACAAACACAACACCTAACCTCCTTCTCCCTTAGTACACAGATGAGGATGGGAGAACTGACTTAGCAATTTCTGGGTCTTCCCAGGCTTTGTACATAACACAGCTCATCACCCATGACTAAAACCAAAGAATTACAGGACCCCTGCAGCAGTGTAAAGCACACAGAGCCCACTCTTCTTGTGCCCCAAAAAAATGCAAATTGAATGTGCCACCACAACACTTTCTTCTCCCTCTTGTACAGGACAGAAATAACGTCCTCCTGTAGCTTCAAATGCAAGCTTAGGAGCCTTAAATTAAATTAAAACATCCAGAACACAACATTTTAAGACTAACAGTGCTTTAACATGAATGCAATTGACTCAGAAATATTGCTGCCAAAGTATTATGCAATTTAATGCCAACTGCTACTTCACAGTTAAAAAAAAAAAAAAAGAAAAAAAATATTTTTCTGAGAAGACCGCAGCATCTCAGCACACAGTAAGGAGAAGGAATGTGGTAAGACCATCACACTCCCTGCCTCATTACCTGACTTCCCAGTTTTGCAATTCACACATCACCACTTCAGAAGATTTGCCCCTTGTTGCTGGAAGACAGCAGGGTCTTGTCTCACATAAAATGCTTACTCTGGGCCAAGCATCCTATCACTGTATTACTCCTGTAATACAAGTCACTCTGCTGAACACAGAGAACACTAAGGAGCTGGGATTAATAGGAGGCAACCCTCTGTCAGATAAATACTGGCTATACTGATGGAAAGAGGAGGCCCTCCCTGCTCCAGAAGTGGTGAATTATGAGATTGGCTCAGAGGTAGCACTAAAATTCAGCAGCTGCAGGCTGGCACAGCTGCTGATGCTGTGGCTGGATTGCTGGAAGCCAAGTCCCATCCAAGCTGCTAAACACAAAATTTGTGGCAGGTGCGCTAAGAGACCATACAGTGCTTAGCGTCAAAACCCTCCAGTGCAGGAAGAACATTTCATTTGAAAAATCTTTAGCAGAGTTCTCAGAAAATCTTAGCTATTGCTTCACTTTTAAAGTCCCAAATCATAATAGCCTTGGCCAAAAATAAAGTCACTGTGCTAGGCTAAGATGAAGAGCATATCCAAGTCAATAACAAAGTGAGCAGTGGCAAAACATATTTTAATGTGTCCCAAAAGAAACATTTTTAACTGCAGGGTTGAGTGACTTGGATAGAAAGTCCAGGATAGAAATTCCCGCAGCTAATGCATAGAGGTGCTGAATTTCCCCTGCATGCTTCTGCAGCTTATGAGGGAACACTGTTGTTTTACATCCAGGATCCAAACCTGTCCCCAAACATCAGTGTGAATTCAGCAATTTATACTGCTTACATGTGAAAGCACTGACCAGCATTCTAGGTAACTGTACCAATTGAGCTGTAACTTTCATCTCCCAAAACATGAGTGTTATGTATCTAAACACAATAACAAAATTAATATTTTGTATTTTTAAATCCACCAGCAAGCATGGGAGTTCTAATACAGATAAAACACTGGGTGGGTTCAATTGAAGCCATGGCATCATAAAAGTCAAAGTGAATCTAATCAACGTGATGCTGGAACTGGGGTAGCAGCTGGTCCATCTACATTAGGACTCCCAGTGCTGCCAACACCAATTAGCATTAGGTCATCATTGTAATCTCTTTGCCAATCCAGGGACATGATTTCTATGCTGCAACGATGCTAACAGAAGCAAAATAATCTGAATTAAGTAATCAAAGCATTTTTTATGGAAACTCTTTTTAAAGGCACAGTGTTGATCTCATACCATGGTGAGTTAGAGAATGCATTTTAATACCCCCACAGGAAATTGCCTATGTGTTTGTGGTAGACAATGCTACGTCTGCGCTACTTTTAATCTGCTACAACATTTTATAATGGGTTGAAGCACAACTATCAACGTCTATTAATGACAAATGATATCCAGTGAATCACAGATATCCATTACAGAAGGTGTGCTTTGTTACCATGACTTCACTGCGAGTACCACAGGCTGGACAAGGCACACTCTCATTTAAACTTCCGACCATTGAGCCCTTAAGGCTGGAAAAGATCTCTAAGATCGTCCGAGTCCAACCATTAAAACAACTGTACCAAAAATGCTCAACAATTCTTCATCTCTATTTGCAAACTGAGGAGGTATTTTTTTCACGCGCATTTTTCAAACAAGACTTTTATCTTTTCGGCTCAAAATTATACCCGTATTTCAGCAAGAAAAGCCCCGTGTATGCTGCACCAGCGTACATGGGCTGAACTGTCCCAGGGCAGGAAGAGGGCACAGGGATGCAGCAGCTGCCGTGCTCTACCGCCGGCACTCCCGACCCACCGCACAGGCTGGGCACAGCCTGGCTCCACCTCGGGAAGGGGAGGAGCAGGAGAGGAGAGGAGAGGAGAAGAG